>JAFBJU010000190.1:352241-458669 GCA_016785305.1 Colistium nudipinnis
AGACGCTCACACGTACATTACGTGTATTACAGGTTTGTATATGCATACGTGTGTGTGGTCAGTAATAACAGGATGCCGTCCCTCTCCGTTGACACAAACCTGCGCTGGGGATTGGCCATCTGCGATAAATAAACAAAGTGTCCGAGTGACCCACTCGACCCACAAGCCGCCGAGCTCTCCACGGGACTAAAAATAAGGAGCTTGCCATTAAACCCAAACAGGAAAACCTGCAGCATTCCCCTCGGTCGAGGCTGTGGGCATGACAACTATGCACTACATGCAAACAGTTTACAGTAGGATAAGGATGGGTGGGAGAGATTTTGCAGATGCCAGAGGGCTTGCGCGCAGAAGGGGGGGGGGGAGAAGAAAAAAAAAAGAGCCCACAGAAGAAAGTTATGGTTCAAGAAAAATGTGGGCTTGCTTTGATATTATTTGCAATTTCACCGAGGCACATTTTGCTCCGTCCTTAAACAGCACTTGTCCAATGACCTAGAACGACACAGCAAGCGAGCGTTAAAGGGACTAGGCATGGCAGTGAATCAGCACCAACATTTCTTCGAGTTTTATTGACCAATCAGTATTCAAGCGCTCTTATACCGTGACTCACTGCACAAAGCCGGTGGCGGTGCACACCTTCAAATGGGCCGCGCAATCCGCCAACAAACTCATCCACCACATGTTCGGCTGAGTTCCTGCGAAACAACAACTTCCGTTCCGAAGACGAAATGCAACTCAATGTCATGCCGTTGCTGTTTCTCTTCCAGAGCTTCTGAGCTATGACGTGATCTTCAGCCGTGGGTAGATTTTGGCTCGGCTGTCATGGAAATGAATCGGATGTCACATGAGATCGGAGGGTTGTGGTTTTTAGTTCAATAGTTTCAGAATTACGACCTCCAAGTTGACCTTGTGTTGACATTGTTGGGGTTTTTTTTTTTTTGGTTTTGTTTTTTTTGGGGTTTTTTTCAAACGACTATTTCCAAATTGATGAATGCACTTGGATAATGAATTGTTTTTCTCAGTGACTTGTTTAAAAAACAAGCATGTTAACAATTTTCCACTGTGCCAAACACGATCACCACCCCTCTCAGCTACATTCTCTGACAAGCAACACAAGAGAGGATTTTGTGTTTACGGGTTACCCCGGAGGGGCACTCAGTGCTTTCATACGAGATGCGTTGTCCACTGCTGTTAGCGGGCTCCTCTGGGAGCTTGAAATGCCCTTCAAACAGCTGCGGCACCTGCTCATATTTCTCTCGGAGACACTGTGATAAAACACAAGTCTCCTTTCACGCGCAAGATAAAAATAATGCAGGCTCACGACTCATGAGATGGCAAAAAAGGAAAAGGGGGTGAGCCGCACGTGGTTTCTCTGTGTGGCGACCACAAAACGTGCATTTTATTCCCTCCTGCATTTCAACACACGTGTTCAAGAGCAAATGATTGTTTCCAATTGTTGGAGTGGGACCCTTTTATGTATTTGCGACAAAAAAAAAAACACACGTGGGACATACAGTACGTGAGCGCATTGTTCGCGCAGCTCCTCGCTGTCTCTGAGCGGGTGGGCTCCCGATCGGGCCGGGGGTCACAGCAGGCCCTCGCCTCTCCAGGCCAGATGTGTCCAGGGCGTCCCGACATGCGGCCCGGACTCTACTTAGACCACAAAACAGGTCATGGGGTCAGGTACATTTCCAATAGTGTCTGGTTGAGGAGAACACAAGGCGAAAGAAAGAAAAATCAAACGCGTAACAAATAACCACATGGAATTCGGAAATGTCCAGTAAGGCAATATGTCCTCTCGATACTTTCCTGTGTTAGTCTGTGCTAAAATGAACTAACATCTCTGGCTTGAATAAAGTGACCAAGTGCTCCATCACCCTGTGACTGTGTTTGGCAGGATGTGGCCCCTTCTGTCCACGACAGCTGTGTCCCTTGATATCTCGCAGCAGAGAGAACAGGAGCTGGCCCGAGGAGAAAGATTACGATTGTGCCGTTCACAGTTAACAGTCACCAAAAACGCAGTTCAACGGAGGAGAGGCTGGGACAAAACATAAATAAAAAGGAGAAATAACGACTGGGTGAGTGCAGTTGTGAAGGGAGGAGTTGTTTTTTTTTTTTGTTGTTTGGATGGGGGGGGGGGGGTTATGGGGGCATCACACGCTAAAATGAACTAACATCTCTGGCTTGAATAAAGTGACCAAGTGCTCCATCACCCTGTGACTGTGTTTGGCAGGATGTGGCCCCTTCTGTCCACGACAGCTGTGTCCCTTGATATCTCGCAGCAGAGAGAACAGGAGCTGGCCCGAGGAGAAAGATTACGATTGTGCCGTTCACAGTTAACAGTCACCAAAAACGCAGTTCAACGGAGGAGAGGCTGGGACAAAAAATAAATAAAAAGGAGAAATAACGACTGGGTGAGTGCAGTTGTGAAGGGAGGAGTTGTTTTTTTTTTTTGTTGTTTGGATGGGGGGGGGGGGGGGGGGGGGGGGTTGGGGGGGGGGATTAGGGGAGCATCACACACCGTTGCGTTGGAAAACCGACGGCGAGGGGGAAGAAGGAAGACGTGCTCTACTTGTTATCTGGGCCCTCTGTTTACTCAGAGTCCCCCTCACAGATAGCATCGGCAAATAAGCTTTGGCCACGCTGATGTGCTACGGAGCAAGCCGTAGCTGACCTTTCGCCTTTTTGAACACACCGGCACGCGTGCGCGCGCACTGGCACGCACGCACGCACGCGCAACAAGTGGCTCACTGATTCCGCTGTCAAATCATTTTCATTTAAAAAGCGATTTCCCTCCCCAGGTATTCCTCGGAACTGCCTTCCTCCCGGAGGATTTATGTCCAGTCACGTCCGGTGCCAGCGCAAACAGTGGCGCGGCCTTTACGTTGACAGGCGGCCAGTACGGGCGGCGGGGGCGAGCGGCACGAGATCCGGGTGAAGCGCGGCTGTGGAACCCGCGCGATGTTGCGGGTGGGCAATCGCAAAAAACGATTTTTATCGATGTTTTAGTTTCTCTTTGATCTTTTATTCAAACGACGCGTTGGTGATGAAATGAGCCAGAGTCTCCGATAACACGGTGTTCTGAAAACTTCCGTCGTGGTTACGACGAGGCCGCAGAAAAAGGGTGCGGGAGATTCGATCTCACTACGTAAGCGTTGCACCGTATCATTCACAAGTCCTCGCTCCCCTCAAACCGCCACGTCCCTCATTCATATTCCACCTCTCCCTCTACTTCTTTATTCCTCTCTCTCTCTCTCTCTCTCTCTGTGTGTGTGCGACAGAGTGATGTGACAGTAGAGAGCAGACAATGTCGGGTTACCCTGGTAATTTGGGAAGGAGGACGGAAGTATCCTGGGCGGGCAGCGTCCCTCCTCCCGATGCGCCCGAGAGTTGGACTGATGATTCACCAGCCCGCACGACGAGGGTTGGTGACCCCAATTTGAGTAAGGCAGGAGGAGGAGGAGGAGGAGTGGGAGAAGGAAGGCGCAGGAGGAAGGGCGACGAAGTGGAGGAGGAGGAGGAGGAGGGGATGGTGATGCCTACGTCAGTGGCACTTGCTAATAGGCAGATGTCCTTGTCCCTGACACGAGTAAATCATGTCTCCCGGGAGAAGGAATAAAAGAAAGAGAGGAGGAGAGCAAGGGAGGAAACGAGAAACAGGGCCGAGATGGAGATTGCCGTCTGGAGGAGTTGAGGTGGACGCGAGTGCGTGCCTAAGTGAAATTAAAAGTAATTAGCTCAGCCCCTCGGCCCACGGAAGAAATCCTGTTTTGATGAAGGCAAAACAAACACGAAGGAGGGAAGCCGGCAAAGGTGAAATGACTCAGATTCGAAGATGTTTAGGACGCGTGGGCCTGAGCTGTGTTTAAACCAGAGAGCGAAACCGGTCATCAAGAGAGACGGATGAATGTAAGAAGATGGGGGCGTGGGGGGGAAAAGGGGAGAAAAAAAGAGAGGTAGAAGGTTCGGACAGAAGGGAAAAAAAGAACTAGAACTATAGTCGTCCAACAAGGCCCCATTTGAATTGTATAAAAAATCCTAATTTCCTAATTTTGTCGACCGGAACCAAAAAAAAAAAGGCACCAAAGTACAGCACAAGAGCAAATGTATTTGATCAAAATGTCCCCCGTGCTGTTCATCAACCTGTGCAGCCTAAAGCTCCGTCCCCCAGGCTCATGAGCACGGGAAGATAAACGTTCCCAAGTATGTGATGATCTTCCTTAATAAATAGCCGGATTTCAGTCAACCGCCCCCCCCCCCCCCCCCCCCTCTGTCAGGGAAGCTTCCGTTCATCATCAAACACCATCCCTCCACCTCCCTGGCAAACCGCCGAACGCACGTATACTTTAAAAGCAACTTGGTGATTTCAGGTCACGGAACCGTTCCTTGAAGGGCAATTTTTGATGGCATGTTGTATTTTTCCTCACGAAACGCTGATAATAATAATAATAATAATAATAATAATAATAATAATAATAATAATAATAATAATAATAATAATAATAATAATAATAATAATAATAATAATGGTTTCCATTTCATCGTTGCGATGATTTCCCGGCAGGGGGCGGGCGCCGGCGGACCCGTTCATTGTGTGCGACCCGTTCGAGAGCTGAGCGAGGAAGCCATTTTTGATATCCAATAAGCATCACAGACCCCAATTAGCAGCATCTCCCTGTGTTTACTCCTGCGGGACGGGGAGTGGACCACTGGCGAGTATACCGACTCAACGATCAAGGAAGATAGCTTTAATCGTGCTCAAATTAGCGCCCTCCCTCCGCCTCCCACCTCTTCCTATGGTTTCCTGTCTAGACTTTGAGCTGAGTGCATGTGTACCTTTTCCCATATGATGCTGTGGTAGCATGCGCAACTCCTGCGCCCCCCCTCCCCCCCACTGCCCCCCCCCCTGCCTCTTCTCCAGCTCGGCCGCTTATCAGACGTGTACAGTACAGTAGCCGCTTGCGAGTTCACACGTTGCAAAACCGTGACACAATACACAACAGAGAGCTAAGAAGCAGTCGTTTTACCAAACAAGCGCCATGCAAAAGCAAAGCAACCTAGCACCTAGAACCATAATATATTCCCTCTAATAGCAACTCAAATGCAATGGGCTGAGGTTTTTGTTTGCGTTTTTTGGGCCCAGGACGCCGCAAAGTGGGGCTCAGCTGGCACGCTCCAATGCTGGACTCTTTATCTCTCCAGCCACTTGAGTCTGGGAAGTGAGGCTGCCACACATCGGCGGGCCCTCACAATCGCTGGAGCTCCTCCAAATACCAACCCCCCCCCCCCCCCCCCCCCCCCCCACCCCCCCCCCCCCCCCCACACACACACACACACACACTCCCCCACAGACATAGGCACACACCAACCCCAAGTCGCAACTCAAACAAACCTGGGGACCGATGATGACTCAGCCATTCCTCTCGTGTCTGCCTGTCTGGCAGCTTCAACAACAGCCCACAGAGCACCTCCGAACCGTAAATATCGCCGCGTCGTCACGCCGGGAGAAATGCATCCATCTTCCTTTGTGCTGTATGCATTAATGGGAATGGGGTTTGTTCCTGTTCCCATAGTTTGACGAATAATAGTCAATATTATTACAGCCAGGATAATATTCTAGTGACAGCAGCTGTATATGTTGAAGAGATTAATATGATCATAGAAATAAAAGAAAAAAACAAGACACACATTCACAATTCATTATTATTATTATTATTATTATTATGAATACACGCAGAAAAACTCCACGTGGCCTCTTCAGACCCTCATGAATTATAAGATTATCAGGATGTTTGGTCAGAGCTTCATCACGTGAATCCTCTCCTTTGAGATGTCCAAAAGCGAAAAACGCACACGCTAAAAATACATGATCATGAGGTCACTGCACAATTATTTTGGTCTGCTGGCACCAGTTTTGGGCAAAAGGGTGATTGATTGCTTTTGCAAGTTATCAGACACTTGCCAGGAAGTGAGAGGGGGCCACAAACAGGAAGGAGCGGAATGTGCTTCCTGACGGCCCGGCGGTGTTACTGTACAGGGCAGATTCCTTGTACCATCTTAACTGACGCACTGAAACACACCCCCCCCCCCCCCCCCCCCCCCACCCCCCCCCCNNNCCCCCACACACACACACACACACCCCCCCACACACACACACACGCACACACACGCGTACGCACACACGCACGCGAACGCACACACACACACACACACAAATTGATACCGAGAGGCAGGAATGTTTTTCCAGTGAAATCAGGGAGAAGCAGGTTGTCAGGAAAGACAAACGGTGAGGGAAGATAACATTGAGACAGTGTGTCCTCGTGCACCGCAAGAAATGAGAGCGCACACATCCAACTCAAAATCTTGCGAAGACAGTCGTGACACTTTGCTGTGCAGCTCCAATTTTACGATGCAGTTTAGTGACAAATGTGAATTTATTTTTAGAGGACTGGATAAATTGATTCGATTCTAAGTACATTTATCAACACAGAGGCGATACGTTAATCATAAGTTTTGTTCACCTTCACTAACAACAAAGTTTTGACAGTGTAATTAAAGAGGACACGGGAGAACAATGATTCATTACAGTTAAAATACAGGTAGGGGCCTGCACAGGTTTGAACTGTTTTTTTACTCTTTCGTTACATAATGAGAACAATTGCAGTGGTGTAGCTGGTGCAGAAGGAGCTTCACTAAAATCTCCTTCAAATATGAATCTTAACATTATATAACTCAAATTGAGTCACAACTCATAATTTCATTGTATTGCTTTGTGCAATCAAAGTAATTACATCTGTGTTTACTGCACATGCTCCAGCAGATGTTGTGGACAATCACCACAGTTGAGGCCCGCTGGTTATGGCATGCCCGCATATATATATATATATATAGATTAACATTGGTCGTCCTTGAGGCCTTCCTGATTGAATCACATAGGCCTGATGACGTCATGCGAGGTTTAAAGTCATATTTCGGATTAGGGAGGCTGAGAGAGAGGGGGAGAGAGAGGGGTAGAGAGGGAGGATGAGTCACTGCCTCATTGATGATTGTCTACACTGAGTGGTCAGATAATTCAGGTTCAGAGAGAGACACAGGCACAGCACGACCGCCTAATGGCACTCAAATAAAATGACTTATTGGGAACTTGCAAAATACACCTTTTAGGAAGATTAAATAGTATCGATGCTCCCTCCTCCTCCTCATCCCACGAAGCTGGTGCTTTACTATGATGAATCCTCCTCCTCTGTTATATTTATGACCAAGGAGTTAATAACTAATATCTGTGCCGCTCATTGGGGGCTTTGCATAACATTGCGGAAACATTCAGCAGAAACGATTGGGTGCGCACCTCACCAATGTAATAGCCAAGTATATTGGAGGGGGCCATTATTTTGATACAGGTTAATATACCAGCCTATAAATGTTTTGGATCAAACACACTATACTCCAAAGTTGCAGCAGAATGCAAAATGACCCTTCTTTGGCTAAAAATCATTAGATTGTTGCTTTATGGGTTACACAAATGTTACAAAAATACACAAACATTTTTTTTTTTTTTACTTTTATCCAAAGTATGTCAACCTGTCGCATTTTGCTGAGTCAAAGTATTATTTTAAATGTAAAGAATTCAACTTCAGCATTGAACTGAAACCTGACAAAGTATATTGATACAATAAACACTTTGCAGGGGAACATCATTTCTCCTGCAAAGTGTTTATGAAAGCAATGTTTATCAGTTCAAACTTGGCATAATCACTCTTAAGATTCAATTAGTATATGTGTAGACTTAAGTAGCAGACAAATGAAAAAATATCTCGAATGCAGTGTTTAATTGGACTCAGTTGAACAGGCACAGTAACAACCATCTCAGACAGAAAGCCTAAGACAGATAACACAGATAAGCACAGTATCTCTCCCTCAGCAAAATACCATTACATTACCAATATGCGGGTCATTATTGGATCAAAACCCTCTGCTATTTCACTCAAAAACATCATCCAATTCTAGCACAAACTGTAGGAGGCCCTCCCGCCCGGTTTTGACATGCAGCTAGAAAAAGACTCGGACTCCCTCTTGTGGTGAAATGGGGATACTGCACGTTACTGTTGGACCATTGAATGCTCTGTCCCGCGTCACTCTAATTGAACGTGAGGACAGCAGACAGGAAGGAAAAGAGAAAGACATTTACCCACACTGTGCAGCAAAAATATAAATATATGTAATCTACCTCACAGAGTGTGAAAATAGACAAACAAATAAGATTCCCAAGTGCCTCTCTATACAAAATAGCGTGTTCCGTTGAAACACAAAACAAATTCCCAGGTGTTCAAATGTCAAAAGTGAGTGAAATCACATCCTGACACCTGATCAGCGCCTCCTTCTGCACCCCTAAGGGGGTGTGCAAGTCAGACACTTGAAAGTTCAGCACGTCGATGTCAGATGCTCCAAACGTGGCCTCCACCTTCACCTTCTCATACATGTGAAAGTGAACTTTTTTGTTGGTCATGGAGAGCAGACACCGGAGGAAACTCTCCCTCAGCGCAGAGCGAGCGTGCTGCTCACTCTGCAGCTGCTCAGGGTCAGTCTCCGAGGCTGCGGAGGTGGAAATGGAGGTGCGACAGAGGGCAATAAAACGGGCTGATTTGGGGTCAAATCCACGGCTGTTGGGGTCCGGTCCTTTGGGCAGGCGGAGGACAGACACCGGTGTCGCCATGCTAAGTATTTGCAAACAACAGCCCCTGAGGAAAATACAAATGATGAGCATTAAGCAGGCTATATTACCACCAGAAAAATAACGTTTTTCATCATTTGACTATCCATACCGTTTTATTCACACTGCAGTGTGAGACTATGAGAGTCAATTGACCTGCGTTTCAGTGACCAGTAAGATGTTTGTAGTAAAAACATCACATTTTCCACAAAGCCATAGTCGGCATCTTGGTCATCAGCTCAGTCAAGAAAATCCTACCCTACCACACCAAGCCGAGAAGGCACCAGAGCTGAGTGTATAGGAGGGGCCCTGGCCCAGTTTTGGAGTTAGATCATTTTAAGATAAGACTTGGTTGTAAAGTTCACAGTGTGAAGTCTCTATATTGCTCCTGCATTCTACTGCGAGGCGCCAAAGAACTAAGTCGGGGAGTCGATTCATATTTTGTGAGATGATAAATCAAGGCGTCTGTCTAGATGTCCAGAGTCAACTCTCTCACATATACACACACCACACAAAAAGTCATGAAATACAACAAGGACTTCACTTTGGAACAATGACCTTGGAGTGAAGTTAGATCTGGATCACGTGTTAAATATTAGATCAAGAGATACATCAATACAGTAATGGGGTAATCTATTCCGTGTTGTTATGTGTCTTCTAACCTACATACTACACGCACACAACAATGAGTGCGGAAAATCCTAATAACAAGCAAGAGATGGTGGCTGTGGCTTCCTAAATGTGCTGTTTTACAGTGTTAATGGAACATTGCTGAGTGCAGAGACTGATTTATTGTTATAATCTATTTAGTAGCGAAGTCACACAATTATTGGTCCGTAGATAAATGTAAGTGTAACAATAGGGGACATGGGTCACCCTCACATCATTGGCTACTGATGTAAACACGTTTAAAACAATCGGAAACTAATAATATTGTGTTTTAAGACTGAGAGCACGTGGCCATTGTTTAATTTCAACGCGACACAATTGCAACAGATATTTTGAGTTGCTCACGCGTTTTTCTCTTCAATGTAGCTGTACGGGTCCTCCTGCGGTTTTATTTTCCTCCCTCCGACTCTGTTTTCTTCAGTTAGCCACATTAGCATAAACGTGCGGCTAAAGTATCTACTTCTCGTTTTCTTCTTCGATGTATTGTCTAGCGCTTAGTAACAAGCGGAAAGGCGCATTAGCGCCACCCACCGGTGATGATATGTACAAATATCAAGATCCACGTTTACTTCACGCAAAGCAATCATACCACGCAGCAAAAATACCGTGAAAAATAAAACTTTTTGTTGGGGGGTAGGACACTTTGTTTGTCATGTGATTTAGGCAATCACATTAAATACCATTTTACACTTTGACATTTAACATTGTTTTGTTAATAAACTGTTAACACTGTTCATACTATAATGTGTATCATTTTAGATAATGTACCTCCTACAAATTTCTTTAAAATACTTTCTTATTGATACATTGTGCGTTGGGTTATTCTTTTTTGTTATCTGTCAATATGTTTTATGTTATTAATCATGCATGTCCTGTGTGACACTGGAGGCCGTGAGTAATGTCTCTCGGTATTCTTTCTGAGACTCCAGCGATATATGGAATAACAGTGGTTTTTCTTTTATTGTATTGATGTTTTCTGTTCTGTTTTCAGTTTTCTGAAGAAACCGGCTGCCATCCATGCAGTATAACTCCTTCAAAAAGAGGCTTGCTGCAGAAAAGCAGGCATCATAACATGTCGTCTATCTATGTCCTTTTAAATAAAGTAAAGTAAAAAGGCAACACAGGTGAAATGTGATTTCTGACCCTAATCCAACAAGAACACATTCAACATTTCAAATCTCAAAATGATCAATGTTTGGTACAAAGGTGAATTAAATCACTTCCGAAACAAAGGTATTTCCTCCAATCAATGAATCAAAATGTATTTATACAGCACATTTAAAAACAGCACGTGTTGACCAAAGTTCTGTGCAGATTAAAAAAAAAACAAGCCACAAGCAAATACATTAAAAGCAACACAACACACAGCATAACAGGATGGGCACCTGCTATGAATGAAACCTTGGAACTGATGTACTGGAAGCCAGTGGAGAGTGGCCAGAAGGAGGGTTTGCTCTCTCTGCCAGTATAAATTGAGTTGAAGTACTCTAGAGCGGAGGAGTGGTTGGAAGCCTTTCTCAACATCTTAAAGAGAAACATAGCTAGTAGTGGCAAATCAAGTGGTATAAATGTTCTGTCAATTCATAAATTGTTTCAGCCGATTAATCCATATCAGTGGTGTGTACGGTACTGTAGGTAAAGTGTAAGTGCACAATATTTTGCTGCACACATTGTACAAACACAATTCAGTCAGCGGTGGACTCTATTGGAATCTTACAAAACTTTTTTTTGCGTCATGCCCCTGACTCGGGACACGGGCCTCAAACGCACTGGCCACTGGATCACAGAAACTAAAATGTCTTTACAAAAGAGCACAAAGTACGACTACATTTTTTGTTATTTCAAAACACTGGGCTAAATACAACGTGCAAAAACAAAACCAATCTTGTGAGGGAAAAATGAGCATGAACTATACTAAAGAGGAAACAAGCAACACATATCATGAACCTGATGATAAACCTGACCTGACTTACTTGTATAAATACTGTTTCATGAAAATACTCACATTAACGGAATGGTTTGGTTAAGACAACGCACACATCAGCATGCGCATGCACATTACACTCACACACAAAGGCGAAGTTGTATGTCTGCTTCTTTTTTCTTTCATTTTTGTTAATGATTTGGTCATTGACCATGACCAGGCGATGTTCGGGACATCTTGTCCAATGGGGTGACTCACTGACTCTATTTGAGAGGGGTGGCTAATTCCACACACTTTATCCTCGCATCCGGCGTGTGCTGAGATGCGCAACAGAGGCTCTCTCATGGCACCGGCCTGGGCTCTAAGATTGGGTAGGCTCCGTGCGCCCTTTACACAAAGTCAGCTTACTTTTGCTTCACAGCAAGCAGCTGCAGATTGTCACTTAGCTAATGCTTTTTGTTGTGTGTGCCTTTTTCTACGTTGTTCGTTTTTGCATTCTTCCAGTGTGGCCGATTTTCGGATTCGCCATTTTCTGTGGTAAGTGATACATTTATTTTATGATGTGGACAGGGAGCCACTTGATTTCCGAGCCACTCCGTAAAACATTTCGCGTGCATCTGCCAGAGCATCTTGGTCCTCCACAGGAAGACATACGCAGCACGCGCACTTGTCTCCATAGTTGTCGCCTGAGCCCTTAGACGCCACAACTTCATTTCTACTCATGTCTTTGTAGTTCACTTAAAATCTGGGTCCTCTAAAAGCCCCACGTGCAGAGCCAGAGAGAGAGAGAGAGAGCGAGAGAGTGGAGAGATGGGATCTTGGGTCAATTGAAGGTCGCCACTTATACACATAGAGTCATTAGAGAAACACTTGGTCCTGAGTTATGCTTGGCAGGTGGATGCTTTCATTTAAGACGGATGTTGATTCTAAATATCTGTGTGGGAAGGAGAGTCAACGCAGCGGCGACATGATACATAGACATTGTATAGAGGTTTGACAGACGTGAACAATAGCAGCGTCTGTGGTCCCACTACAGACACAGGTCATTAGCTCCAAATGAGAAATGCCCAGAATAAACCGTGAGCTAATACCTCCTGACTTTGACTTTAAGCATGTGCTGGTCTTCAGCAGGAAATCGCCACACACGCTGAAAACCATTGAGTGCATTTGGATTGTAATCAACAACAACGGGATGCGGATTGCGCCTCAGCCTACAATATCTGTGATTTTTTACAGAGTCTGCCCTGGACACTAATGCAGCCCCTAAGACGAACTGTGGCTTCCGGTGAGTGTCGCTCTATATGTATATACTGTATGTGTTCTATTCGAGTGACTTTTAGAAATTAAGTTATTCATTTCAGTGAGAAATGATTATTATTAACCAATTAGGTTGATGCTGAGGCGCGCTGTGTGTCACTGAGTGTTCTTGCGTTGGAGACATCGGCAGTGAAGAGAAAAAGATACGGGGAAATGGAAGACATTATGTCAGAGGTTCCTAGAAAAAGTCAGGGGTATTGCACTTCTTTGAGAAATTTCTCATCTCATCTAAGAGGCCTCGTGAGTGCTGACTAACTGGTGGGAAGGTACATGTATTTATCCCCACAAGGAATATAGAACAAAAATATGTCCATCAGAGGGCAGAAGTGTAAAGTAAAATAGTGAAATGTACATTGCCATGACAGGGGGATAGGAGTGACAACTACACAGCATCAAAAAACAGTCTTCGGTTTTAATGTGGCTGATCGGTCTATGATTTATTTACACATTATGTGGTCAGTGGTGCAATCCTGTATATTGTTTTCTGTGTCTTGCAGAAAAGCCTGTATGGGAATTGAGTATGACGGCCGCGAGTTTGCGTGCTGTGAAGGTCAACTTCATGGCGGGTCGGGATTGTCATGTTGCGGAAAAAAGGACTTTAACCCTGCTCTAGCCACTTGTTGTCGAAGTATGCACACAGGCACGTTAACAGGTAATAGCCAAGAAACATGAATCTTGGCTTCTTATGTATTTTGAACCCTGTAGGGTAATTTCCCAGTGCTGAATTGCAGTCGTTGCTATGATGGCGTTGACTGTATCTTAATGAGATCTGTTTTTCACAGCTACTGTGACCCCCGGACTGAGTGAAAAGGTGTCCGCTTGCTGTGGGCCGACGGCCTACGACCCACTCAATGCAATGTGCTGTGGGTCAACTGTCGTAGCCAAACCCGTGCCCATGGCACAATGTTGTGGTGAAGGTAAAACAAATGAACGGCTGTGAGGCATCACGTGATGCCCGCTCCGAAAAATACAGGGACTTCCTTTTCTATCTCAGGCATGTGGTATAAGTCGCAAAAGTCAAAGTTGCACCGTTTAAAGAATGAGCACAACCTTTTCGACAGGCGCTTATGATGCGGAGAGGCAGCTGTGTTGCGGTGCCCGACATGACCAGAGGATCCTGATGAGGGCATCCAATCGCCACCAGTGCTGCGGTCATGCCCAGTTTGACACCGTCACCCACTGCTGCTGTTTCATGGTTGACGTGCTTCAGATACAACCCCGGACCTCAAATTGCTGTGTCACAAACCCAGGTGCCAAGAAAGGAACTCTCCAGGGCCCCTATGAGCTATGTGAAACCTCCGAGGTTTCAAATGAAACCTACTGTGTCAGATCCCTGGCATCCCCATGTGTCAGACGACATATGAGTCGTGCGCCATTTCAGATTGAGCAATGCATTTCTGTTGAATACCAGCTCCTTGGGGGGAAATAAACGATATCAGGAAAAAGTCTTAATAGAAGTAGCTAAACATACAAGGTGAAGGTCAGCGACGTAATGGCTGGTCCATCCCACAGAGTTTTCTGAAGTGGACAAATACCTACGTTGTGGGCCAACTCGGAGGCTCCTGGCCAGGAAGTCCCGTCGCCACCAGTGCTGCGGTCGTGACCAGTTCGACACCGAGACAGAGTGCTGCTGCTTCACTGAGAATATTCTTCGAATACAACCCATCACTTCCAGCTGCTGTGTAGAGGAGTCAGGTGGGTCAATGCATGCAGTAAATACCTTGTGTCAAAAATGGGTCAAAATACATGTCTGAAATACAGGATGAGTCACAAGTTTTCTCTTTCTGCTGGAACATGATGGTATTGACTGTCGTCAACACAAACTCTAAACATTTTTGTTTTTGCATGTCCACAGGTGTGCAACTGCAGGTAAGAAATGCCCCTATTCAGTTGATGTCCTTCACATCACTGGTATGAGCGACCACACTGTTTGATTTGAGTGGATAGAGATAAAGATGTTTAAAGATAGTATTGGCTTGGACTGCCTTGATATGCGGGACAGCGATAGGGCAATGCAGCAGGAAGTTGCCCGTCAATACATTTTTGTGCTTTATTTTGTTTATAGACACCTGCACCTCCGCCCAGCTGGTAAGTAAGAGGGCAGAAGTGTAAAGTAACTGAAGTATGGAACAGCACTATCCCACTTACTCTTTTTATGCAAGTTTAATCGCTTACTAACGACACATTTTTCTAACGACACGCAGCCAAAGTCGATTTTAGACGTCAACTAAACAAGTTAGACGCGTATCACTCTGACCGTTCTCTACCGAGTTTTAACCTGTAATCACTAACACTGCTTGTTTCTCGAGTTTATTCCTCAGTACTGTAACGCAGCTGAAAACAATGTGTACGTGACACAATCGTCAGCGTGAAGAACAGTATCACCCACAGAGAGCTGTGCCTTCTGCATAATGATTAGCCCAAAAATGGTGTTGTGTTCTTTTGTTTGTCTTTGCACCATCAACAGCACCGAGCCACACGCAAGCCTCTGTGGGCGGTCATGTTACAAGCCAAGCGAATTCGGATGCTGTGAGAGAAACCAGACCAAGGGACGTTGGCTCTGCAACTCAGGTATGACTTTGGGGGAGTGAATACGACATCCGTCCATTTGGCCGCGCCTGTAATCAAGCGTCTGAGTAAATAAGGATGAAGTAAGATAAAAAGGCTTGTGATGCTTTAACATGATGGGCTATGCATGCACTTGGGTTTTTTTTTTTTTTTTTTCTTCTTTTGAACAGTGTCGAACCATATTATTTTCATGCCATGATTCTTAAGTCAATGTCCTACACTGACATGAATGACGGGAGAGGGCGGCTAAAGTTCAATGGTCCGTACTGAAGGAGGCAGGAAAAAAAACTTTCAGCGGTATTCCGATCTTAAGTGGCCTGCTTGCTGGATGAAAAAATGGCAAGTAATTTTTTCGGGTTTTCTCGTCAACACAGGGCGGGGGCCACATATTTCTCATCTTTATTTATAATAGGAAAAATTAAAAGAATGTGAAAGGAGGATTGCTTGGCACTGCTAAGTATGAAAAGGGCCCGTTGTAAAATAAAACTGGGGCAAAGGTGAGGGTTGGGGGCGAGATCAGATGCCAGACATTTTAACTTCATGACATACATTCTTTGATTTCCTCCCTCAGACACTGAGTCCCCTACTTCACACTTTTCCCATGCACACCCATCCTGTATTCAGTCTGCTCACTTTTGTTTTTGGCCCAACTGAATCCACCCCCACACCATCTTTTCAGGTCGACGCGATGCCGCCCCCACACTGTATAACCCACGCACACAAATCTGCTGTGACGGTTGCGTGTCGGAGAAGAAGCCTGGGATAGATCAAGTAATGTCCTGTTGGCAAAAAGCTGGGTTGAATGTCTTTGTCCTCGTATTGCTGCAAAATGATTGACTGAGCAGGAAATGAAAACCGGTGACATTTGATGTTTGTCATTGTAAATAATGGCTTGATGAAGTTCATCAGAGTGCCCGCGGCTGGTTTATGTGACACGCGGTAAAAGAAAATACAGCACATTCTCTCTTGCTGAATATACTTGTCTGAGACCAAGCATTACCGCCTCTCAGTCGGGAGTGACGCAGAAGAGCGCTCCTTGTGGTGCAGTTTCACGGAGAGCGCTCGGAGCTCCACCCAACTCCTTCTTGTTATTAAATCGGGGTGTTTTGGTTTTTACGGGATGAAACGTCCCGCGTAAGTTTGCGGCCGCGATGCACAGCGGCTACACTTGAAAAAGGATATACCACTTCCCTGGTAAGACCTAATCAGGATGTTAACATTCTATGTTTAGAAATGACTATTTACCCAATTCTGTTGACTCGCACCTTCATTTTACCTCACAGTTTTCATTTCCAATTTCAGTTTCTGTACGTTTGCTTATATATATATATATATATATACAGTGTATATACAGTATACATATATATACACACATATATATGTATACACACACACATCCATACAGTATACAATATATTTATATGTATGTATATATATATATATATATCGCACCACATTTATAGCTGTACTTTTCTCTGATCCTTTAAGTGCTGTGGACCGACGCCGTACGGTTTGGCACAGCGTAGAGTTCTCTGCTGTAATGACACCTTGTTGGAGGACAGAGAAGAAGGGGAAGAGTGCACGGGGAGCGGCATTCCTTACCACCCAGCTAAAGGCACGGTGTGCTGTTCTCAGCTTCACGGCTCACCTGGGCAACACTGCTGTGGCACAGAGACGTACCAGCCTCATTCGGAGATCTGCTGCGGCGGACACAGGTAATTATGTCGGTGTCGGTGTTGACATACGTCTGTGGAAATGATCATGATATCCATTTAGTTGCGGGAACGTTTCACTGTCTGGGTATGCCGCGGTGTCTCGCTGGGTCCCCCGGGTGTGCAGTTTTACAACAGTGACCTTTTGGACATTTTCCACAGGATTTTTTCCCTATGGGCGAATCAGACAAATCTATCTAGACAAATAAGAATGTCATGCGCTGCATAAAGAAGCCACTCCTTACGTAATCTGCCAAGGAATGTGAATATTCCCATTCAGAGGTCTGGAGTTGTTGTACTACACCCACGCCCAATCAGTCTCGCTTCCTTTGTCTAGCCGAATGAACAGCTGTGATAATTGAACATTATGTAGCAATATTTAAGACCGCATGCAGTAAATCACAAGTATGCATATACTTGCATGTACTTACACGCAGCTCACTCACAGGCTACATCCACTGTAGTGATGGAGTTGTAACTTCACATTAGGAGTCATGGTCCTTGATAACCATAGAAGTCTTGAATTTGAGGGATTTCCAATAATAACTTAATAATAATCTTTGTCTCCGGATTTGATGTTTATTATAAACTCTTTTCCTCCGTCCAGACATCCTAAAGTGAAAGGAAGTCACTGCTGCGGGATTCAAGCCTACGACATTAAAGACCCAGAGATAAAGTGCTGCGCAGGGATACTTTACAACGTGACGCTCTCTGGCAAGCCTGGCCATGACGCACACTGCTGTGGGTCCTTTCTGCAACAGCCACCTGTATGTCTACTCAATAATAATGATGACAATTGCGAACATTTACTCTACCTAGGACCTGGTGCTTTTTTTTGGGTTCCATCCTAAATAATCGGAGAAACCTTTTCTTCTGTAGAGCTAGAATATATTTGCAGGCACCTGCTGTGGCCCAGGGGGAGAAGCAGGTTTATTGCGGTCGCCTTGCCCTGTCCCTATGCCTGCCCTCGGCGATGGGCAGGGACAAAAAAACGATGACGACATTTGATGTAAATTCTTTAGAAAATATATATATATATATATTAGGCTCGAAATCATCAGTTAAAACCACCATCAGTGCCCAAACTCAAACCCTCTGGTTGAAAACATTAATCCCAGCAGTTCTGCCCATTACCTCAGTGAGCTCCATAACCTGGACCTAATTGCGGTACCTTATAAAGTGTAGATGAAGGACAACTACAGCGATATCAGTCTATCAATTCTATGTCCGACAGCATGCCTGCTGTTCAAGTGAGGACGACGCGTTGCTCTACTCGCAGAAGAAAGGCTTCGGATGCTGTGGCCACCTCTACTACAACAGCTCCCTGTGGTCATGCTGTGCTGGGAAGCTAAATCCTGTGCACCAACCAGGACAGCGCGAGTCCAGGACGATTGTGGGTCAGTCTCTGCTTACGGAACAGTTCTTGTCTAGTTATTTCCTCGAGATGCACATTCCTGCTTTTTTCACCATAGCAGTAATATGTGTGTATGATTCAATTGTCTTCTCCAGAATGGACATTCATGTCCGTGATTAACCTCGACGAAAAACATCTCTGCGAAGAGAGTAAGACACGTTTTTTTTGTGTGTGTCGGGTGGGGGGGGGGGGGGGGGCCAAAGGAGGAGCCAAAGCTGTTTCTGAATACAAATTTCTCTTGTGAAATGAGTCATTTTTTTCACGTCCCTCTCCAGTAAACATCGGGATGGTGGAAAGCGTGTCTGGGCACAGCATCGTGTTCACCGACGCGCTGAAAATCCACGGAACACGGGGCCTCCTCCGGGATCTGCCCTCGCCTTACCTCCTGGGGACACCTGATCGCTGCAGCTTCCCTAAACCGACCCCCGGCAAGACCTACTTCTTTGACGAAGATACGATCTTCACAGATTTCCACCACAGTTCTACTCTGCAGTCGGTCCGATTCATTATTTCCAAATGTTATCATCCTTAGGTCACGAATTGTTAACCGGTATCTCAGGGAGCATACTTACTTGGGGGGGGGGGGGGGGGCCTTTTCTTTGGGGGGGGGGGGGGGGTTCATTTCTATGGGCCTCTCTACCTCCATCCTCTTGGATAGTGTTAATTAATGTCAATGTAACACTACACTACATCTTCCTAGAGCTAATAGTGTGAATTATGCTTTGGTTTCCTGTCACGGGAGACTTTTTACTCTTCTCATGAGGCTGTGTGGAATGAACATCAACTTCTCTTTTTTGTTTTTTACCTTTTTTTTGTCTGATTCCAAATCAGCCAACTAACCAAAACGACAAAGTAGGCGACTATTACTCTGACCTTTAACCCGCAATCACTAACACTGCTTGTTTCTCAAGTCTATTCATCAGTACTGTAACACAGTACACATGATTGTGTAAGTGACACAATCATCAGCGTGAACAGTATTACCCGCAGAGATTTGTGCCTTCTCCATAATGATTTAGATGGTTATGCTGTTTGGCCATCTTCGTAGCTGTCATGTTCGTAGGTAATATGCAGGAACCCTAATATGCATTTTAGTTTGAACAAAAGTTGCACATATATTAGCGAATATGCTTATTTTATTTATTCTAATTGATACTCTTTGTCCGTTTGATGTTACATTGATTCTTACATAAAGCTACTAAACGGCAACTGTTTGTGAACACGTCCACCCCCCCATACAATTGTATGTTGACGTAAATTACATGATCGTCATATCACGTCATGATCGAAAAACTTGAAAAATATGTTGTTTTTTTTCCCACCAAAAATATCAGGGATATATATATATGCTAACTTCTCGAGGCCTCAATCAGCCAAAGGTTTCAATGTAGTGCCTTAAATCTGTATTGTGTTACAAATATTTATTGGTGTTATGTAGCTGTCTCCTGTGATGAAATAACATTCGGCAAGCCTCAAAATGATTTTCTTCATACCAAAGGTGTTGATTATAAAAGCAGGGAAAAATGCTTCAGCACGTAGCAATGTGTTTGATAACAAAGCAGGTATCCAAATTGTATTGTATAATGTTTGTTTTTTTTAATGTGTCAGGAAGCCACTGCGGGTTCCTTTTTACGTGCTTAATATAAATAAGTGTTTAAAATAAACATCAACATCAAACCTGTTGTGTTCTATCTTAATGTGTCTAATTTGACCGGCACCTTGGGACCACACTATAATTTAATTACAGATATGAAATGTCAAATATGAATGTCAAAAAAAGTTCATATAAACAAATGGGAGTCCCTTGCCTATGATTAGTGACTCTGGCGGTGGGGTGGGGTTAGAGTGCCGGCTGCAGGTGAGAGAGGGGAGTGGTGGCCGGAGACCAGACACAGCTGACCAGAATCAGGTAATCAGCTCACTCAATATAAAGGCATGTGGTTCACCTGGTTGTGGCCCTCTCTTGCAGTAGGCTGACTCCTGGGAGGTAGATGGGCTGCCCGTGCCAACTCTCTTGAATTTGGAGAGTATTGTCACATTTTTTATGGTTTATTTGAGGACGGTGTGGAGCCTCGTGTTTTATTTTGTTTAGAGGACATTGCAGAGCCTCTTATCCTGCCCTGGACTGTTGACAATAAAAAGCTGTTGGCTCTCAACAACCGGTCTCCTTTTCCCATTCAGAACACGGCGTGATCATGGACCTTCACAGTGGCCTCAACACTTGCCACTTACCACATGCTCCATATTGTCAAAGTCATTTGGGAATTTCCATCCCACCGCCAGCTATCCCGCTTATCCTAGAGGGTCGCAGTGGGGGCTGTGGCCGGTCCCAGCTGACCTTGGGCGAGAGACGGGGTACACCCTGGTCGCCAGTATGCCACAGGTAAGAACGCGCAGAGACAAAAATAAAAAATTGCATTCACAATCAAAGAGTCTCCAGTTAACCTTAGCCTAATGCATGTATGGACAGGCACAGGGAGACAACATTAACGTCACACAGACGGATACCTCGTTCGATTAGGATTAAAACTGGAACTTTCTTGCTGTGAAGCCGGACAGAAAGTGCCACTATTGTGACAATGTGTCACAATTAATCATTTGACGAATCGAAAGGAAATCCCTCAAATTTCAACTACAGCGCCAAGTATTAAACCCTCAAGGGGGAACTGTGTAGGAGCGATTACTAACGGTAAGGCCACGTAATTGTGTGTCACGTCTAACCCATTGTTTTCTTTTGACTTGTAGTGTTTTGTTTCCGTTTTGCTGATGACTGAAATAGCTGTTGGCAACTCAAGCTCATCATTTTTATTATTATTATTTTTTTTTTTGTGTACTTTAACCAGATGCAGTGGCCCAAATTTAGGGCCCGTTTTGTTGAGTGTTTCAATTGCATTTTACGGTTCACATTTGCAAACACAGAAAAGAGGCTGGCTATAAGCTGGTCAAATGGAAACCCGGCGATTTACAACGGGAACACTCCGTTGATCTTCTAAATGATATGGGTATAACTTGACACGGTCATGGGTGGATCAGCGTACAAGGGCGGCAGACACGCCACGCGCTTTCCTTTATGTTGGCCTCCTTGTGTTGATTAAAAAGACCAGGAGAGAGCAGGGCTCCGCGTTGTACTTGTGTCCCTTTGTAGCATGTCATAAAAGCAGTTCAAAGCCAGATTATTGAGCTGGTGATAAGCAGTCGCCGTGGACAGATCATTAAAGCTTTAGTTAAAAACCACCTGCAAACAACACCAGCACGGTTTGCAGATGTTAGGGGGTGGGCGATTGTTGTTCTTCCAGTAATGTTGATTTAAGGGGTAGGGATTTTAATGGACTAACAACTGCCTCTCTCGGTACCTGTCTTCTGATGGTATCAAACCACCAAGCAAACAGTCACGTCGTACACTGCATTGAATAGTTGAACAGCAGACGCAGAAAAATCCATCGGCAGCCTCCACCGAGAGACAATGAGGACATATTTAGTGTGCTGCTGCCGCCCGTCCCTGATTCCCAGCAGGGAGACCACCCATTTCTGTCTGCTCGGCGTGCTCATCGCTCTCTACATGCTGGCCGGGGCCGCGGTATTCTCTTCCCTGGAGAGGCCGGCGGAGTTGCGGGCCCACCAGCTCTGGGAGAGGAGGCTGACAGACTTCGGCCACGAGCATGAAGTCAGCCGCGACGACCTGAAGCGGCTGCTGGGGCACTACGAAGAGGCCAGGACAGCCGGCATCCGGACGGAGCGAGGCAGAGCTCTCTGGGACATCTCCGGCGCGTTCTACTTTGTGGGAACTGTGGTCTCCACCATTGGTGAGTTAAGACGGCGGCGTCCTGCGGTTGATCCACGACGCAAACTCGATCTCCGACTTTACATGATGCTATTGGTTATTACTCGCAAACAGAGAGAATGTTGCATCACTCTATGTGCTGCGTGCGGCACGTTAGGGTGGGAAAAATGACAGGTGGGAACAGATTAAAAAATAAATAAAATAGAGGCAATTTGTTCAGCAAGTCCTGTTACAGAGACGATCCCTAGATGACAAATCTATATCATATCCAAGTAACCAGAGTCAATAACAATGCCAAACAATTGAACCAATCTTCTTCACCCAACTGGACAGGTAAGGGAGCGTTGTTTTAAACTCCATTGCAGACTGTCGAAATCTATACTTTACCTGAGCCTATAGAAGACAAACATTACACTCAGGAAAAGAAATTAACCGGCCTCATCTGCGACAATCAATTTACAGCCTTCCCTATTTTCTACAATATCTTGTGACATTCTCTGTCACCGTGGAAACTCGGGGTCATAAAAAGGGAAGCCTGGTACAATTTCCTTTCTGCAACGACCTTGTTGACGACTGACTGCAGTAATTCACAGGGGACGGAAGGGATTTGTGACTCAAGAAGAGAGACTTGCCCATTTAGTTATTTTTAAAAAGACTCACAATCACTCTTATTTTCCTTTCTTTCTTACTTAATGACATCCTGTTTAATTTGTTTTCAAGTTTCAGTTTTTAAGAGAGGTTGCACGATATGCCTAGATTCAACAAAACCATTGATCTAAATTTAGATCAGAAACAATCATGTTGAATCTACCGATTCTTTGGACTTGTATGGATAATTACGGGAACGGTTTGAAACAAAAAATGTCACACTTCTCTCCTCAAATAGCGAAACATGAATTATTGTGGGGGAGATTCAGACTTTTCTCAAACCGTTCCCACGAGGGTGCTTCCGGAGTTTGAACCCGGTCATTATCTCCGGTCATTAATTAAATCCCAAGAGAGGAGGGAAGTGTATCGTACAACAATACAGTTCAAACACAACAATACAGTGGAGAAAGAGTGGCCCTCTGACCTTAACCCTTCTTTCATAGGATTTGGAGTGACGGCCCCATCCACTGTGACAGGGAAGGTCCTGCTGGTTTTCTATGGGCTGCTGGGCTGCTCAGCTACCATACTTTTCTTCAATCTCTTCCTGGAGAGAGCGATCGCCTTGCTGAGCCTCCAGGGGATGTGGGGCCACAGAGGGAAGCGCAGGCACTGTGGACAAGGAGACGGGGACATCGAGGGGGAAAGAAATGACGAATGGGAACCCCCCGTGCACTACGTCACACTCGTCCTTTTTGTCGCCGTCCTGCTGGTAGCATGTGGGGCGGCGTCCCTCTATTCAGCCATGGAGGGCTGGACCTTCTCGGAGTCCCTCTATTTTTGTTTTGTGGCATTCAGCACGGTGGGCTTCGGAGACTTTGTGAGCGGCCAGAGAGAGCAACACGAGGACATCTGGGCGTACCAGGTTGCCAACTGTCTCCTGATGCTCCTGGGAGTGTGCTGCACTTACTCGCTCTTCAACGCCATCTCGGTGATCATCAAACAGGGACTGAACTGGGTCGTGGAGACGCTGGTTTGGGTTTACAGGGGCGCCTGCCGCCTTAAACTGCAACTCAGCCGGCCATTGGAACTCCCTTTTTCTGACTGTGAGCAAAATACATGCTACTGTGACGATGACGCTGTGCACGGGCAGCAGGTTTCCAGTTCAGCCCCCGGTATGCTGGGGCGCTCGTGTGCTCCTAGTGCCCTGGCTAAATGTCTTTGTGATAAAGTTAAAGTGGAGACGGTATGCCGCAGAAGCAATGACAGGCCAAAATAAGGAGAGGATATTTACCCATAGGAAAATAACACGATCTACGCTAGACCGCCGGCTAATTGGCTAAATGGAGATTTAGGTGTGAATTGTTGCACCAAGATCTACTCAGATTGGCGCCAAGAGGCAATTTATCGTTGAAACACCAGTGACAACTTCATATTGACCTGGAATACTCCCGAAATGAAGGTACTTGTACCTAAAGCTCACTAAATAGTTTATCAATGTTACACTAAACTGGGACTGATTCCCCTCAGCTCAAATGGAGGGCCTGAGTGTTTGTGTATCCAAATATTATGCGGCACCAGATAACAAGGATCTACATCTGTGTTGACCCAGCAGCACTCTAAACGAATATTTTCCATCAGCTTCAAGCTCATAGCTGAGTTAAAAAAAAACAAAAAAACATCTTCATCTTTAAGTAATTAGTTTGAATTCAAGTGTATCGCATTCATGTGTCTGGACCTAGTCAGCCAGACTGGATGACAGAGCAACCACTAAACTAAACAAAATATCTTGAGGCTGATTTATCATTCTGTCCAATACCAGAGCAAGCCCATCTCATTTGTATGTCATTGGAAACCCACAATACTAGAATGCAATGTGTCCTTCTGCGTGAGTGCTATACAAGAACAAAAAAAATAGTTTAAACATGAAACATTGTTGTTTGATTACGAGAGGTAAATGCAGTGGAGTTTTGAATAGTTTGCCAAATACCTCCCCCTTAAAGTTTGGTTTAAAATGCAACCATACGCACATACCAGTGCCCTCATAATCCAAATCAATTCTGTCCTATCCGATAGCCATGACCTGTTCCCATTTGATGAATCATGAAAATAAAACATAAGCACACCATATAGTAGTAGTTGCAGTATTGTGCACGGCATTAAAATACGGCCAAATGCAGCTGACCATTTAATTGACCTGGCAAACAGGAGCCCATGTCGGATGTACACTTTGTGTGCAACCCCTATATCCTTGCAATACTAGAGCAATGTGTCCCTCTGCTGGAATGCGATACAACTCACACAGCAGTTCCATGCAAAAGGCTCTTATTATGTGCAATCAATGTGATCAACCAAAACATTTCTACTCTCAGAAGATAACCTACCTGTTAAATAAAATGCATGTCAATGTGGCCGGTGGTGATGCACATATTTTGTACTGCACGGCTCCCCGACCCTACGCAATTAAAACAGTAAAACAATGAACACACTGTGACGCCGACCATATTACATTTGCAGCGCATTACTTATCAAACAATACTTCACGAAGCACATCAACTAATGTGGCTAACGGTCTTAACAAGCTAGCACACGTTCACTCAGCAATAGCAAAAAAAGAGACGGAAATAACAATAAGATGACGTTCTCCCTGGCGGTCACAAATCATGAGAGGACAACTCAAATAATTGAACAAGCACTTTAACTTCAGTGAGGGCGGTTTCGTGTTCCGACATTTGAGAAAATCACGTTTTATTATTATAACTACCTCTCAAACAGCAGCCAAACGCACGAGCTGACGTTTTTAAATATTTACCGTCACTGACCACAAGATAGCGCATGACGCAATTAAATTGAGCCTGTGACAACCACGAAATAGTAACCTGCTTCACAATAATATACCATTAGAGCATAACAGCAAAATAACCCATAAACGAAACACTAAATGAAAGCAATGATACAATTCTTACTTTATTATTAAATAACAACCCTGTTACATTTGCATGTTCGATAAGGGGTTTCTAAGGATTCGTCCTCCTGCCAATCTCCACTTCCAGCATCTGATTGCAAGTGTGGCAAGCCAGACACTGTTAACCCTTCACAGTGGAGGGGTATCTTTGCGCGTTTTGCTTATATAGAGCACCAAATAATTGTGATTTTGTCTTGTTTCTATTTAAGTATTCATGCATTGAAAACAAAAAATCTATATTATAATGAAAACACGTCCGCGTGTGCAGTGGTCCGTATTTCGGCAACGTGCATTGTGGGGCGAGCGAGGATGCACACGCGGAAGGATACATAATTCGAACTGGGACTTAGCAGCACACCGGCGACGCTGGCTCGAGGTTTACGTGCAACTCCACTGCATCGCGGTGACACATTCTCCACATAGTCTCCGAGAGCTATTTCTTTAAAGCCAGACCTTATTGAAGAACATTATCAGACTATCTGCCTCCTAAGTGAATTAAATACAAATCGGGCATTTTTCTCCACGGAGCAAGAAAACTCACCGGGAAAATGGTGAGTAAAGGCTAACGTTAACGGGAGCAGCGTTTCCAACAGGCGTTAGCTTCACATCGACAGCTCTGAACGGAAAAGCCTCCAAGTGTCAGTTGTGTGTTGCCTTCGGCCGGAGGCATCGTCGAATAGCTTATCCTTCTGATGATCTGATGGGGAGCATTTAAACCACCCAACGAGTCGATCGTAGCCGCCGTGTGTCCTTACTAGCTAAAGAACATCAGGGGCAATGCTGCGGCTCAGTAAATACAAATTAAACTTCACCTACGACCACTTATCCTGGCGATAGACTCGCCACAGCTGTGAACACTTGTTGACTGTGTAACGGGAGACTGCAGATGATGAGAGGAAAGCGTGTATCTGTATTT
Organism: Colistium nudipinnis; assembly: GCA_016785305.1. Lineage (NCBI taxonomy): Eukaryota > Metazoa > Chordata > Actinopteri > Pleuronectiformes > Rhombosoleidae > Colistium > Colistium nudipinnis. The sequence goes on from JAFBJU010000190.1 coordinate 378,800, forward strand.
ATTAAGCAGCATATGTTAACCTACGCAGCATGCCCGTCGTTTTTTCAGAGGAAATGGGTGATCCGTTTCCTGCTCCCATATTAGCATTTTTTTGCGCATTTGCGCCGGTGCTTGTGAATATTATGGCATCAACCCGTTTGTCCGGATCGATGTTTGTGGCGTTTCCTTTTTCTACCGTTAGCTTTTGAGACGAGAGTGGGCGTGGCGGTGGTGGCGGTGGCGGTGGCAGAGGTGCGGTGTAAAAATAGATCGTCCAGCGTTAACTTGCTCTTGAAATGCGCCCTCGTCAATTTTGCGCAGACTCTCTTTCGGAACGCTGGCTTTAGATTTTGTATTGTGAACTAAACCATTGATGCCATTTTCACGGCCCAAATGGCTGCAACAAGGGCAGTGTCCGTCTCTCCCAGGCACCTCGGCGGGATCGATGTGATTGCACACTGATATGCGCAACAAGCAGTACAATAAGATTGTGATCGCCGACTAGTGCGATTACATAACAATACCGCTGACAGGTTGTAGCACGCTGTTTCCTTTTTGGGGGGGGCAACAATTGTTGTCATAAGCAGGTGTCTGAGGGTGATGTTGCATCATTTTGCACACCATGACAGCCATCTCCTCCGTTACGTATTGCGCCATAACGTTGAACCGCATTCTGAATGATCCTCGGCCCCCCCCTCCCCCCCGCATTGAACCAAACCATGCTTGGTGCAGTAGGCTGTCAGGTCCCGCAGTGCACCTTCCATTGGGAGGGTAGCAACCATATATATATAAAAAAAAGACATATTATTGCACCACAGAATCCTGTGGACCGTTAAACCGCGTAATGTCAAATGACGTGCTCTGTGATAAATGCTGTGTGCCATGTGATGAAACTTGGATCATGCCAGAGTGGCCTGCAGCCCAAACTGATCTTCCTAATCATTCAATACAAAAAAAAAAAGCCCTGCGGCCTTCTTAGTTTTATCTTCTCCCATAAGGTATATGCGATATGATCTGCTGTTTACTGATGAGCTGGGAGGCAGTCTCATGGTGGCTGTGCAAATCCTCATGCAACTGTGCTCTGCCCCGATCCAGACACTGCTTGCTTCCGAAACCGGCTGCCAGTGGACAGAATGGACACCCTGCAGTCTGTCCTCTTCCCCTTCTTTTAACCCCCACCACGCACACGCACACGCATGCACGCACGCGCGCACACACACACACACACACACACACACACACACACCCCCACCCCCACCCCCACCCCCACCCCCACCCCAGCCAACAGGGTGACTCATTGAAAATGACTCGAAGAACACATGCAGCTACCACCACCTCAAGCTACAGAAACGTTAGCTTTAATCTTTACATTTTCAACAGGGAGAGGACAGCGGAAAGCAAAACTCCCGAATCTTTCGTGTGCCCTGCAACAGTCTGTGGACGCAGCGGAGATTTGTTTTTGTTGTTTTGTTTGTGTGATGCATTATCTCCGGCGCTACACGAGGTGGGATTGCTGCTTTTGATTGCACTCCAACGTGTGTGCCCTTGGGCTGAGCGGCACAATCAATTTCCTGTACTGTTGTCGACTTGTAGGATTTATTATGTGCAGCGGTTCAATGTCCCGCGGTGCCTGTTGTTTCCCAGTCATTTGGGAGTCATAGCCTGACGATATGAAGGAGCGCGCACAGACGCAGAGCTGAGAGAGCAACAGTTGGCTCCGATGTTTGCATATGACGATGAACTCGGCCTTGTGTTTGTTGAGGAAGAAAGAAATGAGGAGGCGGCTGGTTGCAGTGATATTCTGTGTGCTACATTGGCGACCCTGTTCATGTCTCACTAATTATAGAAGGCGTGTGTATTTCGGGCTGCGGAGTATATATACCCGTCCCTCGTCACACTTTCTCAGCCAGATGTGGGCAGGTTGACTGACTTAGACAGGCCTGGTAAGACCTCACGTGGATGACAGAAGGATGCCTCAGATGTAGCAAATCTTGAAAATCAATACGTTTGATTGCATATAGGACCCCTCTATCATTTCAAGCCCCCACCTGCCAGAGGACAGAGGTGCTAAACAAAACTTCCATGTTTTTCCTCATGATTATTATTTACTTGCATATGCTTCAGCATGGCAACGGGAACTGTCTCGGTCCAGTGTGTCTTGCGTGTCTAGGCAGATTTTGTTGTGTACACCAGTGGTTCTGTTTCAACAGACCACATGACATGTTGTTTTGAGCCATTGCGATTATGACAGAACGGTGTGCTGTCAATGTCGACGGCGTGGCGTGTCGCCACAGATAATTCAATACTTGGGAAACACTGACTACTTCCGGCTGAATAGGAAACGGTAGCTGGTCAGATGATGTCAGCCCATAAGGCAATACAGGTTCCCTTGGTGTCACACACTACTAAAAAGATCGATTCTGGGCACTGCCGGAATCGGGCCCTTTGTAGGGGGTTAGGAAATCTTTGACCTTTTACTTCGCTGCAATAGACGGCAGCTATGGTTCCCTCTCCTCTCCGAGATGTCCTGTTGTGTGTCGTATTGATGCAATAAAGACAATCCGATTTGGAACATATTGCAGTCTACCCACGGTCTAAATCTCTGTTTAACATACATTGACAGGTTAGTTTGGGTGTGCTGGTGACAAGAAATATGGTTTTCTATATAAGGTGTCTGTTATTTATCAACGTCTTGTTCTCTGTTGACAGGCTGATCAGCTGACTGAGGAACAGATTGCTGGTGAGTGCGTACTTTCGCAGTATTTGGGTTTGTTTCCGCTTCAGCAGCTACCTATCCCGTTTCTGTATATAGACCTTTCCTGCGAACAACTTAATTACACACACACACACACACACACACACACACACACACACACACACACACACACACACACACACACACACACACACACACACACACACACACAGACAAATTAATGTTAACCGGACCCCGATGATGTGGTTAAAAAAAACAAAAAAAAAAAACGTTTGGCAGGAGTTCCGTTCTCGGTTTCTAATGAAATTCTCACAGTGGGTGGGGCGGGGGGGGAAGTATTTTTAGAGTACAAAAATGAAAATAAGTGTCTGTATCGACCTGTATACTTACGGCCCGATTCTGGTGTTTTTTTGCTGTGATTGTGCAGAGTTCAAGGAGGCGTTCTCACTGTTTGACAAGGACGGTGATGGCACCATCACCACCAAAGAGCTCGGGACTGTGATGCGCTCTCTGGGGCAGAACCCCACTGAGGCCGAGCTGCAGGACATGATCAATGAGGTGGACGCTGATGGTAAGGCTGAAAAGTACAGTCACACGAGAACTAAAATGACGCTCGCTGAACTGAAAATGACCGTAATTGTCTTCTTGTCAAATTATTCTCTTCCTTTGCTTAGGAAGCTTGAGGCAAGAATTTGAAAGTCAACCAAACTATAATTCATCCAATTCATGGACGTGATAAAATGCAACAGCATACCAACTTACATTTGGTGGACTGTTATTAAGTGGGGAACGATGACTATACTTAAGCCATCGAGGGCTATAAAATGCACAGTTTGGACTCGAGCCCTGCCAAATTTGAATGATCTGATTAATGTTTTAGTACTTACCTATGACTAAGACATATACTGAAAGATACACTGTAAACTTGTCGGTACTCTTTGGTGGAGAGAAGATATGACCTGGTACACAGACGGCTGGAGAATGAATTAAGCATGAACCCGCTCCCTGTTTGTGTGATTGTGTAGGCAACGGCACAATTGACTTTCCTGAGTTCCTGACCATGATGGCCAGGAAGATGAAAGACACGGACAGCGAGGAGGAGATCAGAGAAGCCTTCAGGGTCTTTGACAAGGTACAATTTGACCGAATGAACTGAGCATATTAAACCGGTGGCACAATTTTTTCGTTTTTTTTTTACTATTTTTCCATCTGCAGGACGGTAACGGCTACATCAGTGCAGCCGAGCTACGGCACGTCATGACCAACCTAGGGGAGAAGCTCACCGATGAGGAGGTGGACGAGATGATCCGCGAGGCCGACATTGATGGTGACGGTCAGGTCAACTACGAGGGTGAGGTGTATTCTCATTTGTTCACTTGTTTTCTTTCTTTTTTTTAAGTTGCAAATGAAAACGTACGAGGTCAACTTGCAGGAAGTGAAAATAAAAAGCGAAGCGCTAGTTCCCGAACTGAAACCGTTGCTTGTTCATATAAACGTGTGTATCTGGGTGTGTCGTGTAAGACTTGCTTTCTGCTCCGCTCACAGAGTTTGTCCAGATGATGACTGCCAAGTGAAGAGAAGACTGACATTTCTCTCGGCACTGCTTGTCCTTCTAAGATTCTCTGTCTTCAAGAAACGAAAAAACAAAAAAAAGGAACAATTATCAGACGGTACACTAACCTCCCCTCAAAACCACTTACCCGTAGAGTTTTTTTGCAATTTTGTGCTTCAGTGCATCCGACTACTTCGAAAGTTTCTGTTTAGCAAACACCAACAGAATAAGCCCGAGCGGAGCTAACGGACCAAGCTTTAAAGAGGGGCCGAAGCACCCGTCCTTCAGACCAAGATTCTGCCGAGTCACGCGGCTTCCGATTAATTTAGAGGGAAAGAGTATCGCGCTGAAAGAGGCGGAGGGGTGCGAAACCATGACACACTTTGTACAGGGAAGTTGGTCGTTTTCATTCTTTCCAAATAATCTCCAGCCAAGACAAAATTGACATTTTTTTTTTTTCCTGCACCAGTGGCGATCGCTCCAAAGCCCTGAATTGAGTACGCCTCTTGCATGCACCCTCTCTGTGGCACCCTCTTGTCACGGCGAGGCGGCTCCGATTTCTTCGGGGGGGGAAGCGGCGAGGTTGTGTACACGCTGCAGGTATACACGTAAACACATAGCTATGTATCTGTAAAATGTGTGTCACTATTGGTTACCGCGAGAGCAAATCGTTTTGGAGCGCTGGGTGTTTCATTGGTGCTCGGTTTCAGATGACATTTCTTACACCTTGGAAGAGTTCGGACAACAAGGAGGGACAGAAAAGTGCGGAAGGTTTCCTCCAACCCCCAAACCCCCCCCCCCCCCTCCCCCCGGGGGATGTGATATTGTCTCGTAATGAGTCGCGGGCTCCGCCTGCAGCACTGATTGAAAGGCAGTAGTACGGCGCAAGGCTTCAGGGCCATTAATGTGAAAACGCAACTTGAGGACTGCAGCTAATACAAACCGATATCCCCATGATACAATATAGATGTGATGCTTTCTAAATGTGTTCTCAAATATTAATGTATTGCTGACAAACTTTGGTCACAGACTATATCTCCATATACACTAGTGTACCGTAAAGTTTGCATTGCCTATCGTCGTAGTAAATGACCTGTGACATGTTTTCCGTTTGGTTTTGAATTGTGCCATAATACTCGAAAAAGGCCTCGACCTTCATTCAAGACTAGTAGCTCGTTAGAATATAATAAATCTATTCAATCGAATGACAATAATAATACGCGCAGTTCAACATATTTGGTATGATCCACGCGGATACTTTGTTCTAAAGGATGGAAAAACAAAAAAAGAAAAAAAAAGAAACCAAATGTCACTGTTGCTGCCGCGATAACGACTCACGTTTCACTCATATCTTGTCCTTGTTGGTGTCGGATCTTAACTTTGTAGTTTCGGTGATTCAAACTTCAATCTGCTTGCTGTTTTAATGAACATACATACATATACTGTATATTAACACGTGACTTGTGTTGGGGTGGATGTGGTTAATTGGGGCTACTCGAATTGGACACGCAGATTGGAAGTAAATGGATATGTAGCAAAGAATTCCGCCTCAGAGGCGAGATTTCTGGTAAATTGGCGGCGCACATGAGCGGACGTGTCTTTGCTTCCGGGAAGGGCGAAAGTTCAACGCGGCTCTATTCGGTGCATTTTAATTGGTTACCTCGGATTCAGCTATGGGGGAGAAAACAGCAAACGGACTGTTGACTTTTGAAGGTGTCTCGGGGAAAAAAAAACATGTGTAAAGATGTGATATATTTTCCATAAATCAATAAATTGACTGAGCTTTACTCCACCTGCATTTCATTGTCATGTTCAATTTGAACGCACCTTCCCTTTTGGTTTCGAGTGAGTCACTGGAATGTAAATTCACTAATGCCACTATATAATACCGCGCTATATCCTCTCTCTCTCTCTCTCTCTCTCTCTCTCTCTCTGCAAGTGTCCCTGTGCCAGAAGGAGCGCTAATCTCATGCAGACAGCTCCAGACTGGGTCAGGGCCGGTCGAACTAGCCTCCGGCGGAGAATCTATCCCGGGCACAGGCTATGTTTAGCAGCTCCTGAGATTGCTACCGCAGCCTGTGGTAATCTAGGTCAGCAAGGGTCAGGACCTCTCACCCGCGCATACTAAATGCCTGGCCTCATGGCATGATCATTAGGGAGGGGAGGGGAGGGGGGGGGGGCGCGCTGAGGATTTCACTGGAGCTTGGAGATTGGATGCGTTGTCATAATCATGTGGATCGCTAGATAACTTAAAAAAACAAAACGCAGGAAATAGGGACACCCTCGGAGGGACAATAAGAATGTCAGTGACTCAGGCACAGGCAGGTGCGATTATCCTGCTTAGGTTGTGTGAGTCCATCGGTGTTGAGCTGTAATACGCACAGGGCAGTGAGAATCCATCAGGTGCACTTTGTGTATGCAACAAAAAATGGAAACGAGGAGCATCCGGTGAAGATATGACTCAATTCTGCAGTAGTCGGAAGCAAATCATTTTACTCGTACTTTTCTTAAATACAATGTTAATTTCCCTGCGGGGATCAATAAAGGTTTATCCATCCATCGATCAATGTAGAGTACTTACCTATTCTTACTCTGTGGTCCCTCTTATCCATTTAAGGTCAAAGGGAGGTGTGCGGGTATTAAGCTGCTATAGTTGCCTCACTCTCCGATTATACAGTGCAGGTACAAAGTATATGATGACCTCATAAAAATATGATGTAATATTATAGATTTGGCACCCCTTGCATTAACCTGGTAAAGCTATCTCGTCATCTGAACCAATATACTGCTTAGATGTCAATGTGTTGGGTATAATCCTCCAGTGATATAAAGAAACGGGATAAGCCTAATTGAAACCGTAATTATACTTAAAGTACCTTTTGAAGCTAACACTTGTGTTCTTTTACTCTAATAAAATATGACATGGAGGTCTTTGACTTGCAATGGAATATTTATTTTTTCATATATATATTATTAACTGATAATATCTGGTAGTATTGCACCGGGTAAGAGGGGATTTCTTCTTCTTCTTCTACTTCAACACTAGGTGGCACTGCCCTGTCATATTCAAAGTCAGCTGACTTCTGTGTCTTGAGAGGGTCAAGTGACATGCACAAAAAAACCACAATTGTGTCTGACACAGGAAGGAGATAGAACACTAACCGAAAACAGCTGAATGAACAAATGAGTGTGTGAGCTTCTCTCTTATAGGTAATTCAACACAGCTTGCTCTGATCCAGAATGTTGTTTTGTTTTGTTTTTCACCAAAGAGCAGGAATGAGGCCGCATTAAGTCTGTGTTTTAGTGAATGAATTGTATGGTAATTCAAGTGTTTGCTTGGGTGCACCACACCCAGTATGACAGAGTGTGCTTTGTTCTCGTTATGCCTGAGAGGTGTGTGTGTGTGGGGGGGGGGGGGGGGGGGGGGGGGGGGGGGGGGGGGTCATGTCGTGGTGTTCTGTAAAGCAAATACTAGTGTGCAATACAGACTCCTGAATAGTGGGACTATTTTTTTTTCTCGAAAATATGCTTTTACAGTTCCTTCACCGGAGATGCAGAATCCCTCCCAATGAATCCAATGTGCACGGAATCGTCATTTCTCTTACCGTCTCTCATGTTCTGAGAGCAGAGAACACGCAAAGTCTCTTGCACGAGGTATCATACATTTTCGGGTGCATGCGCGATGTGCGTGTGCTTACGTTATGACTGAAGCGCCCTATCACAATAGCAAATGTTTATGTAAAAGTTGACCAAAAATGGTCTGAGAAACATAAGACTGCCGTATCTGTCTGCATTGTTTGGCAAGGGTAATCATAACAGGTATCGTAAGCTCTCTCCCTCTATATCAAATTGTTTCTTGTTATCTTTCATGAAGATTGGTGACCTCAAGGACAGCATTGTTGCGGGGAATGAGGAACGCGAACAGAGCTAACCTATTTTGGGCAAGGTGTGGAGGTTGGAAACAATGCTTGGTGAAAACCCCTTTGAAATGCGCGTTTTTGCAGAGTATGTCAATCGTCACAAGGCTGAAGTTGTTTGTTTTTTTTAAACTGCAGAATGGCCGAGCCTGTGTAAACAACTTTTACTGTTAGACTAAAGAGAGAGAAAAGAGATAGAGAAGTGAAACTTCTGACTTCTGAAGCACCATTAAGGGGAACTCCTGCCTTTCTCTTTCCTGTCTTCACAACCAAGAAGGCCTGAAGTGGTATTTCGCTTTAGCACAAATTCATTTCCCCTGCTTTCTTTTAATGTGATTACCATCTACTAGGGCTTGCAGAGGTTGCCTGGAATTTTTGTTGGCATCATCTCTGCGATTTCATTTCTTATTTTGCTTATCAATGCAACTGACTAACTAGATCCTGCCATTTGTTGTCTGGTGACATTAAAACTATTTCCAATGTAACTGGTTTAAGTGGGCACATTCAATTACACCTTTTTTTTTTGTTGTGACAGTGGTGTCTAGGTGTCTTTTGTGATTTGTGCTTTTTATGCTATGGATGATATACTGTAAATAGGGATAAAGTAAAGTATGTCCACTTTTCCCAACAGGCTTTTTTTTTTCAAAGCTCCAACCAGCTGAGGCCTGTTTTGATAAGGAATACATCATCTGAAGCTCCTGGAAAAAAAAAAGAGTCTGTTTTCAGTGAAAACATGCTCAAATTCCATTATGGTTTGAATTACATGAAACGAGGGTAAGCCCACACAGGCCTGGATTATCATCTCTGTGTAATAGGTGCATCTGTATTGTCTACACGCCAGGGAAAGCCTGGCCTGTCTCACATTAGTACATTTGACAGCAGTAAATAGTTCCATCTCATGTAATATGTAATGCTCATTTTTTAAAATGGTAATGAGAAACTCCCGATTTGTTTCACAGCGCTTTAAAAAAAAAATCACACGTATTTGCTATGTTTGAAAAGTAAAACATCTTTGTCAACATAATGTGTGTATTTAAAGACAAATAGGCTTCCGTGACAAAACGTTAACTGCTTAATTGCTTATTGAGATAAACCAGCCGCTGGAATGTACATGCGTGGTGTCCTTTTTCAAAGTATTTCATCAACATATGTTTTTGTGGTTTCTACAAGGTTTTAAGATCAACCTTGTGTATGTACATAACTCATGTTAGCCTACAGTTGCACATCCTTTGTTCCAATGGGCGTGTTTACCAATACGGACCTTCAAACCCGTTTTTCCTTGCTGATCTTCCCCGTGTAAAAAACAAACACAAAGGAGGACGTTTCCAACCCTTGCCTTCCAGGCCTTCATGACACGCACAACTGAACACACACCGGCTAATTTGGCTATCGACATTTTCCATGACTTAGGCATTTGATACTTATCACTCGACGAAAGCACATGGTACTAATCACAGGAGGAGGACATGCTGGACAAGCACTGCATGGAACTCACACCGAGTAGAAATAAGAGAAATAGTACCAAGACTTGGAAACCTTTTCATTCTCTCAGTCACGCTGAGGGGGTTCCTTTGTGTAGTTGGACCTGTTGTGAAATATAATACACACACACACACGCACATCACCGCACACAACGCACAAACTATATCAAATGGGACCTTTTTCCGAGTCAAATCAAAGCAAACGCTGAGGGAGCTTTTCCAAAAGTCTATAGATTTAAGTTAAACATCTGTTCAGATTTTCAGCCCTCTGTAAAAGTTAACATGCGGTTTTAATTAGCAAACCAGAAAATCTGACCAAACGTCTCAAATTAAAATTCCCAGAGCGTCTCCCTGGGTTTCTGGTCAATGTTGAGTCCAACTGTTGTTCCAGTGATTTATGAGTTATGATAAATGCCCCGTTTGTTACTGATGCCGGGCCCATTTCTGAAAGTGACTCATTTACCTCAGTTGTTTTTTTCTTCGCTGCCAGAGGTTGACACCTCATTTATATGAGAGGCCATTAAAGCTGTAATTCACACTTGCTCTCACACCACACTCTCAAAAGTAAATTGCCCCTCATATATTTACATCGGAGAGTGGATGTAAGTGGATTTCTTTGTAAAAAGGGAGAAACAATGTGTAAGTGTAGCCATCTCGTCGTAACCGTTTTTTCATCATCCGTACATCCATCATTCCATCCATCAATCGGTTCATTCAGCGATTGACCTTACATTTATAGTTTACCCATCCATTGCTCATTGATCAATCTTTTGTCTGTTGGTTAACCCGTCCCATGACATTCATCCTACAGCCCCATCCATCTATCCCTGTTCGTTCCGTGTATCCATTGCTTGGATGAAACCTGAGTCTTTGCACGTAAATACTCGCCAGTAAATATATCTTAACCAGATGCACATATTCCAAACACCAAGGATTTAAAATCACGACAAACTGTAAACTGTGTATGCATCATATCAGGAACTTGTTTACCTTTGTGAATCGTCTCCTTGTCTGGGTTAATATATTCATAAATGACGCTCCTGCTTTGGGAAATGTTTGCAGTTGCGTATGCTTCTGTTCCGACCCTGTCTCTGGTGTATTTAAAATTGCGTTCCTGGTTTGTTTAATGGGCAGAGCAACTGTAAACACCCTGTATGCCACCCAGGTCTCAAGTTGCTCCGTGGTCAAAGTATATCCGTCAAGTCAGACCTCGGTCTCGGAGCTTTATCCGGCAGCCAGGGAGTGCAGGCTGGAGAGGTGGAGCGAAACTGAGAAAATTAAAAACAAATACCAGCATGTCTGTGTTTAACAATATCACAAGTAGCCCATGTCAGCAAATTACTGCCTATGACCGGCCGTGTATCTGTGCAGCAACACTGCCAGTCATGACGTGTGCGACAAGGAGCAATTTGATCCCCAATTACGGCACCCGAGAATTGAACATTGGCACTGCCCTGTTATCAGTACGTTCTGTCATTTACGAAACAAGACGGCAAGAAAATCTAATTGCTGAGAGGGGAAATTGAGCCACAGGATGTGCAGCAGTTTATAGGCACGGCTATTTTTCTTGGTTGTGAGCTGCATCTCATTTCAGGTGTCGGGAAAAGACACCATTAAGGAGTGCAGAAATCACTCCAAAGAAATGAAATCAATATTTCATCAACCTGCACCACCGTTCGTCACATGATTTTAACACATTTTGCAACAGGTTTGCCTTTGAGAATTAAATTGTTTTGTTTGGAGTATGTTACTCCCTGGAATTCCTGCTTGTTTAACCATGTTCCCTTTTGGCTCATATTTCTGTTGGTGTGTACTGTTGGATGGGCATGGCTCCAGCTCCCAACTATTCTACAGCTGCCAACTATTCTACTCACCTGTTGTTCATCCCTCAATCAGGACCACCCCCCCCCCCCCCCCCCCCCCCCCCCCCCCCCCCCCCCCACACACACACACACACACACACGCACACACACACACACACCCAGACACGCTGTTAGGTGTTGACGTGCCGGTGTATGGTTTGGCCGACTGCTCAGGATCATCAGTGAGTTCAGCGAGTCCACTTGGACCACTACACGCAATTTATTTTCACCATTTATAAACATGCATCCATTAAATAAGATAATACGAGCTACTGTGCTAAAATCAGCGGTAGTATCAAAAAAGGTAATGTGAAAGTGATGCGTTACAATGAGCAGACTGCGTCTTTGTTTGACGATGTGTGGAGGCTCACTGGGAGTCCAGGTACATCACACAGCAACACCACAGCGGTACACAGGCCAAGTCAGCACACATGGAGTCCAGAAAGAAGGTCTAATCAGGAACATGTGTAGGTGTGCCATGCCACGATCTTTGATCTCCAACTTCCAATTAACCGCCTCGCGGAGCGAGAGTTCATCACGATGAGCAAAACGAGAGTCAAATATGGTCAGCGTCAACACAGACCTACAAATCAACTGCCGGCTGTAACTGCGTCATCTTTCCTGTGGTCATCAATTCCAACGCAGCCAGCGCCAACATCAGTGGTGTTTCAGGCATACCACGTGGGGTCGACAAATGATTGATGTCTCGCGGCCAAACATGTTCATTTAAAAAACACGGCACAGCGAGGCACCAGGTCAACTTGTCCTTGCCGTAATGTAAAGCACATTTTGTCAAGCACTGTGGAGCCGTTTTTAAAACAATTTGAGATCAGGGGTCTTTTATTTGTTTACTCCACCACGTTTTCAACTATCACCTCGTAGGGGTGATGGATAACCACCGTACCAAAAAGGGGCACAAGCCCCAAGCGTTACCACCAGGTCTTTTTGGACCTCTCACCCTTTGACTGCCTGAAGCCTGCTGTTGTCCATAAGCGCAGCAAAAGTTGATACAAAACTTTTTGCATGATTAGTCAAAGATATTGACGACAAGAGCATATTAGCTATATTTAGCTCCCTGAAAAAATGTACTAATGCAAACTATATAATGTGATACTAATGCTAGACTCTGACAAAGGGACGTCAATTCGGAGACTAATCTACAAGACTTTTTATATATTTTGCATACAGGCATTCTATTGGGAAAATACTATCTTATTATTATGTTTATTTGAGATATGCTATTTGTACATCTGCTTCTACCGTGATATTGTAGGTTGTCAACTACCTTAATTTAAGTTATTCAAATATTTGACCGCATTTCCAGTTTTCTCAATCCTTGGGAGTTAGTTCTAAGCAAACCATCTGTTTCAGGACATACACTGCTCAGATATTTCATCCAACAAGAACAGCAAATGAATGTATTCGTTGCATAAATGCCTGCCAGAGTATAATTGAGCTTCACGGATGGCTGTGAACTAGCGGAGAGTAGGGTTATTTATAAAATTCCTTTATCAAAGGAGACAGTGCCAAACAAAATAATTACACAAAAGACTAATTGGATTACATTTCATTGCATTTCTGTCACGTAAGCTCACACAGGAAACGAGCCAATAGTGACCAAACTATGCCAGTGCATCTCGGAACATCATTAATTAATTCCAGTGTAATTGTGTCTTCGTTATTCATACCGAAAGGAAAGGTTAATATAGTTTACCTTCAAAGTAATGTGGTTTTGAAGGGGTTTTTTTTTTGCCTCAAAAAGACAGAAACTGATTTCCGGGTGAAATATTTGCATCTGGCGCCGGTCTTAGAAGAGTTCCCTCTCAGATGACTCACTCTGACTGTCGCCCAGAAGACACATGTGGCTTTCTTTTCTGCTTTTACCATGTCAATGGTATGATGAAGTCAGCCTGTTGTAGTGGGCGGGAATCGATGCAAGTGAGTCTGGGATGGAGTGTGCGAGCGCGCGTGTTAGTGTTCTTGTGTGTGTGTGTGTGTGTGTGTGAAGGAGGAGCCACTGCCGCTCTCTCTTCTTCGCTCACTCTCTCTCTCTCTCTCCCTCCCTTTGAGCGCGTGTGTTTCCGTCCGGGGACACACAGTGTGTGTGCCCGAAGCGTCGCTGTCAGCGGCAGCTTTAAACTCCTCTCCCGACAAACTGGCGCATGAAATAATATATACAATATATATTACGTTTTTCACACAAAAAGAAGACCCAGAGGAAGAACACAAAGCAGCAGCATCTTTGGGGGAGAGAGAAAAAAAAAGCCCGGATAGAGCCACGGAAAGGTGAGTGACACTTAAAGTAATGCTGCGGAGTTTCACAACACAACCTGAGGGGAAGCAGACAGGCCACGCTTTAACCCAGGCGAATGAAATGGGATTCTTTGTGCCTGTATCGTGTAGGTTAGAATCAAAAATACTACCAGAGCACTAAGTACTGTTTATGTTTTATCCTTTTGTTTCACAGAAAGATTGAAAGCTTGTCAGCAAGGACGTGAAAGCCTACAGATCATGTTTTAGGAGAGCGCATCATCATGGGTCTCTTCCGGCGTCCATGCCTTCTGTGTCGCCAAACGTTGGTACCCACAGGTCAGCGTTCCCACTCCCCGTTGGGGAGTACCTCTTTAGTTCCGCACTGAGCCGGCGCGTTCCCCCTCCCCCGTCGACTTTGACATGAACAAAAGCGCGATGTCCAACGTGTCTTTTCACAACTCCACTTGCAACGACACCCTCACGGTGAACGGGGACGGCAAGCCGGTGACGAGCATCATCATGTTCCTGGCCGGCGTGGTGGGGAACCTGCTGGCCCTCTTCATCCTTGGGGTGCACCAGAAGGAGCACCGCTCCAGGTCCTCGGTCTTCTGCATCCTGGTGACGGGCCTGGTCCTGACCGACCTGCTGGGCACCTGCCTCCTCAGCCCGCCCGTCTTCATCTGCTACGCCCGCAACCTGTCCCTGATCAGCCTGGGCGGGAAAAGCCTGTGCGACCTCTTCGGCTTCTCCATGAGCTTCTTCGGCCTGGCGCCCACGCTCATCCTGTGCGCCATGGCCGTGGAGCGCTGCCTGGCCATCAGCCACCCGTACTTTTACTCTGTGCACATCCGCCGCGGCTTTGCCAAAATCACCCTGTTCTTCATTTACCTCTTCTCTCTGGCCTTCTGCCTCCTGCCGTACTGCGGCTACGGAAAATTCAGACAGTACTGCCCCGGGACGTGGTGCTTCATCGACATGGACGCCACGGGGGACGAGCAGGCCGACTTGCTGCTGGCCTTCTCTCTGTCCTACTCCTCCCTCATGGCCCTGCTGATCTTCGCCGTGTTTGTGTGCAACGGCTCGGTGATCGTCAGCCTGTGCCGGATGCACCGGAGCCAGAAGATGCGGCGCGGCTCGCTGGCCTCGACGGGGAGGAGGAAGAAGCTGAGCCTGGCCTGGTTCGGCCAGGGGGAAGAGGAGATGGACCACCTGGTGCTGCTGGCGCTCATCACCGTCATCTTCGTGGTCTGCTCCCTGCCGCTGACCGTAAGTTCCCATTCGACATTCCCATGGCGCTTCGTGTTTCATCTTTCACACATACTGATATTTTCGTTGAAAGGGGTTTTTCCCACTCTATGTCACTTCTGCAACACATTTTTGGTCAATTTTTCCAGTTTCTCCCGCTGAATCAGAGAGACCCGACATCAAAACACATCACTTATTCTGTTGTTGGATCACATGTCAGACCTTTTGAGTTAAATGACTACCTCATCTTCTGGCGGACCACCATGCACTGGGTTTATATGCCATTAGAGACTTCCCTGATCTCCTTTGCAGCTACGGTAATTCCTTCCCCTCGTTCTTGAATTATTAAGTACAAAGAGAGCTCAGCGGGCATAGCGACCGTTAAGGTTTTGTTGCCGTGGTATGTGTTTGTGTGCCTCTGTTGGAGCCTGCCCAAAAAAATCGTGCTCCGCTTTGCCAGGTTTGCTATTAAAAGGTGTGCCTCGAAAATGCAGCCGTTGCAACACAAGGCATGCTGTCGCCCTACGTGTGGGTATTATGTATTATGTATTTGTGTATTTAGCTTTACATCTGTCTCGGTTTGAGAGGAGTGTACCAAACTTGACAACCCTGGAGGACTGGTCCTGCCCTGCCTCTCCCTGAGGGCAAAGCTCCTCTGACAGGGGCCCACGGCTAAGCTGCCTACCATTTTTGACCCCAAACATTTTGTAGGTGTGTTGAGGAGAGTCACATCCATGAAATTTGAATCAGTAGAATGTGATTTATTTGGTTTAAGGTATGAAGGCATACCTGATTTTATATAGTTCGGTTAACCCTATTTAACAGCAATATGCTCATCATCCGGTTTAGCTTACAGGAAACAACAAAAAGTCACCTCATTGTCTGAATTTGGATAGTCTGTGGTTATACTCTGGCTGCAGGTTTGACTAATCTGTGGTGTGTGGCAATTGGAGTTTGCTCAGAGTTGTGGTTGAGAACATGCTGGGGAATTTACAGTGATGACGATAGAGACTTGTCAACAACTCTCACCGTCGTCGTTGTGCCATGGCAAAATGATTTGTCATTCGCAAAGGTCTCATTACTTTTGGAGTTTTTTTTTGTTTTGTTTTTTTATGTCCCCCTTGAGCCTGTAAAATAAACAAATATTCATAATTGAATGAATTCGGCCTTATAATGTAGAGTTGCTAACCTGGTCCGGAGAATATGAGTCTGAAAAGATCAAGGCCTGCTGTGACGTAACCAATGATTGATCTCAGCATGAGCACCTGTGCATGTCTGTGTTGATGTGCGCTTGATACATCATCGTCGAGTGCATGTATATGCTTGCAGTTTAAACTAAATTAACTGGTTCCAGACAGATGTGGCTTTATGATCAATCAGTTGTGAGCGTGAAGCACGGGAGATGCCTGCCTGTGTTCTACGCCGGGAACAATGTTGCGCTCATGTACTGTATGTCAATGCTGCTGAGTTCAGGCGCCGCCAGATTCCTCCTCGTCATACGCAAGTGCACAAGCTGCGTTCAGGCCGTATTCCTGCACACGCACTCTGAGATGTGCCGAAACGCTCCAGTCTGCGTTTCAGTTAAGTCACAATCTACTAAAAGCACGTTCACTTTTCCTGAGTACACCTATGAGATCAATGATTTAACAGCCGTTTCGGCCTCATCCGCAGGGACTGCACTTTAGCAGATGTGGGTGAGATGAGATGCGGGTGCTGGGAAATATATGCATCCTTTTTTTTTTTTTGCAGTAAGGTTAGCAGACAAGATATTTAGAAAAAAAAAAAAGTGACAGTCAGAGAACTTTTATTATTATTGTCTGTGTTTTCTGCCTGCCAGGCATTAATAAAGCTGCTGACTCCTGCTACAGATCAAGTTGCAAGGTCCATATATTTGCTAAGTGTGCTTTGGACAGAAACAGATGTGTGAAGTATTTGCCGTGTACTTTTCTGAGGTGTGACCATTTTTTTTTCAGTCCGACAGGACTAATTCATTTTTTTAAGGAAGTAAAAGTTCAAGTGTCGTGCTGGTGGGCGGATGTCATTTTTAAAAAAAGAAGGATCCATGTGAATGTTTGACCTTTTTGCATTGTCACCTGGATTATATACTGTATGCCGGCACACACTGATCTAAACCCACAGTAGAAAACTGTGCAATCAACAGTCGACAGCTGGAAAAGATAAGGAGCCATTAAGTTCTAAAACTTGGTGTGATGAATGATATCAGCGGAGCTGTTCTGTGAAAGAACGTTTGATTTGTTTGATGTGGCATAAAACATGAGGTCGTTTGTTTCTCGGACAGACAGTTGACTATTACGTGCAATATGGAGTACATGCTCACTGCCGGTTAATCGTTTTAAAATACAGTTTAATCAAACACAGTTAAAGCTGCATTGTGTGCATGATGTAAAATCTTGTGATGGACAAGTCATGATGGGGGCGTGTTATGATATAATACAATGAATAAACTAAAATAAAAAGAAGATGCAACAGATGGGATACTTTAGTTAAAACACAAATAGGACTTAATCTCCTGACGATTTATGTGTTGCATTCTCCGGAGTATCGGACCAGAGTAACGGTCAGTATTTAACACGTCTTGACAGAAGGTTTACCTCACCAAAGAAAAAACAACAGCAGCACTCCTCCATTAAGCCTTTATTTGTCTTGTCCCTTTGTCTTGTCACCTTCACTTTATAAATGATCAAAGCTGGGTCCTGTTGGGGACACTTACTGATGGTTTGTTTGTGATGATCACCAATACCCCCCCCCCTCCCTCCGTGGTCTTCCCATGGGAACCACAGATGCTACCCTGGGGTCAATACCTGGATCGATAAAGTTCTGCACTCATCACTATTTATTAACTTAATTGTACATTGCTGTTAGTCCCACCTCTTTCCATTATCGTCTGATTTCAGAAAATCACAGTCATTTACGGGATTTGTTTTTGTTAACATTGTTTCCATTAGTATAGCTACCATGGCTTGAGTCCCAGTCAGCAGAGTTTTATTGACTTAAACCTGTGAGGTTTCGTGATTGGGAGAACAACATTGATCTGTAAACCTCTCCAACTGGTTTTACACCGTGGCCCAAAAACGTGATTTACTAAAAAGCGTTTCTCCTTATCTTGCGTTCAGTAAGGCAGAGTGCACAGAGTTGGATTTAAAGTCAGACAACTGGAAATTGTAATGACACCCCGTGGAGTTTTTTTTCTTTATATAAAATTGTATTTAGCGTTTCCAACCAATATACTCGTAACCTGGCCTACTTGTTAAAGGCATTTCCTTCCCCGTGAAACATTCTGGGAGCTTTAGTTGTTAAGATCCATCTTTACTTGAAAGAAGTCTTCATTCTTTTCTTTGCTGGCAAGTGACCACCACGCGTGTATCGGTAACTGTGTACAACCTGTGCTTCTGCTTTCACCCTCGTCCGCATGCACAAGATAATAGCAAAAATGGAGACATGTTCTTCTCTAAAAAAGTATTGCTTCATTGCACTGTTAGGCCCCCAAAACCCAGATTTTAAATTTGATTATAATGGTTAAATTATTTTTCAAAGGTCTACACCCGACAAAATATTTTCCTGTCTGAAGATAATAAAAAAAAAATGTGTATGAAATTGGATACTTAAGGAAGCAGTTAATGTAGCCATATGAAGACGGATCCCAGTTGATATCCTGCTTTAGAATAGATTCAACATTGAAACCAATGGGGCATTTCCTATCCCTGTTGGACTTGAACCTTAAGCATAGGACTGGAATCATATTCGGAATCGTCCAAAACAGCCAGGAGATTTTGGAGCCCTCGACAGGCCCTGTCAAAGCCCGGGCGTGAATCCCACTGAAAACGGATGAACAATGACAGCAATTCATTGACACTTCCCAAATCCAAATCTGTACCAGATCCCTGTGGACTAAGGGGAATTCTCCGAATCCAGATGTGTCCGAGATAAGTTCGTACTTCCATCGACTTTAGTGCCAGCCAGAAATGATCTCAGAAAAAGTCTGCTCGTGCATCAAAATCCGGGAAATAATGGTTGACTCCTTTTTTGACAGCAGCGCCGGCCACATGACCTTTGCCTGAGTCTTGTGTGTCAGACGAACCAGCACAGCCTCATGGGAGTGGCTGTTATGGATGTTAACATCCGCATAGTGTGACAACGTAAGACGCAGCTTACAAACTGTTATTGTGCCCCAGGTGCTGCGGGGAGATGGATGTCATTATCATCTGCGTCCTGGTCGCTGTGATGAAAGTTGATGCTCTGCAATCAGCGGCTGGCTTTGTGGAAGGGAACAAAGAGGATTCTTAGTGGACGGACATTTAATCCTGCAATCAACATATAGACAGCACACACTGGTGCATGTGCACACGTTTGCTCTTATCTCAGGCGTCACAAAGCCACAGGTTGCATATCCGGCTCTGGATACCAGGTATGCGATGCTGGTTTGTTGTACTTGTCACATTTTACCTGTGGAAGGAGAAAGCGGACAACGAATGACAAAGACCCTCAAAGAAATTAGGTGGAGATATTGGATTCTCTATTGTGTCATTGAAGTGTGTGGGGACCTCCGGGACATGGCCCCTGGGCTACAATTAGAGCTCAATAAGCTGTGAGCAGCTGCCCAAGATATTTTTAATCCCCCAGCCGCAGAATGATGAGAAGAGGGTAAAGACAGATGTGAAGAGCATAAAGAAATCGCAACAGCAAAGTTGTCACAGTGCCATGCAGTTTTGTGACTGATAAAAATCATCATAAATGAGAAAAATAGTCAGTGGACCAGTTATGGAGAATCGCACTGTAGATTCTGACTCAAACATGAGTAAACCAAACATTTAGGGCCCCGAGAAGCTGTGAATAGCAACATGTCATCACCCTTGAAATACAATAGGTGAGGATTATTAGGACGTCCATCTGCTATGGAGTGAATTTCCAGCTTGTCTTTCCAAACACGAGAATCCTGCTGAATACTACTGAAAACAAGGCCCGGCGAGGGAAACAAATCCGTAAAGCTGTGGGCCAACATCCAAAACGATATATAAAATGCTAAAATGTTGCCTTATGGCTGCAGAGACGAGGGGTAAGGGGTGTGTAACAAGCAACTTTCAAAAAGAGTTACTGTTTATTGCTATTATTAAAGGTAATGATTATCTCTGCCCGTAATATGTTACAGCTGTACTCTAAAGCCTGCGTCCAAATCATTGTGGAGTGGAAATCAAGATAAAAAAATTCACTGACTCTGCAACAGCAACTTCCTGTTTGTGTTGTATTCTTTCAACCACGAGCGTGGCTTTTCACATATTTTCTGTCTCGCAACATGCTGAATACATTACCATGGGGGTAAAACTGGGGCATAGGTTGAAAGAGTGGCCCTGATAGATCCACTGTGTCTACGTGAATGGTTTAAATAGTCTGTATTGTAAGTATTGCACACCCTTTCTGACACATGGAAGATTTGAAAAACAAAAAAAACACAAAATTAGTGCCAAAATTATTATGTGATGTGCATTCATGAACATTGTTGAACAACAGCCCAAAGGTTTTGACAGTGTATACAGTATACAGTGTATTTTGCAACATTTTGCAAAATTCCCCGCCCTGTTTGTCAGTTTTAAGAAATCCGCTTCACAGTTAGATTAGATTCACAATTTTATTTTTTATTTTTCTTTGTGTATCAAAGCAAATATCAGTTTTCCAGCTATCATTGCTTAAATCAATGAGCACTTGGACACTTCTAATGTCAAGAACGAACACGGAACGCGTCTCAACAGGTTGGCCAGAGTTACAGTTGTATTGATTGAATTAAGAAGTAAAAAAAAAAATGTTCAGACCGACAGATAATTAAAGTTAGTGTGGGAGCATACTGTCCTGCTATTCCCCATAGAGTCTACTCCTACAATATTTCGGCCCACGTCCAACAGTTTATTTTCATCAACTGAGTACTAAAACATTATTGATCTTGGCTAATGTTGTAGTGGACCTATTGTTCCTCTCAAAAAAACGAAGAACCATTCGCTCGCAATTGAAGTCCACCCTCTCCGGATCGATGTCTGCCTCCAGACTCGTATGGTTAGTTACTCGTGCTGCTTGTGAGCCATGAATAGATGAATAGCCTTTTACATCTCTCCCCCCTTTATAAATAACTCACTATTTTACTTCGTAAGCGTTGTAGGTGGAAGAAATGCTTGAAGTACGGTGCCCTAAACTGTCTCTGTGACAACCCCGAGGCAAACGCATTAAGATGAATGAAAGGACTTATAAGAGGATTAAAGTGTTGTTTCCTTTTCCTCCACCTGCTAACCACTGTCTGGTGGATAATTAAATCAGTCGATTATTAATTCAGTTAATAACAGTTATTCAATAGCAGCCGCACAGTAGGCTTGCGTATGAATCACCCGTTCCGGTTGGCTTGCCTCCCACAGGGAGATTTCCCTGTGAGATATACATGTGAAAAGTCAGTTTTTGATGATGTCCTTGTGTCGAAAGATATGATCAAATTTACCCGCTAGATTATTATTATTTTTTTATATACTTGCAGTAGCTGCCAGGACATACCGAAATGATCAGCATATTTTTCTGTATGTTTACGCGCAGAGATGATATTTAGTGCTCTACAGATTTCCCTCTTTGTTTGCTTCCGTTATTTGTCTGTGCTTTATTGTTCAAAAGTCACAGCGCATCGTGTGCCTCACACCCAGGTGTACGGTTTCTCAACCTTGGAGTTGGGACCCCTCGTAGGGTCACTCGATATGAACACTGATATATCAATATTTGTTTGTTACCATGGCATTTATGAGGCATTTTTGTGATAAAAAAAACAAAAACCCAACCTGTTTAGATGGGTTTGATTACAGGTTTAGCCCTTGTATGTTTTAGTTTTCAATTTTAAGCACCAGCCATAATTGAAGTCAACAATGCATGTGAATATATAGTGTTTGCAACATTTGAATTTAAGCTATAGATTGATGTCTATTCACTCACACGTGATTCTTGGGCAGGGTACACACACTTCATGAAGAAAGCACATTAGCTGGCAAATTTGTGCCCATTATGCAATTGATGTTAATCATCTGACCTAATCTGCCAATGGTGATATGCTTCATTTTAACCAGTGACGCTGAGGAGAGGTGAAGGGTTTTGATAAGAAATCTTGCAATGCTTAAGTTGCAAATACAGAGAGCGGATCCAAAACTGACCCTGCTATCCCGGCCCACGTCTAGCGTTAGGGTTTTTATTAAATTGTATGGAAAATATAGATTATGGAGAGGACAATTGGATTGTTGTTTTAAACTCCACCTCACCGGCAGTCTCAAGAGATTTATGACCTAATAAAACTTGGCCCTGAGGCAGTGGCGAAATACAACACCCCGACTTCAAACAAACCTCGAGTGAAGCACAATATGGTTATAGTTGTTTTGGGGTTTTTTTTTTGTGCCGGGGGACGTGTGAAAAAAGAAAACAGCTGACATCCAGTTCAATGAAGCGTTGGCAAAACTCTCCAAACGCTACAAACGAGAAACATGTGAATCATTAAGACACGACATGAATGCAGAGTTTGGCTCATCTCAAATCTCTCATCGTGGCAAAATAACTACAGTGTAACAAGATACCGTCGAGGTGTGTTTTCTGTACACATAATCGGGCGTTTTATGCCTTAACGGGATCTCTGAGAAAGAAAAGGAAGTGTGGATGTTATTGGCGATTTCATTCAAGTCATAAATGTTGCCTCTTTCTCCTCCGTTGGGTGGACTTCTGCTTGCATCAGAAAGGTTGTGAATCATAGCACTCGCCTTTAAAAAGAATACGTAATTATATGAGCGGCTGTGCCGTGCTGTGGCCTGGTCGGGTGTTTTCTGTTCTGGTACCAATTTATCAACAACTGATCCCACTGATTAAGTGCACAGTGTGAATCACCCAGCTGTCTGTTTTAATTAGCCGCTTCCTCCTGCACGTTATTGTAACAGAAAACATTCGACTTTATGCTTCCATTATTTATTTTTCTTAAATTGTGAAGGGCATGCAATATTACATCCTCTTTGTGATTGTTCCAAACTGTTTTTTTTTTTTACGGCTGCAAATGAAGCGCTCCTTTCAAAGAGTGTCCCAGCCGGAGTTTGAAGACAACAGGGAATAACACAAATTCAACAACATAATTGCAACCAGCCAGTGCATATTCTGTGGTTTTGGAATGCTAGGACATAGTGAACACTGGCTGATGTTTGCTAGTGCACAGAGCCTGAAAATGCGTGATGGGAATAAGTGGCCTCCTCTTATCTTCTCCCAGAGACTCCTTCCAAGTCCTAAAAATATTGTCGATAAAATGTCCCGTCGCATACGGAACAAAGGCTTGGTCATTGTGGGATCAGGATTTGATTTGTATAATCATGCCTGAAAATGCTTTCATCGGGATGATGGCTTGAACCCTTTTTTTCTTTTTTTGCACATACTTTACTTTTATTTCAAATGGAAGTATTCTATAATGGCATGCATGAGGAGTTTAACCCCTTTAATTATTATTTTTTGAATGGGTTCAATATTTGGTGAGCCATGTTAATAAAACAAACCAAAAACTATAGTTTAAATTTTTTTTTTATATATAAATTCCAGTTTACCCAATGGTGTTTATAGTCTATGTCAGGTGTTTAGGAAACCTTTGTTCACCATTGTCATAATCCAGGTGTATGTCTTTTATTATCAAGGGATTGCTCTTTGCTCCACCCGGCAGATGACTGTACTCACAGATTTACAGTTCCAGCCTTACAACAACTCAGAGTTAGCAGTTCACAGTATGGAATGCAAGACTCCAGCAGTCCCAACAGAGCGATAAGTTAGAAGATATGAAGTGGCCAACTTTCCCAGGATAGATGAAGAAGAAACCAAAACATGCAAGTAAAGGTCCTTGTGTACTAACACGCAGCATGCACTTGTCATAGTGAAAGTATTCTGGGGTTGTCTCAGACTAACCACATTTAGCCGAAATGGAATTCTACATGTGCATTTGTCATGAAATGTTCCCACACGCTCAAAACAACACATGAATGCATAGTCTCATTATTATTGGTTCGTTATATATTCAACTTATGCAGTGACTTTATAGCTGAACCAGTATGACCAAAGTGCAGCACACACACCAGACTGAGACAGCTGTGCGGTGTTGCTAACTAGAGCAGGGGTCTCAGACTCGTGGCCCCCTATTTGTGGCCCCCTACTTGACATCAAAGTTTATAGTTAATGCGGCCCGCGCACTGGGAGCCACAAAACCCTTTTGACAAAAATAACATAAAATGATATATAAATGTAACATTTTTGTTTTGCCTTTATGCTATGTATAAACCAACCATAATGATTTGCATTTATGAAATCAATCTGGTCATTTTTAAATCACTTTTGGGATAGCTCAGGTCCGGCCCAGCCTCACCAAGACTATACCTCCAGCGGCCCCCAGGTAAGTTGAGTTTGAGACCCCTGAACTAGAGTTATGTGATATTGCTGCCAAATGAATTGATGTTAGGTTAACACAGTGTACATTGTCATGGCTATTATTTCCGCCCAAAAGAAAAACAACTACGGGCTGCGTGTCGTGTGTGTTTTGAGTGGTGTGTCATTCTGGGAAAGTCGTAATACTGCCAGCTGGCATTGCGTGTCAAGACTTGCAGCTTCTACCAAGTACAATGTGCTGCTGTGATGTGTTTGTCTCAACGGAATCTAAAATGAGTAGAGCGAGCACAGCAGAATCCTATCGTGATAATTCAAATGTTTCTCTGACCTAGCACAGGGGTGCGTAATTCAATTAGAACATTTTGATTTCATTAAGTTTATATATTCAGTGTATGTCCAAGAGGTTTAAGTTTTAATCTGAATTGGAAGGACATACATTTAAACTGAGCAGCACCATGAAGTATGAATCCAAATCATTATCATATTAAATAGAGAAGTTAGAAGTAATTGAAATGTTTATTACGGGCCGGAGAGATGAAATTACACACTGCGATAGCCCGGGGGCCGAACATTGCTTTAGGTGTAATTTGAGCAGACTTTATTAGCTGTGCGATAAAGGTTGTAGACTGCTCACAACACGGTAATGCTTAATAGCAGCTCGTGAACAACAAGGAGATCCGGGAAAACGTGCTAGTCTTACCTTCTAAATATACTTAACCACTGAGATGCCAATATATCGCTATATTTGATCCAAAAAGCTGCAGATGTTTACTTTGCATACCAACGGCACACACCTGAGCACTTGGAGTTGCATATCCAGGATAGTGAATGTAAGTCAAATCACTCACATGCTCATATTTTTGTTAACTTTCGCATTAAGTTCTGAATGTCTGAAAAATCAAGTAGGCGAAGTCAACGAACGGAATGTTCATTTTCATTGCCAATGGAAATAAAAGATGCAATTTATAACCCTCAGTTGTGCTCAAACTGCGAGGACGCCGTGCGGGTATGGCGGAGAACTACACAAACGTGAGACGTGGCATCAGACAGCATCCAGGTGCCTCTCTGTGATGGGCCCAGTGTTACAAACAGCTTAAAATACATATTTCTTATGAGAGAATTAAAATGGAGGGAACCAGTTTCTGTAGCAAGGTAATGCTGGATGACCAGTTAATATTTCACTTTGCCAAAATGTGATGGGCATGTTTTCACTCTTTCAGTCACTTCCACTTAATCTTTGGTGTTGCTGGAGTGGAATGTTATTTTGTCGGCAGTTTTTATTCTTCGGTTGTCAGGGAGAGCCCACAAAATTCCGTATGTGTCACAGTTTACTCATCGGGGTGCTCCCGGTGACAATTTATTTCATTTCATTCATCCACTAACATTTTTTACCAGAATATATTCTCATAGTTATCGACCCAGGAAGACATAAAGACCATATCTAATATTTTACTTTTTCTGTGTGTCTCGCGCGGTTGATGACGTTCCCCTCCACATAGTTGACAGGAAATACTGTGTGAGAGTGCATTCTGTTGAAGGCCATTTTAGAAAGTAATAAAATGCTGGTAAATGGTTTAATTGCACAAGGTAACTCACCACAATGCTGAGCACTTCTTGAAGTGCAGACTCACTAATGGACAGGGTATGGCAATTTCCCTAATGGATCTGGCCGACGGACAAACACACACTGTCATTACTGCCTTTGTCAGGTTGCTGCTTATTAGGGTTCAGTATTTTACTTTTCCAGAGACAGAATACACAAACATTTATGTTCTCTCTTTAATGCTTCCTAAAATGAACATCTCAGTATGCAGATATATATTCGGGGAAACTTGAGATGTGTGTTCTTTAATGGCGTAATAATGACCCACGTTGCCAGGCATGCTCTCATCAGTGAACACCCACGCATCCGCTTCAGTGGGAAATCTGTTCGTCTGAAGGTGCACTCTATGACTCATCCACCACATATCATCAGGGGCTGAGGTCAGCCTGGTCAGACAGCCCGGGGGAAAGCATGTAGGGGGGGGGGGGGGGTCATTCGTGAGAAATTAGAGCTTTTGCTAAAAATCGACACCAGAGCAATTTATTGGGCCTCTCACCATCAAAGGGTAGCAAGATGTAATATGTGTTATAGATTTTGTCCATGTCTGCTAGCATAGCCAGGAGCAGGGTATCTGTCTCACCCCTGTCTGTGTGTGTGTGTGTGTGTGTGTGTGTGTACAAAGAAACGTTGGTAGATATTGAACACATTTTTCTATTGGGAAT
Organism: Colistium nudipinnis; assembly: GCA_016785305.1. Lineage (NCBI taxonomy): Eukaryota > Metazoa > Chordata > Actinopteri > Pleuronectiformes > Rhombosoleidae > Colistium > Colistium nudipinnis. Next base: position 405,502 of record JAFBJU010000190.1, read on the forward strand.
ATTACTCTGCAGGGTGTCTCAAGGACATTCATTTTTTACACTTAATCCGAGACAAGCGTACAGTATGCTCTCATCAGTACCCAGTGCACAGAGCAGATCCTAAGTAAAGCTGAGGTCTGCCGCAATTCTATCTGCCTGCAAAGGACAATAAAAATGTTATGGATGTTTTAATGGTTTAATGGTTTTTGATGTTGTAACCAACATGGGACCAAAATGTTCTCACGGATTAATTGATGTAATTATGTGTGCGAGGGGCACAAAGAGTGCAAACTCTGCAATGAAGCAGTTGGCGTAAGAGATCTTTCAAATGTTGTAAACATTTTCTGTTTCATTTTAAAGTTGGATAAATTAGACACTAGTGTGTGGGTGCATTTCTCCACCAATTATATTCAATGCCCTTTTGTTCCGTTTTTCTCAGATCTGCATCCTCAGACTGAGGTGCTATCAATGGATGGAAAGTCCCTTTGACTGTCAAGATTGTGCTGAGCTGCAGTGGAAAAAAAAACAGTTAAGCTTGTATGTTGAGAGTTTGAGAACTTCAGAGGAATCAAAGGGGATAAAGGTCCCTGATAGAACTCATAACACTCAAAGCAGAGCTGGTTTCACATGCTTTTGGTAAAAAATTAATTGTATATATAATTAAATACAAAAAAGTCTGCAAATAAATCCCTTTTGGTTGTAAAGGTAATTGGTGTAAACATGTTGCAGGATTGTATTTCAAACGGATGAGTTAATTAACACAAATGGGGAGGTGAAAACGTTTTGTATAGTTCCCCACCATAGTCCCACTTTGTTCTCACAATGTCATTTGATCTATCGACAAACGAGCCGGGGATTGACCTCACAAGTTGGTGAAAAGCTAATATTTAAGTATGTTTGCTGGATGCGTAATGAAACAGCCATAATCAGTAATAACAGACAATATGTCAATATTAGTAGTAGTGTTTATAGCTCATTGCTGCTGCCTCCACGTTGCAAGAACAATCTTTGGCAGGTTTACACACACACACACACACACACACACAGCTATGCAATCGACATAGATTTTCCCACTGTCTCTCTTTCCTTGTTCACTGCCAGTAATCTCTGCACTGCCTCCTCCTATCCCCCATGTAATGATCCTGCAGGGAAACAGGATCAGGAAGAAAGTGTTGGAAAGAGTCCTCCAGGACCGTGAGATGGAAAATAATGGCTCCAAGAGCCTATACATCCATTACATGGTTTGTTTCCTGAATGACGCAGCAGTCATTAGCCCCAAAATAGCATCTTGTGTGTCTCTGCCTGGATGGGCCCATTTAGCCCAGGCAGACTGGGCCCAGGTACATTGAGATTCTCAGTGAGAAGGATGTTAACATGCTCAGTCAGATGTAATAGTCCTGAATCAGTTGATTCATTCATGAGAGTCTGCACAAATAATATCTGGCCTGTTTCCAGCTACTCTCTGCTTTTATTTCTGTAATGTGATGGTTAACTGTAACTTTTTATCTTTAATAATCGCCTTGGTTCTCGCTTGTAGCCAACACGGTGCGCGCGTGCGTCCTAGTCGCCAGCAGGGAGCACGTGAATCTCGCGCGGGGCGTGTACGGAAACTACTCTAATGGGGTGACTGTTTGAGGACACAGATTAGAGTGAGTGGCTGCACCTGTGCTAGGACATTGGGGTGCCAGTAGGGTGCCAGAGGCGAAAGTGCATGTTAGCCGGTCAGGCCTGACGACGGTGAGGACAGGTAGACTGGCTGCGGGGCCAGCGGCCGCCGGTCCTCCCTTTGTGAAGCGCAAGCCCTATGTGTGTGTGTGTCTGTGTGTGTGTGTGTGCGTGCGCGCGCGTGTGTGGGAGAAGTCGGTTCCAGCGCCAATCTCAGACAGCGTGAAAGATAAGTCTTTTTAACGTGTAATATTTCCGTTTCCATCTGTATTCCGGATGTTGGTTCAGACTGCGTTCATTTGCTCTAGTTTTGAATCTACAGTAGACCTCAGGGCTATGCTGTGAGTGGGGTAGTTCCTGCGCCGTATTTTCTCACGTAGATGCCGGGTGCGCGTGCCCGATGAGTTACTGGTCTGTGAGTGCACGCGCGCGCGTCTTGCAGTGCCGGTGGTTTTGTGCCGTTATTTTCACTTACTGCATTATTTAATCAGGTTATACATGTATTTACCTTCTATTTTCTATTTATTTGCTAGCATCATGGGGCATCATTAAATGTGTTGATTTGTTTTCTTTGTGAAACAATAACACCTGCATTGATGTAGATAATATTGAAGATAAAACTCTAATAATGTGTAGCGTATATAGGAACCCGGTTCAATACCTTGTGCAAACACGCAGCCCCTTCGTATTCATCAGTACCCTTGAAGTAGCTCCCAGTTTTAAAAAGGTTGATGACCCCTGCTCTAAACTGGCTCTGGCATGTCCTTTGTCTTCAGACTTATGCATTAATATGCTCCTGTTTAAGGAGAGCCTGACATCTCATCATTTTGGCCCCACAGCCTGCTGTGCCTTGAGAAGACAGCTAGTGATTTGTGTCCCTTTCCGCAGAGTCTGCTGAGAGGACCATAAGAGGCAGGGTGGCATGCAGGAACAGATGCTAGTTTGAGGGTGGCAATGTTTGCAGTGAGACGAGGGCAATGACGGAGCCTATGAGAATGTTTGAAATGTTTCTGGCAACACTGCGTGATGAGAAAAGTGTACAATAACGCTTAATAAAGTGACGCACTAGAGCCGTTTGTCATCGAATTAGTTTTAGGCCAGTAGGCCTGAGAGTTAATGGCATTGTGATTCTTGCATAAATTAGGTTAAGGACTTAAAACGAGGTTTACACTGTTGTTTACAAAGATTTTAAAACTTTTATTGGAGCCACTGACTCTTTGCAGGTTGTACCAGCTACTCATAAGCTCAGACTTTACCAAGTTATACCTGTGTGATGTCACAATTTGCGATGCTTAAGTGACTTGTTTACGAGGGTGATTTTTATTTTATTGGACAATGTGGTGAGGTTTCCTAGCAACATACCCATACATAATTTAAGCTTTTAATGGCTAAGATGTTCCTTAATTTTCTGGTTTAGTAAATCACTAATGTGGAATTGATTAGTAGTTGCTAAGAACTTAACACACAAACACAATAGTGTATTTCCAAATAGAAGAAGCAGTCGAGTCCTTAACCTTATTAAACGCCAGAGATTATGCAGATCGGTGCAGTTTTGGAGGGGGAACATTTTACAAAAAGGTCACATTGGGCCACATTGTGAAATGTTTGGTTGTGATTTGCAATCTCACAATGTCCCAATCCAGTGTTTCATAAAAGGAAGAATGTTTTTCTGTCGAAATGAGACGCATATTACATGGTACATATTAATCCTGAGTGTGTGTCTGTTATTAGAAGCCATACATGCTTTCACCTCAACAACTGGCGTATTAGGTCTTTGAAGACTGTGAAAACAGTCATTCCAGCAACTTCATGTTGTGCAATTCAGGAAAATTCACAAACATCTCAAGTAAGATGATGAAGGCCCAACGAGACAAAAACTTCTAGACATGAATGTGTTTTCACTCTGGGTAGTAGCCACTTCCACTTTCGAAGCGCCCCAATAAAATGGCCCTTGGGTGTAGTGGCTCACATAAAGTCAGCAGCCATCCAATCCATATCTTTCTCGTGGGTATATTTGTAGATGCCGGTGACCACATCCGTGTGACATAGCCTTTCGTCTGGTCCCACTGGTAGCCTAGTTTGGCCTGGATATCTGGGCTCGCTTCCTCCGGCCCCTCTCGCTGTCTCTAGCCTGTTTGCAGCCCAGGGCCTAGCAACAGGGAAACATTTACACCGATCGAACGAAAACACTCAATCAGCACGAGCCATTAATGAGGCCACTGTTTGTTGGGTATTTCATGGGGGAAATGGCGAATTGTTGATAGAGAGGAGGACCGAGGTGACAAAGATGCATTCTGGGCCAGCTGCTGCTTCTTTTCCTGGATGAGCGAGCAGCCAACTTCGGGGCTGTCTGCACTCAGTGTCTGCGGTCTGTCATATCATGCAAGGTCAATGCAAAGAAAGACATGTGTTGTGTTGTCACATGGTGTTGTATCATGGCAGTTCATCCGGGGCCTGTGTGGATTTTTGCATGTTTTCAATGGCATGGCATGGATAGTTGATGGATCTTTCAAAGCATCCTGCAATTTTCGTCACTTCCCCTTTTCTAGCATTTGGATTTTGGTGGCTGGACAGTAAGATGACTGAGGTAGAAAATACAGAACTGAAAGGGAGGGCGATACAAATAACAATTGCTAACCGTTGAAATAGTAAAGACCAACTTCGACTTTCTCTGTCTGCAGATTGCAGGATTTATCAACGCCATCCACCCATTCTCCGGGGACACGGAGAACCTGGCGGCCTTCCGCTTCTACGCCCTCAACCCCATCGTGGATCCGTGGGTCTTCATCATCTGCCGCAAGTCTGTGTTTCGCCATCTCTGCTCCTTGCTGAGCTGCACCATCAGCAAAGGCGCCGTGAAGTCCACGGCACACTGCGCCCTCTCTTTACCCCTTGACAGTCACATACAGCGCAATCCCCCGGACGTGACGGTTTCACAGTCTGCGTACTCCAGTTTACCTCTGTGACAGATTCTTCCCCTTCCCTCCCCCCCCTTGGGAGAGCAAGGGACCCAAGGCTGAGGAGACTTTCACGCCTGAAAAACATTGGGAAGAATTAGTGAAATGAACATTTTCTATGCTGATAAACAAGTATGTAGACTTTCTCTGTGCGCTCCAGGAAGAAAACATTGCACTAGGTCCTAAATATTCCTCCGGTCATTGCAAACAGCTTTAAGGGGTTTTCGGACAGTTTGTTGTTCAATGAAAGAAATGGCACTGTAACTTGGCACTAAGGGACACGTTGAACCATATCATGTTGATGGATAATATACTGTAAAATCAAAATATATGGGTTAACAACATGCACGTATTCGGTTTCGTCTTTTCCTCAATCCATCGGCCTTTTCTTTAGGACACAGCCAGGTGACTTGTGGATTAAAAGTCTCTAAAGCTACAGCATCTTTGAAACTGGTGACATTCGACTTGAAGAGGATCTGCACGTACAACTTGTGTCAAAACCTGACATCACTAGGGTCGATGACATCAGAATCCGTCTCACCTGAGCAGGATCCTCATTTGTGTGGGACACACTCATTTCGCGAGGAGTGGCGATTCTGCCATTGCAGAGCCAAATCTGTATTTGTTTGTTTTTTAAACGGCAGGTATAAAAGTAATTGGTTTCTGTTATTAGAAGTGTACTTTACCACATTTCATGGCAACCCATGCATCCCTGAATGTCGCGGTAAACAAAATGCGCGAGATTCTGTCGCCATCTATCTCTGAGAAAGTGGTGGACTGACAGAACAGCATTGTCCTCCCGTAAGTGACACCATTCATGTAAATACAAAAGACAAAGATATACAATTCAGATGAATTATATTTTACCTGCAAAATGCAAGTGTGGATTGTGTTGAATTTCTTTTTTTGTGCCCGTGAAAATGATCTAGAAAAAATCAGCCAGTAGGTACTGTCTGGAACGTAGTGCATGATGGTCTTTTGCTGGAGAAGGCCAACTAAATAAAAGAAAGAATCCACCTGCAACATGAATATGATAATTCATAGATGGAAAAAAGAAAATGTTATCAGAAAAAGGATTGAAGTATATTACAAATAAAAGGTAGTTAGTTTGTTTTCATTTTGGACAAAGTTAAAGGTTTGAAAACGAAATGAGTGAAGACAAACAGTCGTAAAAGGTTACGTTTCAAACTAGGTTTAATTTCTCTTCCTCTTCAGCCTATAATCATTGCATTGCATGAACACTGAATTCCACCTCACTGATTTCTAAGCTATCCGTGATGATTGTCTGTGAATGTCTTCTCAATGGCCTCTTGCTTTCGAAGAAAGAAAAACCGATGCTGCGAAATGCACTATAAGAATGATTGTCTGTTGTTGTTGTCGCTGTTGTGCCTAAAGCTGTATCTGCATTTTTAAATGTCGTTTATTTATTCTTTTTCAGCGTGCTTTGACGTTGTGCATCCTGATGATTGTGTCGATGTATGCAGTGGAGTGGTAGTAGGAACAGCACGCATGGTGATATGAGTTCCGTTTTTCTGGCTTTGTTGCACGTTCTTTTCCTTCTCTATAGCCTCTGATGCTCAGTCGTGTATGACCTTGCATAAATAAGACACTTTTCACTTGCACATTTTTCTTATGAGTTTTATATCCATTACCTTACAACACATTTCAGTTCATGTTAAATAAAAAAAAAACTCTACTACTTTCTTTTCTACATATTTTTTTGGTGCTGTTTTGAGCAAGTACATTTGGATTATTGTCTGTGTTCCCAGAATTTAATTGACAAGCATAGCGTGATGTTTCCGAGCGCAGTGTCAAAAAGATGGTGTGTTTGTTGTAACCAGACATTATCGTCTAAGATTAGCGGGTATCATTTTGTCAATGTAATAAATAGAAGGGCTGCCATGATTGTTGTAAATGGTAATACGAGGGAATGAACTACGGTTTGACAGAATGAACCCGTTTTCACAGTTTTTCTTTCAACCCCACAGCAGCCCGACAACAAATTCCACCACACAAACGCACACATTCATTTATTTATTTGAAGTCATCTCCGAGCACGGGAAAACCCGCAATTCTTGCGATGGACGCGGGTCACTCAGCAGCGGGGCCCTACGAGTAGCTCCCTGCCTCAAACAGTTTGATGACGATGGCCTCGTGGGGGCGCAGCTCCAGCGAGTACAGAGTCGTCGACCCCAGGCGGTCCATTCCGGTGCTGGTCACAAACACTCCGGCCTGCGGTAGACTCGGGGCCCAGGCGGGATCCAGGGCGTGGAGCTCGGGGCCGAGGTTGAGCAGAACGAGGAAGTGCACACAACCCCAGGAGCGCAGGAAGGCCAGGATGGTGGGAGGCGGGGGGGAGGCTAGAGTGGAGTTGGGGGCGGAGCGTGTGGATGTGTTGAAGGGGAGGAAGGTGAAGCTCCCGTACAGGAGAGCTTCTTCCCTTTCTCTGGAGTGGCTCAGGGATGTAAAGAGGGCTACGGCCGAGTGCTTCTCCTTCTCCTGAAAAGGGGAACGGCAGAGTATAGGGAAATATTACGCCACTGTTTCTTTTGCCCATGACTACAGCTTTACATGACTCATTGTTGAACAGTAGGGAGTAGATGAGACTCCGCGAGGCATTTCTCGATGGACGCCGGGGGGCTTCTTTACCGCGTGGCTGTCAGATGGTTCGTTCTTCTCTCCATGCGACGAGCCAGCATTCAGAGACACACTCTGTATGGCAAGAAGGTTGCATTTTGGTCACGGCAACTTTTAAAATGGGTCATTTTGAAAGTTGGGGCGACTGTGGCTCAGGAGGTAGGGGATGGTACAGCTCCTCCAGTCCAGGCGCCTAATTATGTCAAAACTGCAGTGAAAAGCGAGAGACTGTTAATAAAATTAATTCACAAGTAATAGATTGTTACCTTTGTTTGGTCGATGTCTTCATCATACTGAACTGCAGGTGATCCTGGCAGAGTCATCATCAGCACCAGAAGCAATTTCTTCAGGTCAGGAGTCGCTTCACCTCCGAGCTGCGTAAACATGTAGCGGACGTTGAATTGCAACGTTTTGATTACTCGCATCATTCAGTTAGATGAATGACAAAAGCAATCCATTGGTCGACAGAACTGACCATTCCCAAAGGACTCCAAATAAAAGAAAGAAGCATTTTCTACTTTGTGTCGATACATGTTCCGTTTCCAGGCATAATGTTCTCTTACAGTCCAGCTTGGCCATATCTCTCGTTCACTCGTCTGAAGGTGCGTCTCCACAGCCACAGCCACTTCCTGGGCAGACAGGGGGTGATCGGAAGGGGGCAGAATGGACCTCACCACCACGTCCACCAGCGTCTTGTTGACGTGGCCAGAGTCGTTTAGAGGAAGCAGGGCATCTCGTGTTTGTTTTACCAACACAATCCTGAAGAGACACAGGTATAGCACAGCTTACAATTACCCTGTCACTTCATGTTGTGTCTGAACACGCGGCTTTACACATCTGGTCATGCGTTACCTCTCCTCCTCACTGCTATATTCCCTGAAGACACCTCTCCACTCCAGCAGAGTCTGAAATGTAAATGCTTTACTGGAAACGCAGCACATGGGAAAATTCGAATCACGCAACAAGTCATTATCATTACCTTTTCTGAATATGCTGCATCTGTATCACAGATGGCAAAACCTGCCACTCCCTGCTCCAACCAAAACCACAGAGAATTCTGTAGCAAAACAGTCACGTTTAAAAAAATAATCCAGCAACAGCGAGAACTTAGCGCGTTCGGCAACAGATGGAAAAGAGTAGATTTGACCTCTGCTGTGGCTGAGAGGTTTGACGGTGTGGGTCCCGTTCCATTTAGTCCGCAGAAGTCCAACACCACTTTGAGACCTGAAAGGATAGTAACAAAATAAATAATAATAAATTAAAAAAATGAATTACGAAATCATGCGGGGAAAAGATGCGAGTACGATATTTGGAGGCCGTTATTCGCTCACCAGCTCTGTTGCTCTCCGTAAGCAGATGTTGGATCTGAGGCAAGGTTCCCAAGCTTTCACCGGCCACAGTGAGGCTTGGACGAGGCTCCACTTTAGCAAACAGGCCCTGCAGGATTAGGGCCCCGATACCCAGGGACCTGAAGTAGGGAAGCTGCTCACACAGCACTTGAGACAGATTGCGCCATTACGATGAGTTAGTGAAATGAGTCACTCTGTTCTATTATAGATGTCCCTCATTTCTCAACACGCTCACAATAGGGATAGATAGCTGTGTTCACCACCCAAGTCTGTGCAATGTGAGATCAAGTCGTTTTATGGCCCAAGTAAAAAGACAAGCAACCTGTATGAAAGGATGAGCTCACTCTGTGTGTCAACTACTTTCTGGTTTCAAATTGAAATATTAATAATAATAATAGTATAGAATAGGGTGTTATATCATTTCACCTTGACCAGATTGGGCTCGCTCAAAACATGCCTTTGAAAATCCTAAGTATTTCAGATTACATTTTTGGTTTAAACTGACACTTGGTGACATTCTAAAAGAAAAACGTGCGCGTTTACTTCCAATTTTGCAACAAAAAAAGTTAAACGTTAGCTTAAAAAAAAGCATGGCAAACAATATATTTATGCCTGACTGAAGGATATTGAGGAAAGCTTGCCTTATCTCAAACTGACCACCAGGAGCCAGTCAAACTGAATAAATACACGGTCTGGATTTAATGAGCTCACAGGTACAGATTGTAAAGCCCGATGGGGCAACTTGTTATTAGTGAATATGGGCTGTATAAATAAACATTGGTTGACATTTTATAGTGGCACATCTGGGGCAAGGTGAGCTGTTGTTTGCGGAAGCTAGCACGGAAGTTGAATTCGCGCCATTATCGGCATCCTCACCATTGATGCCCTGCGGCCCCTCATCCGGGTCCATGTAGCGTTTGGGCTGCAGCTCGTAAAATACGGACCTCTGCCACCAGCGGAGCGGGGTCGCCACGGGCCGGGGGCTCATGGCTATGATGGCGACGGAGGTGGCGAGCATGGCCAGCCAGGCCAGCCAGAAGAGCACGACCAGCCAGAGGCGCAGCCTACGCCACCGAGGGCCCCCCGCGGCCACCTCCAGCTCTTCTTTGCTCAAGGGCTGCCACCGCTCCGCCGGGTCCGCCTCGGGCTCCGGCATGAGCAGCGGCGTGGTCTCCGAGTCCCCCGCGGGGCCCTGCGGCCTGGGGCCCGGCGACCCAGGGCACGACAGGCCGCTGCCGCACCCGGCCTCCCCTGCGTTCAGCGGCATCCTGCCCGTGCTCTGCAGGTGGGTGAGACGGAATTAGATTGGTTCAGATTATACGGCAAGTATTAGTGATGCTAAAAAAAACAAAAAAAAAAACGAGTGTGGCCCGTGTGTCCAAACCATGCTGTCTGGCTCCATATGAACTGCAAGTGGACTACAGCCGAAGGTTACCTGCAGCTGTGCCACACGTACACAAACACACACTCGGCACTCTGCTGCAGCCGAGGCCTGTGTCACACAGCTGCTTAAATCAACTCTTTGCAACCCAGTGCAGTGACCTGCAGCGGCTCAACTGAGAGGAAGCTCCCTTCACTGCTGGCCAAGTGCACGTCCACATGATTACAGGCCACACTACGGTGGGGCCGATAAGTGTCGAAGTTCGATTTTACTTTTCACGCAAAAAAAAAAAAAAAAATTGTGTGGGAAAAAAAAAAAACACAAGAAAAAATAACAGAGTACGGGGATTCACTGCAGTATCTCCTCTGCTCCAGCCAAAAACAAGGATTGTTCCTAGTTTAGTAAAGTACCTGTTAAAGCTCTGCAGGGTCTCCAAAGCGAGTGTCAGTATACAGAGTCTCTCTCACGACCACAAATCACCAAACAACTGATAGGTCTCTGTTGCATGGTTTAAATCTGTTTCAGCCCCAGGTCTCCAAACTGAAGGAGGAAACGGGAGAGCAGAAGCCCGGATAGAAGACTCCCAACGAGTACAGACCTAGGACCATTCTGCCGCGAGACTTCACCCAACCCCGCAAACTGTAAATACCATCCAAAAACAATCACCGACTCACTTTTTCCCCTTTTCCCTTCTTGTCCTTTTTTTCTTCTCCTCCACTTCTACTTCCTCTTCCACTTAGTCCACAAGTGTTTCCACAGAGCACAGCTGCCCTTAGCTGAATATTTGAGCCATCGGACTTGACACGAGTGAGGGGGTGAGAAGGACACTGTCCAATAAAAGCTCTGCTCAGTCACTTAATACAGAGGTGCTGAACCTCACCCTCGCAACACATTCTGAAGAACTCATGACTGCCGATGAGAGCCCCCTAAAGTGCCCCCCCCCCCCCCCCCCCCCCCCCAACCCACGACGTAGTTTTGACTATAAACATCTTTTTTTTTCCTCATTGTTGCTTTAGATGGGTTTTGTGAGGGATTGAGTTTTCACATGTGTCATTTTGCTTTCAGTCTGTGTGCTGGACGTCGTTCACACACCTATGCCAGCATTGATGTAATGCATACTCGTGGAAATGTGAAGCCAGCTTTCAATTTCAGAACACGGCCTTACAACAACAGATCAACACTTTGAGAAATGAGTGGCTCCAAACCATCACAAGCCTAGTGCTGCAAAACAAAAAAAGATGTGAAAAACACAGGTATTGAATATACTGTTTACTTTTCATCTGATTATAGATTTTGAAATGATAGCACTCACGAAATGAACCGTCAGTAGCTGAACAGATCGACAGCAACGACTCTTAAATCACGTGGCGATTTAGCACATCACACATGCACTCGACGGTGCCGTGCAGGGGCACGTTTAATGAGGTATGTCGCTAATTCCAGGATATAGCACGTTCCTTTCCCGCCCGCGTGGCGTCTACCTCCCACCCTCAACATGTTCGCCGCCGGCATTCTTTTTCCTTTCGTGTCTCCCTCTGGCTTGTTTCTTCTATGGCAGATGTTTATGTTGTTCTTATAACATCTCAACGCTATCCTTGTCACCATTGCTCCCTGACCGCATTGTGCAAACTAATTACTTACTGAGAAACCCCTGCACTCCATCATATTCATATCATTTATTTTTATCATCATTTATGTGTGCCATAGGTTTCAAATCGTTCAATTTTTTTGAAGAATGCGAAGCCTTTTTGCCTTTCGCATCGCGCACTGGTTAAGGACAAAGAAAGATAGCTCATTTGTTTTCCATTCGAACGGTTAGAACAGTGTTTCATTAAGGTAAATGAGCTGTCGTTGACAATAGTCTATATAGCATGTAAATATCCTTCAGGATCTAATCCTCGCTTTATATGGTTCAATAATACTAAATACAAAACACAGCTTGCTCTTCATTTAAAGTTCACTTTAATGAATATATGTCAAGCAAAGAATTTGCAGTAGTTTACTGCTCATCTACATTGCACACAAAATGGCATCTAAGCTGGTTTCCATGGAGATGGAGAAGCTGATGGCGAGTCTGCTCCCACGGTAACGGCTTTACTTTGAGTCTTCCTCTGATACTTCGATGTCCTGAAATGGGAATTAGAATGGACTTCAGTGATGCGGTGTAACGTAGGCACATTAACATGAATGCATAGAAATGAGCTATTATTTACAGACATAACCACCTACTGGGTCTTACGTCTTACCATTGGCTCCAGAGTCCGAAGAGTGGAAATATGTTTCTGGTATGCAGAGATGATGCAGTCTCGCCTGCAAAAGAGAGAAACCACAGAGGCACATTATAAAGATTTCGCCTGTGTTTTCCCCAAAATTCAACCCAAAAGAAACGGGACCGTGGCATGTTGATGTCAACTGTTCAGACTCACTTGCTGGTGATGCCTCCTCCTGGTGGCAGTCCTGGCAGCTCATCTGCCGCCAGGAATTTGATGACATAAAGAAGGTCAGGGTCCTCCTCTTTGGACTTCATCATCTGGATGATTTCTGGGAAGGGAGACGTTCAGCATGATATTGTTTTGAATCATGACGTGACATCATCCCTGGAGTTAGTGTTTTGGGCTCCGGTGTGAGATTGAACTGCAGATAATCACCTTCCACTTTCTTGTCGATCTGCTCCTCCAGCGCTGCCTCCTGCTGCAGTGCCTCCTCTGACACCTTGGGGCAACCAGGGAAGCAGACGATGATGATGCTGATGTTGTCCAAACTGCCCTGAGGAGGGAGACAGAGCAAAGGGTGAGCAGTCCCACAGCACTGCCGTTCTAAAAGGAGAGGTACTCATACTTTATGCGAGTTTTTTTCTTTTTCTTTTCATGCTACTTCATAGGGGAATTATGTACATTTAACTTGACTTCACCATACACAGTGATGAATAGTATTTAATTTGTGTACAGTACCACCATGTATTACTGCTTATGTCTCAAATCATTTTGATACAGGAATATCATTATAATATAATATAACCTATATATGTGTATAATATATGGGCTTTTCTGTCTGCATAATGACTATTTTTACTTTCACACATACTGTGGTAATACCGGTACCACTCTATATTCTGGTTGACTTTAAGGGTGGGTCAACGTGCATTTGTCCTGATTTACAAATACATACAGTTAGTTAAGTCTTCTTTCGGTATATTCCCCTGTGAGGAGGCCCACAGGGATGAAGAATGATATAATATTGAAATATTGATATTTGTATTTCCCTAAAAATCTAGGATTGGTTCCGTTTGCCATCTCCAGACGTTATTGCAGCGTTAAAACCTCCAGGCCATTGCTTTATAACATCTGATGAAGGTTCATTGTGTGCTGGGACATGCAGTATTTCTGTGGGTACTGTAAGCACTTACAGGTGATTAAATAGCAGCCCGTCGTAGCCTGGCTCTGAGCTGGTGTGTTGAGCTCACATTTAGCCCTAATCCGAGTCATGTGTAGCTCTTGTTCCCACCTGTCCCATATCTCAGGATGCCCTATTACAGCTATTTATAGACAGGCAGTTCCTAACAAGCTTTGAGTAGACAGGAGGGATCGGTTTGCGTAACAACGTCACGGGGATCTAGCCCACTACCCTCCGTTCTTGATGTAAAACTTCCATTCATAAGTCCACCGGCTGTAGCAGATTCAAACTTTGTTTTCTATATACTCAGCTCACTTTCCACTGCAGTGTGGAAAGTGAGCTGAGTTTGAATAAAAAAAGTTTGAATCTGCTGAGCTAAGACGGCCGGGGAATGCTACTGCATTTACTGCAGCTGGGCACTGAGTCGCTGAATTAAATGGACTCGATCACAATCTGAGCTTGTAGTTGATATTGTTAACAAGTGTTTTTGATATGGGAAAAACTTCAGTTTATACAAATGAATCACAGGTGCCAGGTTATTCTTTTATGAAATCTTAGAAGTTCATTCAATTAAACATAGAGAAGGAAAATGGCTTGATCGCTTCAAAGCTGCACATTTAAAAAGCGATGAATTTTTATAAAATAATAATTTTAACCGTAAATGGATTATCAAAATAGTTTTATATTTAGTTGATAGACCAATGGATTCATTATCCACTGTTTTTTTAAATTGTGCTTTTTTGTCCTCAGCTATACAGAACAATTACATTTGTCTGTGTGTGTGTGAGACATTTGCTTTAGAATAAAGGTTAGATTAGGTTAAAATGTATTATAATGTATCATAATGTTTTATGGAAACCTTTCATTTGATTGCCTTGTTAATTCTTATGTACACATCTTGCTGGCGTCCGACTGCTGTGGCCTGACGTCTCACCTTATAGAGGCAGAGGTCAATGACTTGGGTACAGATCTCTCTCAGGTCATTGCACACCTGCAGCCGGCTGCGCACAAAGGCACACAATTCCTCGTTACCGATGGCGTCCCACACGCCGTCGCATGCTAAAATTAGGAACTCGTCTTCGGCCGTCCTCTCCAGCTCGTACACCTCCGGCTCCGGTGACACGAGCTGCTCGGTCTGCGGCCGCCAGTCCACCTGCTTGAAGTCAAAGTCCCCCAGCGCTCTGGAGACGGCCAGCGAGCCGTTGACCCTCTGCAGGGTCACCGAGCCTCCGGCGTTCTGGATGCGCTCCTTTTCCCTGGGATTGAACGGCTTGTGGTCCTCCGTGTAGAACACCACCTTGCCTTTGTGGCAGAGCAGTGTGCGGGAGTCCCCGCAGTTGATAAAGTAAACGTGGCGCGGTGAAATAATGACGGCCGCTGCGGTGGAGCCGCTCCGGTCCCAGTTGTCCTGGCGGGCCAGTTTGTGCATGTGGCGATCGATGTTCAGGAAGCCGTCCCGGATCCCCCCCTTCACCTGCTCAGGGTCCTCGCTCTCTTTAATCACGCCTGAGAAACATAAGGGGGAAACATTTGGTTTTAGATATATACACACACACACACATTTCCTGACATTTACTTGGTAAATATAAATGGGTTATTTTGCCGGGGTCTGCAATAACAACAACATTGCAGAGAGAAGGACATCACCCGCGTTGTTAGAGTAATGCTGTTGGTCAGTGCACTGACACAGTGTTTCTGATTTTGGATACGAACGAAAGGAAGAAGAAGATGATTATTGTTATGATTATTATAATTAAGAAAGGCCAAAATGTCTTTCAAGGGCTTATACCACGTGATGATGGACAGCTACACAAAAGAAAGCGTGTTAACCTTTTTACGTTACATGGAGTGATTTTTATTTGAATGGAAATTACTTTCCTTTAGTTTACTCATCTCATTGTCAAGTGCTAACATGTCAATATACACCACCAGCTGCGTTTTTGTTCTGTTCCCCTTTCTGTTTGAATCCCTTTTTTGTCTCTGATGTACCACAACATAGTGTTTAAAAAGTGTGAAAAAGCCACCCATGATGTGTGTGTGTTTTTCTGTGTTATTCACGGTGCAAACTCTGTGGCACTCATTTCATCCTCATATTTGTGTCGTTGAAGTCTTTCATAAGCTCCGCACCTGTTGCCAGGATGTGGTCCAGCAGGTTCCTCGAGCAGTACTCTGCCACCGTGGAGCCGGCGTGTCCGTCGAAAACGGCAAAGTACCCCCACTCCGTCAGCTCCCCCCTCAGCTCCGGCCTGCAGCTGTGGGCGTCCTCCATCTGGGCCCTCCAGCCCTGCATGCTCGCCAGGGCGTAGTTCATCCCCGACTGGGACCCGCCCTCCGACACATGCTTCTCCAAGATGGGACGGTCCAGGTACGGACTCGGCATCACGTCGTCCTCGTCCACGCTGTCCTCCTCCCCGGACCCCGCCTCCCTGCTTCCCCCTTTGAAGAAGAAGGTGACCATTTTCTCTGTCTCTTTGACCAGCTGGCGGAGGAAGGAGGGCACCTCCACATTGCTCGCCCGCCTGGCCGTCCTCATCGCCCCGCGCAGCCTTCGCTCAAGCTTCCTGCTCTGTCTGGCCGCCGCCCGTCTCCTCCTGGAGCACCTCCCCCGGCCCTGGGTCTTCCTCAGCAGGTCCAGCGCAGCAGCTAAGCCGTGTCACTCCGAGCAGGTAAACAAAGATTAACTTTCATTAAGAAGGATCCTGTTAGAGAAAGAAACGAGTTGGTTCTTTGTTTAAGGTCATCGGGGCCATTTTTTTCATCTCTTAGTGCAGTCAAAGAGTCTTTCCTCCTCTGTTTTTCCGTTCCGTTCTCTCTCACTATGTTCATGCGTTTCCCTCCTTCTCTACTCTGATGCTCCTGTATTAGCCCTGTCCTTTTATTGGCCTATCTATTCCTGGGGATTGATCCCTCTCTGCTCTGCCCCCACCAGGCCTACAAACAGGCCCAGATGACCTGTGTTTCCACACTTGCTCAGATTCAGACACTTCTAACACAACACAGAGGGATATCCTAGCCATTATTACTATTCCGGCGTTGAGAGTGGACAGCATTCTAAAAATGTCAATGTACAATGTGCACTTGACAATAAATGCTGGAACCTTGAACAGTGTATACATAAAAACTTCATTCTGGGCGATTTGTCTTTCAGTAAATTTTGTTCACGTGTTTTATTGAGTGACCCTCGTCCCTAAGGTTCAGTAAGCATCAAAAACGACTAAAGGCTAAATGTTATGTACGGTCTTATAATATACATAACGATCAACAACCTTCATAACTTGAACGTAGATGCAACAGTGGACCGTCTCACCCCATTTAATTGGTCTTGCCATCGTCTGATTTTTATAATTATACTCACTTTCAATAAGAGCTATACAGAAATGCTTATCTGAGATTGAGTTTTGTCGCTGCAAATATGTCTTACCGTTTTTCAGCTTGCCTAGATCAAGGCAAAACAGATGGATATAGCATATAACATGGGCAATTTAAAATTCATGTTGTAAAAGCACAAGGCAATATAAAAGGCACACATTAATAAAATCACGAGAAATGATGAGTGAAACCAAAATGAAACAAAAACCATACAAAAGGGAATGGAATAGAATCAAGCTGGAATAAAAAGTGACAGCGCAATTCCTTGCTCACAGTTAATTCAAAATGTGTTCTAAACACACTCCCTCTGTAGAATTGATTTGTTGATTCTGTGTTCAGTCAACATCACATTTGTGTCTTTAGCTTGTTAACTGCGGTGTATTTGCAGCCTCTGACTTGGTTTACACGCAGGTTCTCCTGAGATTAGTGTTGAGGACTATGTGGGTTTACTCTGCTCCTATCCAGCTCAAAGTGGGACTAAACCTTTTATGAGCTGACTTTGGTCCCTGACAGAAGTGTCTTAAATGAGTAGTGCTGTATAGCTCTGTTTATTCAGTTAAGACGGACAGAGCAAAAAGAGTGACACAGGAAGTGCATCGTCCCATGACTTTCTTGAAAGAGTTTTAAAATGCAATTTTAATGTGATACTTTAAGTGTTAACCAACTGATTGACAGGTGGAGTCTGCCTTAGAACCCTAAATTCAACAATACATATAATATCACATAAATATGTCATTGCAACCTTACAAAACACATCTTTAATGGAGTGGTGATTTTTTCCATAAAAGGTCAAAGTTCAACTTCATCGGTAATTGCTCTCACTAAACATTAGTCACTTTATACCCAACTCATGATATCAGTGTCAATTACCGGTCACTGCAACATGACTGGCTGGCAGAGGCATGATACAGTGAGGTGGTAATTTTAGCTCCACTTAGCTTGAACCAATCGGATAAACACTGCTGCCCCCTACTTTTCACTAAAAGGCTTTTAGTTGGTCCCTGCACATTATTTGCCTTCCAAGATTTATTTTGAATAATGATTTGTTATATATATATATATATATATATATATATATATATATTTAACATAACGTCCTATATTATAACATTCCTTTTGCGTGAATATAGAGTATGAGGTGTATAAGATAGCAGAACCTGATTCAGGCTTCCGGCCTTGCAGCCTATTATAAAAATGCCTCCACATGTTTCGGATATGCTCGTGTTATACATTATTAATGACTCATTACTACACTCCTGCAGCCCGCGCCTATAGCCTCCAGAGAGGAGATCACGTGACGCGGGAGAGACGGGGGACCAGCTGACAAAAGGACGAAACAGAAATGGGAGACGACGGCCGGCCTCGGACAGACACGGCGATACACAGTCACGCTTCCCTCGCTTTACTGTGGCGCACGCTACGGCTGCTGCAGTCATGGTGATGCGAGAGGAGAGAGAGAGACGGGGGAGGGGAGGGGAGGGGGAGAGGATGCTGGAGCGAGTCAGGGAGGGGCTGCTGGGTGACGGAGCGGAAGGCAGGAGAGGGAGGAAGGCGATCCACGGATGACCAGCGTAGAGTGCGTGCGTGGGTGGTAGAGAGGGAGAGAGAAAGAACGAGGGAGCGTGAGTCGCTACAGGGCGTGATTGCTGGCAGCAGTGGGAGGGGAGGGGGGGGGGCTTCCAGACTGGACGGGCCCAGAGATGCCTTGATGGAGCATGGGCCAGGTTTTAGGATTCTCCCACTGCCGTGAGTCTGCTTCTTTATTTTCTTTTTTCTCTCCTGCCGCTGCTGCGGTTTCTCCCCCCCCCCCCCCTGTGTTGGAGGTGTGCATGTGTTCGGCTATGTATATTCCAGCTCGTCGTTTTGTTTTCTGGCTAAGTGCTGCTAGCCCACCCCTCCCTCCCTCTCCTTTCTCCTCCTCTGGCCTGGTCGTACCTTAAATAAACACATGAATGGATGGATGCGCTGCAGAAAGCGCACCCGCTGGTTGTCTCGCATTGATTTGCAGATGTTTACGTGGCCGTGCAAGAGCATCTTACTTCAACCAAAGAGCTGCTGCTGTCCTTTCAGTCATCTGTGTTTTGTTGTGTTATTGTCTCTCAATATTCACCCTATTTTTTGCTGTGTACAAATGAAAGTGGTATTTAGGTATATGCACGTGCATCGCCAAGGGGAATGTGATGCGTTCACGGCTCTGTCAGGGTTGATCTATTAGCTAATGCCATTTGGCCATCTAATGTAGTGAAGGCCTTTACAGCTACCACTTTAGCTCTATGGAGATTCACTGACCTAGAGTACCCACCTGCATCTGTATCTATAGCTATATCTATATCTATATACATATAGATAAAGATATATATCTATCTATATAGATATAGATCTATATAGATATATATACACACTCTATCACACATTCCTGTAATATGTCATTGACATACACAGTTTACATTTAGTGGCATGTCAATTCTATTTTTAATTGAGGTATAATATTTATGGATTGGTATGGTACTCTATCGTTTCAACGTGAAACTAAATTGAGGATTCTACAGTTTAACACGAAGCACAGTTCACTTTTGTCACATGGACTTACGGGGTACTGCAGTGTTTGTCAGGGATTTTATCTTATTAATCATTTACGTCTGCCCCGCATGTTTCGTGAGAGGCCCACCATTAACAGGAATGTGAGATGGCGGAAGGTGAACACAGCTACATTTTATTGAGACTTATCTAAAATTATTTTTTGTTTTTGTTATCCTAAGAGGAATATGGCTCTGTGGCGTCCACTCCAGACTCAACGCCTCCGTGCACCGATGGTATGAGCACACACTTTACACTCGCACGACACTACATGAAATACTAAACTCGAGCGACTCCTCGAAATGCAAGAGATTCCTTCTGTCTGACGCATCTTTCATCTGGAAACCTCTTTGAAATGAATCCCCCCCCCCCCCCCACACAGACACCCCCCCCCCCCCCCCCCACCAACCCTGTGGTGTAACTCTTCTGATATGAACGATGTCATATGAGGTTAGAGAAGAAGTAGTCCTCGTTAAATGTTGGAGGGAGAGATGTTAATGCACTTTTTCAAAGAAGGTGTCATCTTTTAGATGTCGCACACCCTTCTTCTCCCAGACTTCAATTGAAACACGGATGCTACCGTCTGACGTTTATTTCTCAAAAACAAATTCACACAGTGTCGGCATTAGTTTCAGTATCTATACGTGACCTAAACTGCTTCTCTACACGGAGTATGCACACTTCTGTATATTTACTCTCCGTGTCTGTTTTTTGTGTCCATTCAGGTGGGAATGAGGAGTCGGAGCTCTATGAGCTTCAGACAGCCAGGGAGTGGTCTGATGAGGACGATGACGAGGGTCGGGATGGAGATCCGGATGATGATGATGACGACGAGGGACTGCTTTCATCCCCGTCCATCTGGGGCACGCCGCGACAGAGCTCCTTGGAGCTCACTTTCTCCTACATCGCCATCGCAGAGGCCGAGGCGGTGGGCGCCTCGCGGCACCTGCGCGACCGACGCAGGACCGCCTCTCGGGGAAGCCGCACCTCTCTGATCCACGCCGACACCTTGGAGACGCTGTTGGACTCCCCCGACGGAGACTGGGACCCTCAGGCCTACCTCGGCGGGGAGGAAGACCACGCAGGGCCAGAAAGGAGAGCGGACGGCAGGCGCGGGGCGAGCACGGCGCGTGTGGCCGGAGAGAGAGAAAGAGAGGAGCACACGCAAGCTGACACTGTTACAAGTCAGCCGCCTCCCCAAAACCTGGACCCAGGAACGCAGGGGACAGATACAGGAATCCCAGGAGAGGAGGCTGAAAGCGGGACGGCCCAGACCCTGTCCCCTCAGCAGCAGAGACCCACGCAGCTCCTCGAAGGTGAGGCAAGTTATTGATTTGGTCTGACGGTTGGTGTTCCCTTTGTGCTTTACCCTCAATTGAACAAACGGCCCGAGCTCGCCAATCGGCCTGACGCGCATCTGGTCGGGCTCAGTTGAATTTTGTAATGGAAGCCTCCCGACTGAGCTGCTGATTCGCTGAATGATCTAGCAGTGTTTTTGCCACCTCTTGGCATCAGTTATTCTTCGCAATTCCCCCTTTCAGCAAACGTAAGCATCAAGCCATGGTATGCCATGAACTGATTTCGTAGTCTGACTTGGACTTCCCTTTAATCCCCTTTTAAAAACCTCCATTATTAATAGCTTACGATCTGGTTCTTTTTTTCTTTTCTTTTTTTATACTCGGCATGTCATTCCTGAAAATGGTATTTTAATCTATGAAAAAAAAACAAAAAAAACACAGACCTTCAATCATCTGGGCTCCGCATAGGCTGGTAAAATGAACATGATGTAAAATGTTGATGATAAGGCTGCACACCTTTTACGCAGGGAGTATGCCGTTTGGCACCGCTGGTCATCACTATGAGTGCACGCTGAGAATGTGCTGTACGTACAGTAATAGTGGCATCACCCTCTGCTTCCTGGCAGTGGCAGCATCAGCGACCCCCGAGCCAGAGTCTGCCGTCATTCGGGAAACCATTTCGGTCACGCTGCTCACATCTGTGCGACCCAGGGGCCCCGCGTCCTCGGCGCCAGCGGCCGTCGCTCTAAACTCTCAGGAACGGCTGGTGGGCGATCACTGGTTCTCAGCGCTTGGCCTATCAGAGGACTGGGTAGTATGCGCCCACGTAGCAGGTACAACGTTCCCCCACCCCCGTTATTCTGTACCCGCCCTCATCCTTCATCTCATCTCTGTCCCAATGCATCTCACACACAACTGGGAGGGGGAAAAATATCGGATTTCAGCGTGGGCGGCCAAGAGCAGGCAGAAAAAAAAACCCGACCCAGGAAGCCCTGGCTGTCCATTCGGATTCACGAGTTACCCTCCCCGGGGATTTCAGGAATGACTGGCTTATTGTGGGGAGAGCATCCCTGGCACTGGCATCGACTATCACCGCTGATGTCAGAGTACATTATTGTTTGAAAAAAAAAGACAGGTGTGTGTGCGTGCGTGCGTGCGTGCGTGTGTCTGTAGTTTCTTTGTATGCAGGATTTTGTTGCTATTATTAGTGAGACACAGATGAAATCCTTTTTTCTTCTTCTTCTTCTTGTCTTAATGGCTCTTTAAGTGGACTGTCAGTCAGAGTGGAGCTGGGTCTTATTTTAGTTGATGTGTGTGTGTGCGCCTGTGTGTGTGTGTGTGTGTGTTTGTGTGGCGGGGGGGGAGGGGGGAGGCCGCAGTAAACCCTCAGACTGTTGATGAATGTGTGGCGAGGCCGATGACAGAGTTTAGGGTGCCATGAATAAATAGCACACATGCATCTATTCGAGCGTCATGTTTTATTTGGATTTAATGTGTCGCGGTATTGAAACCAGGCAAGTCGTGAGAGCTGCGGTCGCACTTCTTTTATTTATCGCGAATTATAATTCAGCTGATTATAGACAGTTACTTTTCTAGAGCGGCAGCTTTAATTAAATGAAGAAGGGATTCGAGAGCAACGTCCTGAGACATTGACGAATGTAGGATTCCAGTGGTTGTGTGAGACTCTTGGGAGTCTTTGAGAGCGGTGGGCGGGGCTGCGAACAGGATTATTTTGGGCAGCCAGGCCTTTGGACTGCTGAGTGAGCAAGGGGGGGGGGGTGGGGGCCCGCGGCGTGGCCAAAAGCAGCTCAGGGGGACGAGGGGGAGCACAGCAGGACATAGAGAGGGACAGAGGAACGAGTAGGGGGGGAAAAAACACCGGAGCGGAGAGGCAGTCAAAATGGCCAGTAAAGGTGAGACACTGGGCTTGAGGGGAAAAGAGGATCATTTGTGAAGGAAGTGTACAACGGCGCAGATGATGTTTAGGCACGTGGCCGTCGTGGGCTGAGGGCCGCTGCAAACCGCCGTGGGTTAGGAGGGCAGAAGAGGAGGAATAGGAGGAAAGCTGCAGATTCAAGCGTAGACGAGCGAGAACCAGTCGAAGTTTGCGAGTGTTGTGTCGTGCGGGCAGGAGCAGGCCCCTCGGGGGTCCGAAGCGGGGGACCCCGGCAGGGTTTCTCACTCCTCTTCGATCACTTCACAAGCAGAACCTTTTGCAGAGCGGCAGCTTCCGGCAGCCCGTCGCCGTGAATGAGGCTGAACTTTCGCGTGACTGTTTGCCGTTACGAGTTCCCTGGCATCTCTGACTCACTCGTGTTGTTGTTGTGTCCCAGCAGTCGGTGCGTGGTGAAACGCCTGATGCGGTGTGGTAACCGTCTCCGTCTGGCGGCCAATTACCACACTCGCTCATTTCTGAGTCATTTACCATTGAGTGTCTGTGGATAGAGCTTGCACAGGAAGTCCAGTGGAAGTAGATGCATTTTAGCACTGCGGAGTTGCGAGATGCGGCGGCAATAGAAGGACCCAGATGTCGTCAAATAATAGCTTGAGATGCATGTCTAATATCTTGCGTGGGGGCGAAGATAAAAAACTGAAAAACACCTTTCTTTTCTTTATTGTTAAAAGTTAGATAAGGGGTCCGACACACAGGAGCGTTATAGATGCATGATGGGTATTAAGTATGCCATGGATTTTACTATTGTACAAGCTGTGTGCAGTAGCCAGGTGTATTGTAGCGCAATATGGTAATATGGATTTTTATATATATATATATATATATATTTAAGAGAACTTTTGCCTAACTTTTCTGCATATACTGAATGTTATCCACTCTAGTCAAGCATGACGTTATGGATGCCTGCCGTCTCCCAAGTCAGCTGTTGCCGGGTGACAGAGCGGGAACCCAACAGGGTGTGGAAAAGGGGGCTGCCGCAAGTCTGACGTTTGTCAGCAGGTGTTGTGAAAGCCTGCGTCTAAATTACCCACCACCGCTTGCTTCCCTCTTTCATCTGAGGACTAAATTTAGCCCGGGCTGGAGCCTGACGCGTGCTCGTAGCTGGTGTGTGTGTCTGTGTGTGTGTGTGTGTGTGTGTGTGTGTCTGTGTGTGTGTGTGTGTGTGTGTGTGTGTGTGTGTGTGTGTGTGTGTGTGTGTGTGTGTGTGTGTGTGTGTGTGTGTGTGTGTGCGCGCGCGCGCACTCGTGCCAAGAGGCTTCTCCCCCAGCCACCTCTCTTGCCTCCGTTCCACTTCCTGCCACCGGCTATCTTATTGCCACTCTTCCTTTTCCCATTACACCAGAAATGAAAAGACCTTGTGTTTGGCCAAAAGGCTGAGGAGGCCGACAACCAAAACCAGGCTATAATTGCTATATTATATTATATACAGTATATATTATACAAGTGTTATAATTGTCAGATGTATACAGGAAGAATGCTTGAATTCAAGAAACCACAATCTTACGATTTGTTTTTTGTGGTGATTTGAGCCTTGATTTTTTTTTTATTTCTCATATTCTGTCTTCCTCCACCTACCTTCCTTGTCTTGCAGTGACGGACCTGATCTACTGGAAGGACACGGAGCGCACGGGTATGGTGTTGACTGGGCTGGTGGTGGGCCTGCTGTCCCTGTTCCAGCTCAGCATCATCACCGTAGTCTCCACAGTCTCCCTGGCTGTCATGTGCTTCACCATCTCAGTGCGCATCTACTACCAACTCCTCTATATCCTCAATTGGGGCGATGGAACACACCCCTTCAAGTGAGATGCCTTTTTTTTTTTTTTTTTTTTATGTAGCAACATCTAGACCACTTCTCTCTTATTTTCTTTCATGTTCCAGCTCCTTTTTTTTGTACAAAGAAAACCAGGGAAAGTTGTCAAGACCATGAGGAGGGGAAAAGGAAATAACACAGCTGGATTCACCCCATTAAGTCACAGCACATAAAAGTCTTTTTTTTTTCTTTTTCCCCCAAACAAAAGTTCATTCCGCCAAGGGCCTTTTCATCCCAACTTTAGTTTTCTTTCACTGTTCTTTCACGAGACAAATTTGCTTTGGCATTTTCAGATGCACTTATTCTCGGTCAACTTTTTTGCCCCGTAGGCTTTGGAGAAGCCAGTCTGAGGAGCTCACCAAATACTTACAAAAAAAAACAGCTTTTATTATGCTTTGATCAGGGGTTTTAGTTGTATTTTTTTGTTAAATTTACAACAAAATATTCGTTGTTTTTTTTTAATTGTTCTTAAAAACCTGGTAACGGCAAGTCTTATAAAAAGCTGAATCCCTCTAGACATTGTAAACTGAAGGAGAGACAGGAATCTTTGGATATGAAGGATTAAGGCTTAAGAAGAAGACTTGTGTTGTTAATTATTATTATTATTATTATTATTATTATTATTATTATTATTACTATTATTACTATTATTATTATTATTATTATTATATTTTCTGCATTAATATGTCCTCTGCTTGTTGTCTTTTTTTCACGCAGGACATACTTGGACCTGGACATCAGTTTCAGCGGAGAACAGGCCGAACTCTATATGCAGAAAGCAATTGTCATGGTGCTGTCTGCTCTTGACAGTCTGAAGAGGCTCTTTTTTGTTGGAAACCTCTTTGAGTCCCTGAAGGTGAGCCTGTGAGCCAAGCCAGTAAGCATTTACTTGATTTTTCTGTGCGTCCGTGCGTGCGTGGAGATGTTCAGTCGCTTCTTTACTTGCTCCACTATACCTCCTGGAAGATTTGCCACACTCTGTCCCGAACATCTCCCCCTCATTAACCCGAGCATCATCCTAACTCTCTCTTTCACCGGAGATGACAGCATCTCATTGTACTCGCTTTGAGCATAAGACTCTGCTTCTAAATTAATCAGCGAAGTCACTGACGGCAAATGTCAGTCCCAATTTCATATATTTGATAACCATGTGGAATCAGTCCTTTTGGGTCAAAAAACAAAACAAAAAAAAAACACTTCAGATGAATATTAATTCCAACTTACTTATTTATGTTCTTTTGTTGCATTTTAATCTGCATTAATTCTACTCTTTAAAGTAATGTGTTTTAATGATCCATTAACGAAACAAGTTATTGAATTATTATCATGGCCATTAATCGTAGCATTTGATACTTTGGTCCTCTTGTCCGCAAGTTACAGTTGACAAATGTATCCACAAATAGGACAAAGGTGCCAAATTCATGTATGGCCATAGTACTCAACGTGATTTATAGCTTCTATATTTGTTCCATTAATATACTGCATATACATGCACTCTTTTGTCGTTTTTAAATGTTAAATAAAGTTTATTGAACTCGTAATAACATTGCACAGAGAACCTGCTATTCTAAGTAGATGATTTAGTCATTTTAATATGTACCGTATTTGCAGAGTAGTAACATTGCAAATAGTATGCATTAAATGAAGGCACATTACGCGCAAAATCCGTCAAAGGCTAATGATTAATGCTAGAGAGGGGGAAGGAATCTGTACGATCAAGAAATATTCCATAAGAAACTAAATCTAATTTGGCCAAATGCTAAACAAAATATTGAATTCCAAGCGATTCCATTCTTTTTAACGTATTTGAAATTTAATTAAAAAAAAAAAAACGAAATCCTAAATATTGTAATTATTATTATTATTGCGCATGTATCAATATCGGCTGAATGGTTATATTGAGAGACTTAGCGCCTTGAGTAAATGGTGAGTCAGTGTGAGGTAACCGAGCCCCCCAGGACCTCCCAACCTCAACCCTGACCTGGCCGGTATGTGACATGACACGCAGCGAGCCGAACACGGAAACGCCCCGGGGGTGACCTGGAGTCTCTTTCCATGCGCGACAGGGGTGCCCCATATCAGGGCAACGCCGCACCCCGTACTCGGTGGCCGAGGCGCCGATAGACGCAGACCTATATTAGGACTTTCGTCCTCGGCCCACCTTTCTTTCATGTGAAATAAGGAAAGGACGTCCGCCTGGATCTTTTTGTTGAATTAGATAACCGCCCTGTAAGGCCATGTGGGTAAACGGGCGAAGCCGCTGCACGATTTACTGCTTCCTGAAAGGATCAAATAAAAACCACATGGAGCAGGGCTGGAGGGATTTTGTTGAATTCCCCCGTGGATCAGTGAGCCGAGTTAAACTAACTCTCTGCAGCTGTTTTCTCTGTCTGTGTTTTTCCTGGTCTCAGCTGCTGGTGTTGATGTACCTCGTGACGTACCTGGGAGAGCTGTGCAATGGCCTTACCCTGTTCATCATCTGTAAGAAGGACACATCCGCTGACCGCCTGAAATCTGGTGGCGCTCTGCGTCTGATTTTAACGACCCCGCTTTTTTTCCCCTCTCCTCCTTTCTTCACCAGGTGTGATCGCTCTCTTTTCTCTGCCACTTTTCTACCGACAACGTCAGGTAATAACTCGCTCTCTACGCACTTGCCGAAACGGCAAGGGCGTGAACGCACTGAACGCACTGTGAACGCACTGACATTCACAAGTGCTTCTTTTTGTCCGTGGCTTTTTGCAGGAGCAGGTGGACAAGCTGTTTGCAAAATTCCAGGCCCACATTGACAACGTCAAGGACATGTGAGTACGGCGCCATCTTCTGGCACTGTGGTGCCATCAACAGAGTTTCAATGTCTTTTTTTTTTTTTTTGAAGTGAGGCTCTGGGATTCTGGCTGATTATTATATTATATGTGAGATATGAGGTGGCTGAATTGCGCGACGTATATCCAGTAGCTGCCGTGTAACCAGCCGAACTGAGTTCTCTTAAATAATACTATACCTATCCCCTACTATCCGGCTCACTCATTCATTTGAATCATTGGATTGGTTTGGGATTCTGGAGACTGGACCCAGATGGAGATGTAATGCGTTAATATGCTGCATGCTTTCTGTCTGATTGAGTTATTGAAGAGAGGATATACTCAAGCCTCCTCTGTTTCTCCTCCGCAGCTTTCAAAGACTTGTCCAGGGTGGCGGCCCTCCCCCTGACCCGACTCCCGGCGGCGCCAAACCCAACATCCAGTAAACATGAACGAGGAACAGGAAGTTTCAGACGAGCTCCCCATGGTCGCAGGCTGTCACTCAGATGTCTTACCCAGCGGCCTGTGCTCAGAGAGCAGAGCTTCGGAGACTGGGGGCAGGGAAAGGGATGTTACTTAAACGGACGATGATGAGCATGGTATTTTATACTCTTAACTGTATCAAAGTTGTGAGGTTAGAGGTCGGGAGCGTGTGAAAACGTAATCACGGTGTATGACTCCTGGATGAGACTTTTGCCGAAGATGTCGGAGTTGGGACGACCCGACGATACATTTGCGAACCATATTTGGAAATACGTAGGGGTTTTTAAAATGTAAAAAATGACAAAGAAGTGTCTTGGATTGAGCTTTAGTCTAAATGAGGTACTACGACCAGAAATGGGAATTTCCCACGCCGACGGCCACACGCCGGAGAAAGGAGAAGTTGCTCTTTGAGGTCATTCAATCTAAAGGACAAAAAAAACAAAAAAAAAACATCATTATTTATGGCAGCGTAAAAGTGGCAAATAAGAATGCTTGTGTCGTCACATGTACTTTTTTGAATGCATATTCATTGTCATGACAGTTCATCTGTGCGTATGCAAGTATGAGTGTGTTGGTGTGCCTGAAATTCTTGACAAACTGCTTGCTCCAATAGTACTTACAAGCAATGTTGCATTTCTTCTTTATTTAAAAAAAAACAAAAAAACACCATCTCATCAAACACAGACATTCACTTTAATTTGCATGATCATTCTTTTTGTTGTTTTTTTGTCACTTTCTTGCCTCCACTGACACTGAGCTATGCCCCCCCCCCTCATTCATTTATGCAAATGCGGGGTTGAAGCCAAATATTCAGACCGATAAGGGAGTTCAATAAGCGACGTTCTTAAGATGCGGAATGAGATTACAGGACAGGGAGTTCATCGCTGACGGAGCATCGGAGGTGTCAGCTTTGCTGAGTAGATGGAAAGAAGTGACCTTTTCGGATGGATGTCTCCTGTGACCTTACGGTGTGTTTATCTCAGCCTTGGAGGAGGAGGATGGAAGGACTGTGGGAGTGGTATAACGTAGGTGCCTTTCTGACTGCAGATTGCAGCGCATGATCTGATTCACCATATTTTCAGCGGCGGGCAAACGCAAACAGCCGCCTCTCCTCCCACGACAAACCACGTCGCCATCGTTTCCCTGGACACTGAGAATGGGCTCTGGTACTTGGGCAATATTTGCGTGACCGCACACGCGTACCATGGCTTGTACAGAAAATGCCAAAGTAGATGCATTTGAGGATGAATAGAATTATTCCGGGTACACACGGTTCCCCTTCAGCAGTTGGTTTCAAAGCTCTCACCAAATAATGTGTCTGTCCTTATGCCTTATTATTGTATAACTGTCACATTGTTACACCCTATCATGTGACGTAAGGTGCTGCTTAATATTGGATCTACAGCAGCGCCACCCCCCCCACACACACTCCCCCCCTCCCCCCCGTGCTGTGCCCCATACCAATACAAATGTTTTTCTTTTCTTTTCTTTCTTAAATAACAAACATCAGCAAAGTGAATGGAGATAGCAGTTCAATGAAAGTGGCAATTCTTTGCGAATGTCGTTTACACATAGCAATTGTTCATTTATCTGTGAAACTAGTTAACAAAAACATTTCTTTTTACTTCTGTTCATCTGAGTCAAGCAGGTCGCCAATCTGGATCACCACCTGTGTCGTTTTTTTATTTGCTCTGTGAATGAAATTAAATCAAGACAGGAAGACATTTAGAGCATAATAGCTCATTAGATGCATTATAGCAGTGCACTGATTACTTTGTATTTAAATAAGGTTGAATCTTGAAAAATAAACCAAAAAGAAACTCAGTGAGCAGATGCCTGTTCACCTTTTTTTTTTCATGCATTTATCCATCCAACCCATAGAGTGGCAGCAGTACATTGCAAAAAATCCTGCGGATTCAAGAACGGAGTTTCGGAGAATGATTACTAAATTATTAAAAGAACAGGGTATTTCAATGTAGTCACAGCAACGTGTGATTCAAGTATTCACCAAGTGTATAAGTGATTGGTTATAAATTACACACAAATTAGGAACTTTATCTTATCTCATGGGATGAACAAATTACTTTGTGGTCTTCAAATTGCCCTCGTTAAAGCGACATAAGTAACAGCCTTAATGTGCATAGGGTTAAGATAAATTGTAATCTTTAGCTAATGGATTCTTTTGTTAATAGGCACACTGTGTGTCAAGTTCAGTGTTAATGGAACTTGATACCCTGAGTGGTTTTTGACAGGTCAAATGACAGGTCTTTGAACCCGGAAAGTCCATAGATTTGGTAGTTGTGTATAGCAATGGGGGTTAGTATGTTTTCCTTATGATGGGAATGCGTCAGAAAATGTGTTTTCTCACTTTTAAACAAGGAAATCGTCGTTTTGGGGTATTATTTGATGTCGTTCTGGTTATTTTGGTCATGGCTCTTGGTTACTACCACCAGGGGGCGACACAGGTCAGGAGACGTCTGCCTTCCCATTTCCCAGCTGTCAAATGCGTGTGACAGCCTGGAAGAGGAGAAAAAAAGATCTCCGACTGGACAGTTTGAAAAACGGCCCAATCAGAAGGAAGGTTACTTTTGAATGTGTACACATCGTACACAAATACCTGTTGACTGAGCTGTGATTTACTGTTGCCCTGTCTGCTTGTTTTAGCCACAGCTCGTGGCCACCTAGGCTCTGCTGGCTACAAACTGAAATAGGTTAGGTGAGGTCTGACCGGGGTTTGACATTTCAGCACTTTATGCGTCACGTTCAAAATGGACATCAAGGTTGTCTGGCCAGTGTCTGGACAAGTCTGGACCTGCTGGCACAGGGTCAAACACAAACTAGGACAGCTCCACAGTTAATTTACCCTTGGAAGAACAAAAAAAAAAAAAAAGATAGAAGTTTGTGCTGTGTGGTGTTGATGGAAGCAAATGATAATAATAAATGATTGTTTCATTTTAATATCACTAACGAGACCGGAACATGTCATCATTTTATATAAAAAAAGAAAAAAAAGAAAAAGAAGTTGGTGCTCAGTTGCACAACTGTGTGTTCAGCCCTCCGCCGCTGGGAGATGGAGTGGGTGGGATTAGTCAAATCCATGTGTGGATGAAACGCCTCTTGCTCGGGTCCGCCCTCGCGTTGGGAAGTGAAGTGCACAGATTGGAGCTGCGCCCGGGATGGTGAGACGCAGTCGGACTTGAGGGCGCGCAGGAGACCGCGGGGACACTTTACGCACCGACTTGCCCAGTCGCTTGCATTCCCGACGGGGCAGAGCTGCTCTGATGGTGGCCGCCCCGGCTGCCTGTCCAGGACAGAGAGAGTGAGAGACACAGAGGGAGAGAGGGAGAGAGAGAGAGAGAGACAGGCGGAGTGCCGGGCTGATTGAATGACTCCTGCGCTCGCCATGGATTACGGAAAGACCATGGCCCCTCCGGTGCCCCCTCACAACCCCACGGCGGCGCGGCCGGGCCACGCGCACGAGCGGCTCCTCAAGTGCGTACTGCTCGGCGACGGGGCGGTCGGCAAAACCAGCCTGGTGGTCAGCTACACGACCAACGGCTACCCGACCAAATATGTCCCCACCGCCTTCGATGACTTCTCCGGTAAGCGGTGTCAAGATGTTGCTACTTTTCTTGATAGATATATAGATAGATGTATATTTACACATATTTGAGAGCAAAGAGTGTCACATGCGCGTGAAGTGCAAGTGCCATGAGACACGGGGAAACCGTCTGGCGAATAAACCTCATGTGACACTGCTTTGGTAACTTCAGGGGGCACATGGGTTGGTATCTACCTGCCGGCCCATCTCTCGCCATGGGGTGTTCTTCAAAATAGCCCGTTTGGAGTGCACCCGCCCATCCTGCCGCTCCCCCTGCAATTCCGCTGTTCTGATAGATCTGTTGGTGTTTCCCTTTCATCTCTCTCCCATCTGCGGCTGATGCACATGAGCTGTCCATGAGCGGTGGCCAGGTTTCCATTTGGCACGGCGCCACTTTCCAAACTGCCTCGCTCGTCCCAGCCGGCTTTGTCTAGTGAGAAACGAGAGGAGAGAGAAGAAAACCCCTTCAAAGGGGGCACTTGTTTTAAACCGAGAGCGCACCTGTGACCCGCTGACTACCTCCATTGCTCCACGATGGCATCTCCAGACGGTCCCTCCTCGAGATTTCTGCCCTTAAAAACCCCCTTGTCGGGTTTTAGCTCCACGTGACCAGCAGCCTTTTATTGGCTCTCTGGGACGAATAAGATGAGATAGTGGAATAACATAGGATGTGGTATGATTTACAAATGGAAAACAAAACAAGACTTACAAATACTACCCAACACCTCGCCGCGTGTGTCCTGCAGAACTTAACTTAACTTGCAAACTCCAGAAATAGTCTTAGTTGGTTTCAGACGTCACACTAAAGTACAATTAGGGGGTGGGGGGGGAATAAAAAGTAAAAAAATCAACTTTGTCAACTCCAATCCGATGACACACACCGTCCTCACACCGCCGCGCCCGTACCGAGCGGCCTCTGGTTCAGGGGCTTCGGATTGCACAACTCTGCCTATTGTTGTCAGCCTTGACCCCGCCGGCCCTCTCCTCTATAGTGGAACGGGCACATCTGTTGCAGTGGCTCTGAGGCAGAGATTGTCTTTCGCCTTGGGACACACACCGTCCTCACACCGCCGCGCCTGTACCGAGCGGCCTCTGGTTCAGGGGCTTCGGATTGCACAACTCTGCCTATTGTTGTCAGCCTTGACCCCGCCGGCCCTCTCCTCTATAGTGGAACGGGCACATCTGTTGCAGTGGCTCTGAGGCAGAGATTGTCTTTCGCCTTGGCCTGACAGAGAGCGATTGTGCAGTAGGGGCCCGTGGTGGTGATGTCATCCCTCTCTCTGTGCGCCTGGGATCACAGTGAAGAGGGGACTCTTGAAAAGCCGACTGGCGAGCAGTTACGCAATGCCACAGGTGGCGGAGAGAGGGGGACGATGAGATGGGGCTCTGGTCCTGGAAAATCAAAGCGCTATCATATGTCGGGGATTAGGGAACAAGGGTGACTCCATGGCCGCTCTCTGGTCCCGCTCTTTTTTTTTTTTTTTTTTTTTCTTCCTTTTGTCAAAGCAGGGGTGCCGTGATGCCCGTGCCATTATAGGAATAGCTCCGGCACACTCTTTGATCAGGTGCTACGACGGACCACTCCAGGCTTATCGTAAATGTTTCCATGTGCCTGCTGCTCTGCACTGTTGCTCACTCCTCTCCAAATAATAAAGGGCCCTTTTAATGAAATCCGCCGTAAGGTGACTCATCCACGTTTTCCCTATGTGGAAGTGAAACTGATTGGAAGAGAGTGGCCGAGCAAACAAAATCAGCTTTTCTTTCCCCCCCCCCAACTCCTCTGTTAGTCGGCCTTGGAAGGGCCTCTGTCAAAACACAACAGAGAACAAAGCCCAGCGAGTGGTCCGAGCGACAGTAAAGTGCTATGGTCTCAACAGTTACTGGCAGAGTGGGTGGGCGGGACATAGCAGGGGGTCTCTGTGTTTTCAACTGGCAGGGTTTGTTTATTCCAATGAATATTGTGGTGCATAGCTGTGTGTGTGTGTGTGTGTGTGTGTGTGTTAACCACCCGAGGGTCAAGTGGGCGCTGATGCACGGGCCTAGAGTAATATTTTCTTTGTCTGTCCGCAGCTGTGGTTCAGGTGGATGGAAACCCGGTTAGACTGCAGCTGTGTGACACTGCGGGACAGGTGAGTTTTGTAAACACACATACACACAGACACACACACTCACACACGCACGCACGCCCATATAGTGTTTGACCATTTGGAACCCTCTCTGGATCCCAGCGTATGGCCCACATGTGTCAACCTTTGCTCCACATACAGTATACTGTGTATATATATATATATATAAATATATAAATATATATATATATATAAAATATACCATTTTATCGCTAGCGATGTCAGCCTACCAGTAGGCAACTCTGATACAGACTGAATTATGTCCACCGCCGTTGGATGCGTTGCAACGGAATTTTGAACAGACATTTGAAGAGAGAGCGTCAGATCTGTAGCCAGATATTTAGAGAGCTTCTTGCCTGACGTTCTCGGGCAGATGGGCAGAATGCAGAAAGAGCTGAATTCCTGAGCTCTGCTGTCAGTCTTCATCGCGGGAAGAACACCGTCTCCAACAGGTATACTGTATCTGTAGCTCTGTGCGGAAGGCAAGGCTGGAGGTCCTATGGAAAAAGAACAAAAACCGTATCTGTCCGTGTCCATTGTGAAGGACACGCCTGGTGGCCCAGCGCACTGGTGGGGCAAAGGTTATCGACTCCATATTACGCCGGTCAGGCAGTCTTGAGAGGAGCCGCTTGTGAAACCCGCATTTTTTTTTTCTTTTCTCCGGGGCATGGGTGTTTGTTCGACATCCAAGTCAATCGAGCCCAGCCCTGGGAGCAGCATATTTGACGTTCACAAATGCGGCGGGGAGCACTGCCAGTTCCACACCAGAATCAAAGACGTTTTGGCAGTGAAGTGGAACGATGCACTCGAACAAGCCCGTGATGCACGTAAAAAAAAAAAAAAAAACTCACAGCGTGTCGCAAGCTGCACACAATGTTCAGTCTGCACACACACACACACACACACACACACACACACACACACACACACACGTATACACGCCGCCACACGCAGACAAGCCTGGGCCTATATGGGCGGATAGAAAAGTCCGCCAACACTTACTGTGCTGATGCAATTTCATAAGAGCTGAGCTTGGGCCAGAAAGGGGTCGGGTTGGTGCCAAAAACAAACCAAAAAAAAAGAAAGAAAGAGAGGAGCGAAGAGAATGATGGACAGAGTGAGCCAAAATGCAAAGAAGGAGGTCTGGAGAGGCATGATAACAGCTGCCGCCGAAGCCGATAAACAAAGTTGCTCCGCACCGGGAGATGTTGACATATCTGTGTATTCTGCAGATGGAGCTACGTCACCAGAGCGCTAAGCAAAGCCAGAGTTTGTGTGGGGAAACTTTGAACAAGTCCATAAGTACCCCCGCTGCATTTGTTGAGTCTCAAATCCGCATTTTGAAATGTTTGAATAAGTGGGTCTGTCTGCAGATTAGCGTTTGCGTTTTCTTTTTCTTTTCTTTTTTCAAATCCGAAGGTGCCGGCACGGAGCATTGTATAGACAAAGTGGGATTAAGGGAAGGGGGGAGTTGGGAGAACGCAGGAGCGGTGCCCACCGACCTTTATCCGTTTTTCCCCCGAGGGTGCGGGAGGCCCCTTTGCTTCTCCAAGCCGCGCGCGTGGCTCCAACGCGCTCATTTGGAGAAAAGCAAAATGGCCGCCGATAAATGAGCGGGCAGGGCCCGTGCGCGTCATCCGGACGCGTCCATTATAAACACTGTTCAGGCGGTTCGTTGTGCAGCTTCTGTTGGCACGGTTCCATTCCCTGCGATGCGACGGTGCCGGAGCGCCGTGGCCGGTGGCGTGATTCCCCAAAGGGCTTCCGTGTGTGATCAATCCGAAATGACATAACCACGCGGAAAAGATTTTCACCTGTTGTGATTGAATCCCCCGCGCGGCCGCGTGACTAAATCTCCTCCTTGTCTCCACCAGGACGAGTTCGACAAACTGCGGCACTTCTGCTACAGCCGCACCGACGCCCTGCTGCTCTGCTTCAGCGTGGTCAGCCCGGCGTCCTTCCAGAACGTCTGGGAGAAGTGGGTGCCCGAGATCCGCCGCCGCTGCCCCCTGGCGCCCGTCCTCCTGGTGGGCACGCAGTGCGACCTGCGGCAGGACGTCAAGGTGCTGATCGAGCTGGCCAGGCGCAGGGAGAGGCCCGTGCTGGACGAGGACGCCCGGGCACTGGCGGAGAAGATCGGCGCGGTGACCTACGTGGAGTGCTCGGCGCTGACGCAGAAGAACCTGAAGGAGGTGTTCGACGCGGCCATCGCCGTGGGCCTGCGGCAGTCCGACAGGAGGGCGCGGCGGGAGAGGAAGGTGCGCAGCACGGCCGACAAAATGAAGATGCTCTCCAAGTCGTGGTGGAAGAAGTACGTGTGCGTCCAATAAAGGGGGGAAAAGGGAGGAGAGGACTTTTCCCTGTGACTGCCGTAGACCTGGAAGTGCGGACTTGTCTGCCGGGAACTCGCTTGGATGTAGGATTTTTACATTCACCTGGACAACCCGAGAGGTGCTGGCCAGAATTGCTTTTGACCAGCGGAACAATGGCTCGGCGGAGGCAGAGTGAACCGTCTGGGTGGGGGGCCCGCTTTGCCGTAAAATTCCCCATGCCGGTGCCTGACGGACAGAGAACAGAAGGTCTGCTGCTCAAAGCCAGACCGAACCGTTAAATATGACTGTGTTCAACTCCGTTCAACTCCGAAAAAAAAAAACAACGATGGAGCTCGTAAAAACTTTCCAGGCACCGCGGACCGCGTGCCGTCCCGGACTGGTCCGAAAGGAAACGTGAGCGGACGCGGCGGAGGGGAGGTGTTCGGGCGGCGGGCGTTATGTACTGAGAGTATACTCCTCCGTGATTTGTCCGATTGAATACCTTTCTGCAACCAAGTGCATTATTTGCCGCGTGTATTACACTGTAATTGGGCACCCCCCACACTTGTAATCGATGCTCGGCTTCAAACCCCCCCGTCGAGGCCAGAGGGGTGCAGTAACTCTTGAAATGAAAAGCCAACACTGCACCAATCGGAGGCAACGCCACCAAAATGACACCGTGTGAGGGATCCCACGTATTTAAAATTGACGAGCTAACGTACAAGAGTGTGCCTTCATGTGAAAATTGAGGATTTTCTCAAAGGAGTGCTCGACTGGTTTGTGGAGTGCATGCCGTTGGTGAGCGGCCCCATTGGTTGGCCCAGTCCGCTCATGTTTGGCCACAAACAAGTGTGGGGATCTGGCTCCCGCGGCTTTCGGCACTCGTCACTGCGGCTGTCACAGTGTCGGTCGAGCGCGCGGGGCGAGGTCCGTCAGCTCCTTGAATGCACTGCACCCCGACTAATCTGTCCCGGAAACCCCAAATCGGCTGCTTTTCGCTTTGGCCGAAAAAAGCTTCACCCGATGTGACCCGAAAATGCCGAAGACGGTCTGTTAGATTTCTTTTTTTAGTTTTTTTTTTTTGGTTTGTCACCGTTACAAGACGCAATACGTCGGGTGGTGCCGCTGTGCAGTGTAGATATCAAACGGAGTCCAAACATGTCTCGCCACGCGATGGCCTTTGGACCGGTGAGAAGAGAGAAATGGCTGATGGCACCGCACTTCGCCGCTGGTCCGCATAACCACAGGGTCTTCGATTGCCATTGTAGCCAGGGCCTTAAAACTAGATCATTATCTGTCTTTTGCCGGTAAGTGCATCGGAGCTTCCCCCCCCCCGATCGTACAGTTAATGAGGCGAAAATCACCAAAGAGACCGAATCCTATGTCTGCTTCTCATTTTTCAGAAGCCTGTCGTTCACCTCCGTCTATTTATCCGTTCCTCGTGGGCCAATAGCCGATCAGCCGGATGTGCGGAAACGCGATGTATGTCATTATGTATGTCGCCTGGTGCTCATTCAGGTGTGCAGCGCCCTCGTCGGCCATGCTGTCCGACTCTGAATGGTACCTCGCCGTGTGAGCATTTCAGTTGTGTGTCTGAATCAGGGCGTGAAATCGCTTTTTTGTTGTTGTTGTTGTTGAGCTGTGTGAGCGGAAACAAAATAAAATGTGAAATATTTAACCTGTTTTTTTTTTTTTTTCCCCTGTCCATGATTCCACGGAGACGCTATGTTGACCGTCGCACCGTAGAGGATATGATCTCGTGAAAAGAGGAAGGGGGGGTGGGGCCTATTCATGCTTAAGGTCAAAAGGTTCTCAGAGGGTGAATAGGTGTTTTGACCAATAACATGTTTTTTTTATGGAACCTGACATGCTGGGGGGAGAGGGGGGGGGGCTATTTGTTAGGTTACACAGACCCACCTGGGGTGGCTTTGTTGGAAAACTATTTACAAAAAAAGGGCAGGCACAAAAAAAAACACTCCGTCTCACTGTCTCTCATAGTTGCCAAAGCCATTCAGGAGAAATGCAAAAATATACTTTTGCCTCAAACCATAACTACTATGATCCACTGCAGAGACGGTAAAAAAAAACACAAAGAATAGAGACGCGAGTAGTTTCAAATGTTTGCCACATGATTTACAATATGGCATCATTTTCTACCAAAGCTATTCATTTTAAGAATAAATAACCCCACAAGTTAGTAAAGAGTTCAAGCAGGCCTCGAAGATGTCGCCTTCAGAGGGTTCGCCGGCACCAAGACTCCTAACCATGCAGGAATCCGACGATTATAAAATCGCCCAAAATAAGCTGTCCCTCCTATTCATAGCAACGTGTCTACACCGCAGTATACAACAATGGGCAATGAGAATGACAGTGAGCTAGGTACCTCGTGCTCGTTTGGAGGCCCCTAATGACAGGGCTAGGCGGCTGAAAGTAAGTTTGTGTCGTCTGGCAGACTGCAGGAAACATATTGGGGCCGAGGTCGACGTATCTCTCGAATTTCACAGTGAGATTCTTTGTCCTTGTGCGGGTCTCTCCTCGCAGGCATATCGCTGGGCTTATTCCGAAATGCCAAAAACTGTCCCTGAGGCAGCAAGGTCAATATTTGCGTCTATAACAGGGAGAGCGGGAGTGCTATCCAATATGGGCTACTGAAATACCTGGAGCAACAATCTAAGAAGGCTCTTGGTGAGTGTTAACAAAAATATATATATATATATAAAAAAAATCCATACTCTGTTTTCTTTAAATTCCATTTGAGATCCAAGGAATTGTATTCTTCCTGTTCTTGCGTGAAACTTAGTCAACGGGGACGCTCTGCTTGAAATTGAATGGATAACCTTCTCATCTACTTTATTAAGAAAGCGTTTTTTTTTGGTTTTCATATGCTGATGCGGTGGTGGGGGGGGGTCCCCATTATTATTTCCGCCAACATGTAGTGGTTGTGAACGCAGCCGTGTTCTGCTCCTCCCCTTAACCACTCCCCTAATCGGGCCTGGGTGTAAGGGCACCTGTTGGCCTTTTCCCTCTCCATGGCTCCTGGCTGTTGTTTTTTTTTTTGTTGGCGTTTAACAAGTTCCCATGCAGGATGAATAAAGTACATCTGTCTCGTGTGACTGCTCCTGCCCAGAGGTATGTACCTGCGTTGCACCACACTACATTATAACCTACGCGTCCCCCAGTATATATTTTTACCGACCGCTTATACAGACAGGTGTGTGTGTGTTTGTGTGTGTGTGTGTCGCTGAAGACGTTTGGTTTTCCTCTATATAATTGAATAGGCTGGGTAGGACCTAAGCGGGCACATGTTTGTCAGGCGGCAGGTCAAGTTTTAATGCTTGGTTTCACCCGTTGTTAGAGGTTTCCTGCCACTATTTTGTCCCTCTTTTGCCATATTCTGTCGTTTTCTTCTTTGTGTAGTTTTCTTTGCCGTTTCCTCGGTTAATTGGTGTGTGCGTGTGGGTGTGTGCGCGTGGATTGGTTGGTGCATTATTTTTGTCATTTTTTGTCATATATTTATATCATTCTGTTGTCTGGGGAAATGTAGAATTTACTCGTGTCCCGTGTATCTGATTTATGCGAAACTTAATATAAGGTAATATTTCCTGGAGTGAAAATTGACCCGTGTGGCTTGTCGGCACTCCGCTCTCCCTTTTATCGCTAAAGTCACGTGTAATATGTCATACAACCCCCCCCCCTTGCAATCCCATAAAAGTCAGTGTTACTGACCACAGCCGTGGATGGAAGCAGTTGAATATATCCCTTGGAGTGTAATGCTCGGTGAGATGGCGATGATGATGCTGTGAAACGGGCGGCCTCGTCGGCCGTGGCCCGCCTCGGCTGTTGAAACTCAAACGTCCGTTGAACTTTTCAGTCCTGTAAACCCACTTCCTTGCACAACTTGGGAGAATTATCTAACGGAGCGAGTGAACTCTGACGCCACGTGAAAGCGCAGCGCCCGCCGTAACCACTTCCCCAGATTTACCTTGTATTCATGTACAGTTCATTATTCTCCAGAGAAATCTGCTTTTAAAGCGCATTTCAGACCTTTTCTTCCCACTTCTCCCCATCCAAGTGACGAGTTCTTAATCTTCTCCCTCTATGTCCGCAGGCCTGCGTAAGCATTTGGACCCGAGTGTCTACGAGATTACTGAGGGGCAAAGAATGGATTTTCGGGAGTACAGCGTGCCTCAAAGGAACTTGTGTGATTAGGCAATACTTCATAAAAAGCAGAGCAGGTCTGTATCTGCTGCAGTGTGCACGCTTGTGATTTTATTTTTTTTTCCCCTTTTCATTTTTTGCTCCCCTCGTGAAGACATTAAAGCCCCCGGGGGGCCTGCGGTTAACTGACACAGTTTGCACGGGAGTGGCCTGCCTCGCATGCTACAGTACGGATTTGCTGGGAGGATTATGATTTAATAAGCTTATGCAAACGCCCCCCGCGGTGCCGGGTCTCATTATGTGGAGCTAATTGAGTCCCTGTGTCCCGGGGTCAGCAGGGCCCCTCTTTTGAGCCGCTCGGTTGTTTTGCTTTGATGAGGCCCATCGCAACATCTGCGCTGGGGTCTGTGCAACACGTGTCTTTCCTGCGGGCGCGCTCGCCGCATGTGCCCACGTTTGCGTTGTCGCGCATCGTCGCTCTGTTCGTGCAAATTCATTTGTGCGTGTGATTCGGCCTCGCCTAACCTTCTCGTTTGTTTCCTGCCCTTCGCCTTTGATCTTCTCGCCTGCGTTTGTGTTCCATTCGGGCTTTTGCGCAGTCACGAAAACTGAAATGTCGGGGATGGGCCCGCCCATAAAGTTGGTCTATGGATTTATTGGCATATTGGCATGGATTTATGTTGTACCTGGGCATGATTTCCAAATCTCTTTGGGTGTAAATGATTGACGGGGGAGAAAAAGATTTGCAAAAAGTCCACTGTTGAGCAAGGTTGTGTACCTGGCAGCTGTGGAACGCCGCGCGGTGGAATCCCGCTGGGCACCGCTCCAATTCAGTGTCCCCTAAAAAAAACGCTTGTTTTGGCGAATGACACGGACAGACGGTGATTGTGTCTATAAACATCGTACAGAGACTGACCTATTGTTGTAGAGTGAGATCCTTTTGTTTTTTTTACGCAGGAACGGCCATCATAAAGCCACCAGACTCGAAAACTCATTATTTTTGGCTTTAAAGTAAGCTCAGTGCGCCCCCCCCCCCCCCGCCCCCCCCCCCCCCCCCCACAACATGTTTAATTTGGCTGGCTGTTTTTCGGATTCAAGAGAACTGCGATCTGATGAGAACTGAGATCCAAAATATAAGCGTAGGTATTTATTTAGAGGTACTGCAAAATTGCCGTTTTTCTTTTTCCTCGTTTTGTTGCTCCGCACACAAGCAGCCACGCACCTGCCTGTGTGTACTTGTCATCTGTGGCCTTTCACTCCAGTTTATGGTGGAGCCCACGTGGCCGAAAAAAGATAATTAAGCTGTTTCAGGTACAATGAGACGGCAGAGGCGGCTCCATGTCTTCTCCTCGTCCTCCCAATGCAAACTCCACTCCGCTGAGGACGGCTGTTAATATTTAGCCGCAGTTATGTCAGAGTTTCACTTGTAGTCTCGGGTTGGGCCTGCTTATTTTGCGTTTGTATTCTCCGGGCCGGAGATGCCGTGCGCCTCCCTGATAAGCAGAGCATCTGCTGTCCCCATCACGTCTCGTGTTGCCTGCACTTTACGACTTGACTTGGTTTCGCCGTGCGGCGCCAAGATGAATCCAGGCCATGAAAAGCAGACCCCTCAATCCAGAAGGTGATATTTCTGGTCAAAAGTGGAGCACCAGAGTAGAGACTGTAGGCGTTTAACTTAATAAGCTTGTTTTTTTTTTGGGGGGGGGGGGGTTTGTTCAGTTTTTCTTTCCTCAGCAGATCGTATTCTCTGCTCTGAATCCAACTGTACCTCTGATGTCACTAAAGGAGACCGTGATTGGCCGACAGCTGCAGCCCACTTGGCGGATGTTACATGATTGGCCCCCAGATACATACATGCGAACATTGTTCACTGTGTAGCTATGTCTCATGGGTGTAGTGACCTCATTTACTCTGGGACATATGTGAATATTTTCTTATCCCGTTCTCTCTGCTTACCGGTTCCTTCTGTGGCCTTTATCGCTCGCTCGCTCGCTCTCTCGCTCTCTCTCTCTCTCTCTCTCTCTCTCTCCCCTTATCAGATGATTGCTGTTCCCTCAATTCTCCGTTTGATTGCTGACAGCCTGTGGAGCTTTGATCCCTCATACGGGACAGATAAGGGTACCGGGGTGGGGTGTGTGCTCTTAAATCCATAGGCATACACACATTTATGACCCTGATGTAGCATGGCTTAGTGCCCCACTGTTTGGACTGCAAATC
Source organism: Colistium nudipinnis (assembly GCA_016785305.1). Classification (NCBI taxonomy): domain Eukaryota; kingdom Metazoa; phylum Chordata; class Actinopteri; order Pleuronectiformes; family Rhombosoleidae; genus Colistium; species Colistium nudipinnis. The sequence continues at coordinate 447,569 of JAFBJU010000190.1, forward strand.
CGATAGGCTTCGCCCTTGACTCGCTGACACCGGACGAAGGCGCTGCGCGTAACTGGCCGTTTTGAGCACGTGTGGCGTTGTCCCCAAAAGTGCAGTTTTATTCCAAAAGCAAACAAACAGTGATGGGAACGGAGCACGGGCCTCGTCGGGACGGATAGCGTCGGCGGTGGAAGCTGATTATTTACCGACCCCCTGTGACTCATTAGAGGATTGAGGAGCTCAAAGGGGCAGATGGACCAGAGTGCCCCTTGTTGGGAAAAGTCCATGTTGACCGTTTTGTTCCAAGCATGCGCCAAAGCTGGGCTGGTGGTCGTTGGTGCCGCAGAGACATGTCGCGGGGACTGAAAACCCATCCAGGGGCGGCAGGAGTTTTGCCCCGAAGGTTTAATGGTGTGGCGTCCACAGGAGGTGGAAGAGTGACATTTGATGAGCAAAATAATAAAAATAAATCAAAAAATCCCTCAGATTGGCGCAAATGTGGCATTGCAACCCTGGGGTGCATTGGAATGAACTGAGAGGCCCCCTTATTTCTTTGCTTCCTCCTCAGGCCACATTAAGGAGGATATTTGTGGCTTTCGAGGGAAATACGATGACACGTTATCGCGTGCGGCGAAAAATACTTGCTTCCCCCTCGGTGATTTTCATATTGCCACCTTCATGCAATGAAGCCTTAAATGAACCTTAATGATATAGTCATTTCAACCAAACCCTGCCGTCGTAATTGTATCCCAGACCACACTATAACCCCAAATCCCCCGCTCGACGTCCGAAATCCGGATCGGCGCTCGGCGAGGCTCGAGGCGCCGCGAGAGTAGGCCCGAGCCAGCTGTCGACGGTTACTGGGGCAGTTATGTAAGCGCGTCCCTCTCTCCCCACGAGTCCCCGGCTCCGCGCCTCACGCCACGCTGTGCGCAGACCTCTTTATCGCTCACCGAGATAACACCTGCAGCCGCGTTCCACTTCCCCGTCCCCTGTGCGGCGGAGCAATTCCCACAGCCCGTTGGCAAAACAACAAGATTCAACTTGTACTTTTGGTTCTCCACTGCCCTCGTCTTTTTGCCCCTTTTTTTTTTGTTTTTGTGGCGGGTCCTTTTGATGTGTGCGCGTCTGCACTCTTTCTCGCTCTTCTCTGTCCTCGCCACTCTTGGCGGTCTCCCTCTCGTCTTCTCTTGTTTCTTCCACACCCACATGGACTCGCTTTCTTTGCACTCTGCTTCTCTTTCCAGCGCTGCCCTTTATCCCACTTCTGAATATCTGCATTCGCTCTCCCAAACGAACATGAAAAAACAATGACTACGTCTCCAGGCCTCTGGCCAACGGAGTGACCTTCGCCTTCCCCGCTTCCTACCCTGCTAGTCATTTTCCTATTATGATTATTATTATTATTTTATTTTTTTTCCACTTTCCATCTCCTTGTCTCTTTGAGTCAGGGTTTGTTTTACATTTCTCCCCATACCATCATCTGTGCTCTTTAGTCACTCTCAGTTGACCTAAACTTTCTCATCGCAACTTTTTTAAACTAGTGATTACGATCCTTTGCACGCCACTGCCGAATCGGCCTGACCTATTCCCAGCAGCGAGCTCACACTGAGACTGTGTTTGTCCACTGAAGCCGAAAGCAGAGCTGTCCTCCGTGATTGATTGCTCTGTAATCCCCCAAAAGCAACAACACAGCACACGCGGAAAAAAATAATAAAATAAAACGCTGTTTGCCGGGCCGCACAGCAGGTAAGGAGCCCCTGGAGACGCTTGACGCGAGTGGCTGCAACGGCACTTAGCCCCGACAATCCTCATCAGTGGACACACGAATGTGTCTATTTTTAGTGTTTGATTGCGGAAGCCATTACTGTGATTCACAAAGACACGGTCGCCCTACCTAGGGCTGAGCCGCCCGATTTGACCCCCCATGACCTGAGCTGCCGGCGAGCTTTGAAACCTGAGAAAGCAGCCCTGACCTCTGACCTCCGGGCTCCCTCCTCCCACGGTAAGAGGAGCCCGCTCTCTCTCCCCCTTCGGACAGGATGTGACCTATAAGAGGAGCTCTGCAGGAGGGCCTTGACCCCAGACACTGTCCAGACTGAGTGTCTGAACCAACCTGGTCTGAGACCGGCAGGGTAGAGCCAAATCGGACGACGAGATGTAAGAGGGTCAGATAAGCGTTAAAAGAACGCTGGCTTTGTTGAGTTTTCTATCTCAAACATCTAAATCGATAAGTAAATCATTTTCCTTTTATTTGAACTTCCCTGTAACTTAACGTAACTTCTGTAAAATGAGAAAATATAAGACATTTCAGGTCAAAGCTTGTAACTTAAAGACAGCTTTCACTTATGTTAGGGTGTAGGTTGGGTCAACGAGATTTGAAACCTGATTGTGATTGGCCAGGGAGGCCGGGCCCGCCCGTGCAGCGAGCTCTCGTTCGCACCCTCGTATCTCGTTGATTCCTAAAAACAGGCCCCTGATCTTTTTTTTTTTTTTTTTTTATCGGACAGTGAAATTCCGCTCTGCATTTCTGGAGTAACGAGAGGGTTAGGAAATCGCAGTGGATTTTTTTTTTTTTTTTTCTTCAATGCGATAGCAATTCATTCTTTTCAGTGACCTCTCCCACCCTTTCCTCGACCTTTTCCATCCACCCCTTTGACATTATGAACGTGTTCAGTCGCTGCCAGTAAAGTTTATTAAGAACGAACTCTCTTTGTGACGCCACTGGACAATGTGAATCCACGTCATCCGCTTGGCTTTGTCTCTGTATTTAGCTAAGGCTTTCGTCGGAGCGCACCGCTGACAAGTTGTTGAACCACCGGCCCGGCTTCTCCATTCAGCTCAGCAAACGGCTTTGATGCTTTTGATGGAGGAGCTTTTTGTCCACTTCCATTTCAGGTCGGACCGCTGATCCTCCTCTTTGTTGGGCTGCAGAACATCAGCCAACAACAATATCGGGAAGAGCCGAGTGGTTAAGAGCAGGGCGAGGGTTTGGACATGTTGGAAATGGGGTCTGGTGTGTGTCAGCAGCGGAGCTTCTTTCATCACTGGAAGCACGGGAACAAAGACCTGCTGCGGGAGTCTACTGTTAAGTAATATCACGTGTTCTTCTGGTTAACTGAAAAATGACCAGTTGAGTGGTTGATTTCGGCGGAGGTTCCTGGGCGAATGAATGGGTGGTTGTGGGAGGTATGTGACTATGTTTGCTCAGGTATTTACTTCATCATTTGAGGCACACATCCTTCTCTTGAGTGTATCACTTTATTTACATTCCTACCTGTGTCCTTACAGACATTGTTCCGCCTTGCTTTTAATTCACGGCAAAGCATTTCACAATCGCCACGCTATGGGCCTGATTGGTGGCATTCTAAGCATAGGTGGCTTATCATTATGTTCATGCTTTTACAATTTGGGTTTAGTACGCATCTACATCTTGGGAAGTGGAAATGGAAATTTCCCAGACAGTTTGTTTTTGATGATTCGATAATATTATTTAATTGTATTAATTCAATGCCGGCCTAGGCAAACAAACAAACGGACAGCTATAATTTGACCGTAAAATAAACATTTTTACATTTGTAATTCCAAGTACATTTTGATTTAAAAAAAAATAAAAAAAAATAAAATGCATGCTTGTCCGTAATTACTTTTTTCACTACCGGATTATGCAGTGACCGTGAAGTGCATTGTGTCACTCAAGGTTGAACAGCACTCGTGACTGTTAATGGTGTGTGCGTGTGTGCGTGCGTGCGTGCGTGCGCGTGTTTGTTCTCTCACAAGGGACACTGAGCCGATGGGAGTGAACCTGAGCGAGACAAGGACGGAGGGAGGGAAGGAGTGAAGGTCTGGGAAAGACAGAGGGGAGGTAGAGACAGAGCAGACAGTGAGGGAGTGTGACGTGAGTAAAAGTGAGAGGCTGAGCGCGGCGCGGTGCCATTCTGCCCGGCTGTGGGAAAAGAGTCACGTGACGGCCGCAGCCGACAGCCAAACTCAAGGAGAAGCCGTATTTATTGTTTTTAGGGGGTTTTAGTAAAAAATGTGGATCATTTCCCGAGGACAAAGTGGTGCTTTATCCCTGGTGGGATTTTGAGGGAGGGATGGAGACATGGAGGGTGAGAGAAAGAGAGAGAGAGAGAGAGAGAGAGAAGGGTAGAGAGTAAATACCTCCTTGCAGCAGCCTCCTAATTGGTCCCATTACTGTGTAACTTCCTGATGAATGCGGACCGCTCTGACCTTGGCCTTTGAAATCGAGAGCCATGGCATCTTGGAGCTGAGGACACGGCGGAACAACCGGTCTCTCTGTCAACCAGCGTAGGCCTGCACGCGCACGCGCACGCGCACGCATGGATATATGTGAATGAACGTAATGTATGTGTCGAAGTTGTGTGTTCTGCAGGGCCCAACGAACTCTGAGACGTGCGTGTGGGGGTTCCCATCTGTTCCTTTGCTCAGTCCCCTTCTGAAGAGGCAAAATACTGCAGTGGGACTCGCGCGGTCCGGGCTCTGGATTAGAGAAGCAGATTAAAACGCCGAGTTTTTGCCATTCTGCCCTTTTTCCCCCCAGACTGACCTTGGCTGACGTCGAATGTTCTCGTGTCCAGCGATCGTCCCGTATTTTCTATCTATCTTCTATTCTATGCTCTCCCTCACACTGGATCTGTGTGTGTGTGTGTGTGGCGGGGGGGGGGGGGGGGGGGGGGGGGGGGGGGGGGGGGGGGGGGGGGTATTTATTTATTTATAAAGAAGAGCAGTGAAAAGTTCCTCGGGCCGGCACAGCTGCTCTGCCTGTTCCAACCCAACATGAGCCAGTGCTCTGTAATCATGCATCATCCGCGACATTCTTGTGGATCACCGGATCCATCCGTCTTGCTCGATCTCTGCTCAGTTCTGTCTTCCCCCCCCCCCTCCCACCCCCCTCTCTGCCCACTTCTCGCTCTCTTCCCTTCTTTGCATTTCAGTCATTCCGTCGTTCTCTCTGTCAACCTTCCATCACCTCCTGTCCTTGCTCATAGCTGGTGGACGATGCTTATCAGACCACATTTCTCGTCCCGTCGCCAACCCTGCACGTTTAAAACCATACGCTGCAGTCCGATACGCTGACTATTTTCGTAGTTTATAATTATTTTGTGCTCGTGATGGATTTTTTTTTTTTTTTGCCTAGGTCACGTCGCGTGTGAAATCTTTCTCCAGTGAACGCTTTCATGCGCCCGGCCAAATTGAACGGAAGATTTACAGGCATTCCGTTGTATTCACTGTGTGCGGCATGAAATCAGATGGCAGCTCAAATGCTGGAAGAAGTGGTGGGGTGATAAACCGGCTGATTCCCACGAACGGTGATAAATCAGATACATTTAGGATCATAACTGTAATAGTGTCAGCCTTTAGGTCTGTTTAATTATAACGTATTATGTCGTTTGTGGCTCAATCGTTTCCCCCGTGTGCCTTGATGGCAGGTTTCGCCTCGCCAACGTATCAACCCCCGGTCGCGCTCTGAGAAAGAACATACCCATCTCGTCCGTTCCTTTCTCTCTCATTTGGACACGCCGCCGTCCTGCGTAGCCGCCGGCCGCCCGAAACGAGTGTTGGCCTGGCGACCGCGTTGGCCAGCTGCAGCAGATGTCTCCGCATAGCCCATAGATAGACTCTTTGCAGGCTGGCGAGACTGATGGCTCGGTGTCGAAATGTGCGTCGAGCCGCAGGCCTATGCGCCGGCAATGTGGCCATCTGCCGGCGCGCCTCACAAAGGCGCTGGTGCACGCCTCCTCCACTGTCCCCTAGTTAAGTGTTGACTCAGAAGTTGGAGCCGAGTCAAAGTTACGCTTGACGCTGCCGTGTGTCAAATGCCATAGCGACCAGACTGTTGTCCTCGGCGTCCCGTTGCTGCCGAGTGAGTAAAGCTGGAGCTGCGGCTCTGTTGGCCCGTGGAAAACCTCCAGTCCAAGTGTTACCTGACATCTGTTTAAGCCGTGTTATCATTGGCGCGTGTGCCTGTCTGCTCTCCCACCCCGGTCCGTGTGACTAACGGTGTGTCTCTATTATACAGAACCGGCTCATCGTTTCTCATCCGACGTTCTACAGGCCCCCAAGCAAGCGCTGGCCTCCATGGACGAGAAAGCGAAGACAAACGGGGGCCCTCCCTGGTGATGCGGGTGGTAATTCACAAAAAAATATTATTCTCAGTATGCGGGTTGGGCTTTGAATGGATGTCCTGTTTAGCTTGGTGGAGGTGGGATGCACATGGGAGCGTTCCCGGGGGCTGCAGGGGTCAACCGGTGGGAGTGAGCAGCAGGTCGATGAATGACAGGCAGTGTATCTGTGCGTCTCTTTCAAAGAGCTCCGCTGGTGTGTTGCCGAGCGTCGATGCAGATAGACAAGAGGCGGCATTCTCCTATCCCGACATGTCACAGCACGGGCAAGACGCTGTACTGTCTGCCCTTATGCATTACTCTGTCCTTCCATCACCCCCGTCACACAGCCCACCCCAAACCTCTACTATACTATTTGTCCTTGCCCGCGCTCCGGTGAACAATGGAGCGACTGATGGGCGCGCGGCCCCCACAGAAGATGTGCGGCGCGTACTGTCCTGTATGAATGGCGTGCAATATTCGAACCATCGTTTCGAATGAGTGTTTTACAGCCCGTGTGTATTCAAAAACGATTTGGATTTAAATGACGGCACTCGACGCCGCTTCGGCCTCCTCGGACCCCGGAGAGTGAACTCGAAACAACCTGTGAAATATAAATGTAGTCAGATAAACAGCGGCGGCCAGCCGCTGCGCTATATAAAGACGACGGCCTATTTAAGACGCGGTGCGACGCACACGCCGTCTCGTCGCTTCGCCCTAAATTAGACGTGCGACTGCGGCAGAGTTCCAACCTACGACTGAAGGGAATATGGAAAAGAGCTGAGGGGAAGCGGGACAGGGACACTTTGGGTGCCTGTGAGCTGACGGAAAGTGGGCGGGGTCGGATGAGTGCCGTTTTTACGGCTTGTTGATTGACGGCAAGCCCCGCAGCAACAGACAGAGGGTATGACATAACAAGGGGATGTAGAAAAAGCAAATGATACGTGCACGGTGGTGCAACTCCAGGCAAAACAGCGGGGCGGGGGGGTGTTACAGAGGGGAGGTAGAGGAAGAGGTGGAGGAGGAGGAGGAGGAGGAGGAGGAGGAGGAGGAGGGGAGGGTGGGGGGGTCGTGGGGGTAAAAACAACAGATAAGGGGAGGGGGGAAGGTGAGGTAGAGTGGAGAAAAAAAAACAGTGTGGAAAGTTGGGTGGAGAGTGTCAAGGAAGAAGAGGAATGGGGGGGGGGGGGGGGGGAAAGTTGGGTGGAGAGTGTCAAGGAGAAGAGAAATGGGGGGGGGGGCGGGGGTGTACCTTATCATAAATCCCCTTTTAGTCAAACAGATACAGGCTGTAAAAACTGTCCCCAGAATGAAATGCGGTTAAAAAAAAAAAAAAAATCACCCCAGCCCCGTCAGTCTCTCTGCAGCGCTGACGTCAGAGACTCTCATTAAGATGTTTGGGAGGATTAGGCCAAACAAAGGACACCTGCTCACCATAGCTGCCGCTGTAAAAGCTGTAAGGCTATTGACTGGAAGTCAAATCTCTCTCTCTCACTCTCACACCTCTCTCTCTCTCTCTCTCTCTCTTTGAAGGGTTATTATGGTAAACCTAGTGGACTTTGTTCCCGAAACAGAGAGAGCCCCTTCCAGTAGTATAGATAAGGCCAGAGAGGCTTTCCTGTCAGTGTGATCATGGGACCGTGTCATAAAAGCCGCACCGGAATGCCTGTCGATGTTCATTTCGGTTTATTTAAGCCCACTGACGCGCGCACACACTGGCGCACGCGTCCACACACAGGCCGGAAGCATCATTTTCCCGACGAGCGTGCGCGTGTGCACGCGGCGAACCCGTCAAGAATAACTGGATTGACACCGGGGCGACCTTAGGAGCCATGGGGTCATAGGGGCGCGTGTCCACGCCAAGGGCCTTGCTTTAACAAAAAAAAAAAAAACCAGCTTGTTAAAGACGGTTTGAAGAAGGGTTGATGACGCAATCTATTTTTTAATATATATAATTAATATAAAAAATATATACTGTACGGCCGCTTACCCCCTATATATATATATATATATATATATATATATATATATATATATATATATACATAGACAAACTGACACATGGCACCAAAAACAACCTCCTTGTTGGAGACGATTACATTTGAATGCTCCGCCCACTGGCATAAGTGAGCGGTCAAACGTGCGAAGCGGTGTGTGACATTGGAGCCACAGTGCTGTTTGAAAGTGCCACCGCTCCGTGGGACAGAGGCAGCACACTGAAATGACACATTCTTTAAATATAATCCCTGTTGCACATGTCCTAATAAAAAACCCTGCCGTCAGCTACATTTGAATCCCGGCGTCACTGTGTACAGCGGTTCGTACCTCGCTGAAACTGTGCACCGCCGCGTCGCGTATCTTAAATAGACGAAAACTCCCCCCCCCCCCAAAAAAGCCTAGCGGTGCTCCCTGGAGGCTCCGATTGGGGAAGCGAAGCAGGTATGAAACCTCTCGGGTGTGTTCCAGTGTCCTATGATCCAGTCGTTTTAAGCGCACCGAGCCCTGGAGTAGTGTGTGAATGTGTAGTGGCTGGCACGGTGAAACTCACAAAATACAATGTTTGAATTCATTTCAATGTCAAATTACAAAACGGTGCCAAAGCTCCAATGTTTGTTCCTCTTCAAGTTGTCCGGTGAACGAGGAGGGAAAAAAATTGCGATTTGATTGGGGCTCATGAACGTTGATTGTATAACTGGTGGCTCGGTCCCGCTAAAGTGACCGTGGGGGATGATTTGAGTCGGCGCTTCACGTCGGCCGCTGATCCCTGTACGCACGAACGTTTTCAAATTTAGCCCGCTGAGTCTAGACAAGCTTTAAAACAGACATGTGACATCACCCCCCCCCAACTCATTTCGGGGGGGGGGGGATTACTCAACCCTGCCAGGGCTTTTAGGGCAAATAAGGGGCATGTCTCAATGCTGAGGGCTTTATGCAGCAGCTCAGGGATTAAAACCACGTATCGTTTTTTCGTGCCAAATACCAGATTTAAGTCTATATGAGGCACGCTCTATATTAAGCACATTTTGCTGTATATTTTTGGCCCTGAGTTCTTGTCTTGTGGATGTCTAAATGTTGTAGTTTTAACCCTATATTCACCCTGCTCGAATCTCCCTCGGATTTTGGCCATGGACACCAAACAAAAGTCTATCACTGTTGATTAGGGTCCCCTGAGAACAGGGAAACAGTCCGGCAAGTTGTTGTTTTCCTATTCCGGATCATTAAAAGCCATCCTGCCCCCCCTCCATTGTCTCCACCGCCCCAGTGTTTGTCCTCTCGGGGGCACTGTTTGGGAAAGTAAGGATTTAGGCAGCCCCCCCTCCCGCAATGTGCAATGTGACCTCCTCTTATCACAGGAGGCGCAAACTTTGCGACCGTGGAAACACAAACGCGCACGCGCGCGCTGGCGGCCGCCCACGCACACACACAGACCCGAGTCTTCCCCTAACGTTTGCAGTCGAGCAGTCTGCTCGCCACAGCACAATTCCGCATTGTTGTGGCCGGCCGTGCGTGCAGACCACCGGCTCTGCGTTATCCGACATGTTGAACTGTTTTGCTCCGTGCTCTCTTCAGCTCATTCCTGTCCCCCGGTTGTCATTTCAATGAGATTTCACACATCTCACACGTGCTCGTGAGGAGACAACTGTGAAACCACTTTCCCGAGCCACTTCTACCTGATCCAGGGATTCAGAGGGATCGATCAATCCCCCCCCCCCCCCTTTAGATTTAGCGTGGGAATCTCCGGCAACTGGCTATCTCTGTGTCAGGCATCTGCCCTCTACGCTATCATATGTCACGCGTGTATGCAACACGCCGAGCATGTGCACATGTATGATAAAAACACACACACACACAGACACACACACACTCACACAGAGCTTGTTCCCCCAGCTGCTGCAGGTCACTTGTTTTTGTCACTGTGACCCGTGTCTTCTGAAGCACAGCTCATCTCGGGTTGCACGCACACATCTGCCACGTTGGCTGCACATCTTTCCCCTCACTGTTTTTCATCTCTCTCTCTCTCTCTCTCTCTCTCTCTCTCTCTCTCACTCGTTCTGTTTCTCCACCGCTCACTCGCTCGCTCACTCACTCATAAGACCATTTTCATACCCAATTATAAATCAATTAACACATTTATGACCATTAAAAGGTGCAGGTGCTGGAAGATTTAGAGACGAGCTGTGTTCCAAGTCTTCCAACTTTTCTCTCATTTCACCTCCTTCCTCGTCGTTTGCGGTGAATGATTACCATTGCGGCATTACAGAGTCACATTGCATCGTATCGGCACAAAGGCGGAGCTTATCACTGGCTCCTATAATTTATTTGTCAAATTTTTACGAGATGATGTGGAAAGTGACTGTGCCTCCAAGTACGTCAATACTGCCTTTCACGCAGTACTTGTTTCTTTGGTGAACTCTCTGTGCGTCTCAATTGTGGGTTTTGAGAGCTAAAACGCATCATGCACAAAAAAAAAAAAAGAAAAAAAAAAAAAAGATTCAAGGGGGATTTTAAGCCCTTGTCAAATTTATTTAATATATTTTTATTTCGGAAAAGGTGATTCTCGCCCAGGCAAATCTAATTCAACTCTGCCTTCAATCTGACACAGACAACTATTTGAAACTTCATAGGTCCCTGTTGTTCGGCCAAAATCCCCCTTGTTTGTCGAAGAACATTCCCTAAAAACAACCCCTCACGCACACGGCCTCCTGTAACAAAAGCCGTCACTCACGGTGACTGCGGCCGCCTGGTGCTCGGGCATGGTTACCTGCATGTGGAAATGAGATGTTTGCATATCATGAAAAACACCGCAACACCCGCTTACATAAACTTGCCAGGTGAGGCGTTAATCCGCCCTGTGATTTGGTGTGATGAAAGAGCAGTCCCTGCGCAATTTCTTTTTTGCCCACGATAGCCTCTGGCGTGGACAAAACACGGTGGTAATTTAAGCATCAGTGTTTATTTTCGAACGCAGGTGACAAACGTATGAAAGATTACCCCCC
>JAFBJU010000190.1:458680-516374 GCA_016785305.1 Colistium nudipinnis
AAAAAAGAAAGAAAGGTTCCCCCCCCCCCCCCTTATCTTTGCATTCATTAATCAACAGCTCACGTCTGTTGCCCACACGCGCGCGCACACACACACACACACACGCACATTCCTGTGCCGATATGAATAGCAGCCATTGATGCGACTCCCTTTGAGGCCACGCTTCGTGTTGTGCTGTGCAGGTAAGTGCTGGTGGGTAAACCGATCTACCCCTGAGCTCTGCTGCGCTCCACCCCCGAGCCCAACCGTAGACACACGCGCGCCCGGTCGCGCGCGCACGCCACAGCTTTTGTTCCCCCTTCAAATGTTCCCATGTCTCCCGGCTTCCTGTGCCCCTGCACTACCTGCCGGCACATTCCGGATGCGGCCTCGTCAGTTCCCCTTTTGTGTTCGTTGTCTTTGTCGCCCCGTTTCCACTGTCACTCTCTCACTTGCACCTTGCTTGCCTGTTCCTCTCTCGCCCTCTGTTTGTGTTATCTGTCGGGGGCCCTCCGCCACCGATTGCGTCGGCCCTGATGAGCCTGGATCCCGGCGGTGCGTTATCAGACGGTCAGATCATCTCGGTATAGCTAAAGTCTCTCAATCATATTGCATCCTATTTGGGCCTATTCCCTTGCCTGGTGGAGGTTGATTGTCTATGCTGTAAATACAACCAGAAGTTGTGTTCTTTCCTGTCCTTTCTGTCCATGGGTCGTAGTCACAAAGACAAGAAAAAAACTGTCCAAAAGTTATTTGGAGAAAAACGTCGAGGCGTCAACAAAACGATGCGGTGAAATACAATATAGTAAAAATATTGTTTATTGTATGAAAAAAAAAAAGAAAAAAAAGTGAAATACGACAAACTGCGTCTGCCTGATGACGTGTTGGCACAATCCGGCAGCTTTATTGGGCCACTTTCCTGCCTCTGTGAATGTCCTGAGACCCCTATTTGGCGGGTGATAAAAAGAGATTTACAAGCCAAGAAGCGAATAAGTCTACCTTCACTCCATCAGTCGCGCTCAGCCCTGCACTAACGCTGTCACCTCGGCCCCTGGCAACAACTGTGGCTGACGTCCATCGGGGAGATTCTTCGTCTCTCAGATGAGTGGTGCAAGCTTCAACTAAGGGGTGGAGCATTTTCCCACGTGTCAGCGTTTGTCTATTGCTCCTCTGGTCATTTAGCAAAAGCGCTTAGTGACCCCAACACCCATTCACAAATTTTAAAGCCCCTTTCACCTCGTGCTCACAGCTTCCCCCCCACCCCCCCCATCCTCCGCTCAACTCCAACCCCTCACCACCTAATGCGTGTCTCGTGGTCTTCTCTCCCTTCCCTAACCTGCTATAACGCTGTCCCCCGAAGCCTCAGCCCCACACCCCACCGCCTTCCCGTCCCCAGGGGGGGTGTGGGCAGTAAGAGCCTGACTGGGTGGTCCCCTCCCTCCCCGCTCCGTCCCCCCTTTCCGCGGGGTCAGAAGTCAGAGGTGAGCCCCAACAGTGTGTGGGAAACGTGCTGTGCCGTGTGCTGTGCGGGGAAGAGAGGAAGGAGCCCAGGCTGCTTTATTTCCTCCCCGGACCCTAGTGGAGCTGGTTAATGGGGCTCCCGGGGGTCAGTGGGGCGCAGTAACGCGGGCGCGGTGCTGGTGTGGGTTACAATTTTGATTTATTGGACCAATTTCTTCTCCAAGCGCGTGCTTGTTTTGGTTGAGAGGGAGGCAAAGCAGACTGGCTTAGGCCGAGGGGATCAAGAGAGACGCCATACGGGATGATGGGGGAAGATGGTGTGTGTACTTGTCTCTGCTCAGGTGCTCATGTGTGTAAATGCGTCTGATGTGCGTGGCAACCACGATCCCATGCTGAGTGTGCGTTAACTTGAAGCATTTATTAGGGACTGTCTAGCCGGTGCCGTGTCAAGGGAGCTTAAAGTGATTATTTGAACGGCGAGTAGGTTATTTCACCGGCAAATTGCTGTGTATTTCACAATATGATGGTCTCGAATTCTGTCGAGTAGAGGATAACAATCCTGGCTCGCCCCAAACTCTGATGATAACAACTTCAGCGAGCTGTTCTGATATAAGGCCCCCTTTTGAATATTTAAAAAAAATAAAAAATAAAAATAAGCTGTTTGGAATAACAACATTTTCCTTCATTTGGGGGATTTTATTTCGTTCCTACTTCAGTCACTAATTGAGACGGATGTATTTGCGCTATTGTAACTGTGAGTTCCACATATGTTAGTATTTCAGTGCTGCTCCACAGAGAGGCCCGCTATATACTCTTACAACATACTGCACATATCACCAAACACATAATCACAATGAGTTCCGTAACTGCCTTTAATGTTGAAGGGTTTCTTGCACAGCCAAATAAACGCTGTGTTTCCTCCCTTGAACGTGTTTATTTAAAGCACGGGGCTGTTCAAATTTGTTTTTTGGCATATATTATATTTTTCCATCATATGATATTTAATATTTGTGGTTTCTACAACAGACTCACCACTGTTATTCTATGGGAGGGTACTTTTTGCCCTCCGGCAGTTAATTAAACTCAAGATTACTGTCTTTCTACACAGGTGTGTGTTTACCCATTCTCTCACACCACACCCACACGAGAACAGCTATAAATATAGCAAAACACGGGCCCTCATTATAAATCCATACGTGCTGATGGATTTGCTTCTCATTTCACACACACACACACACACACACACACACACACACACCCACACACAGTATTTACAGCAGTGCCGCTCCTCCACATCTTCTGGTCCGCTGCAGGGGCAACAGCCCGTCAGTATTTCATCACTTTTTACTAAAATATGAGGAATATTCACTTTGTTGAGATTGCATATGAGACTATCCAAACTCTGCAATCATGAGAAAAAGATCAACAGCGTGAAACAAGTAAAACGTGTCCAGTGTGAGTGGTAGTCTTATTTTCAATGTTATGTTGAAAGTTCAATGAAATAGTCACGACCAACAGTTACTGTAAAACATGTGTCTTGTAGTTTGTCAATTAGCCTTTTTTTTTTTTTCAAGGCCACCTCCATTTTACTTCTAGGGTCTGGTGACAAATGTTCCTGTTGAGTTGACGAAGACGAAACCTTGAGCCGAGCACAATCGGAGGAAGCCAAGCGTAAACTTCCTGAGTTTCTCTTCCTACGCTCCTCTTTGTTGAAAATATAAAGAAACACTTATAAATAGCCATACGAAACGGGACACTGGCCTGAGTTTTGGGTGGTGGTGTGATGTGGGAACTAGGTATAGGACATAGTGCGGGGAAGTGACCTCGTGGAAAGTGATTGCTGTACAAACAGAGGCTGCGGCCCCCAGGTGGGCTCTATGATTAAGAGACTACTACAGAGGAAATGAAAGAGCCTCTCTCTCTCTCTCTCTCTCTCTCTCTCTCTCTCTCTCTCTCTCTCTCACACACACACAAGCGTACCAATGAACACTTGCAATTACTAACTCGAGTGTATAAGGATGTCTGGAAAGTAGTGTCACACGCATTTGTGTCTGTGTGTGTGTGTGTGTGTGGAAGGTAAAGGAAGTGAGGTCACCAGGGTTGCCTGCTCTGGCCAGCCACCACTTGCAGCTCTGAGTCAAGAATGGATGGAGCTGATTCAGCATGGTTACAGACAAATGATTCTCCTCCTGCACACACGCACGCACACACATCAAGAAGATCGCTTTCTCCACCCTACTTTTCAAAGACCCTTCCATTTTTTTTGTTTTTATATGACAGTTAATTTTTTACATTTAAGCAACAGTCAGATGTGGTATTTTCCAACCGTGCAACTTTGTTGCATTGTACGAAGACCGACTATTAGTAACATCTTTGGTGAGCTAAAAAGAAAAAACTCACGCCGCTTTTCCCTGCAATCACAACATCAGGGCAATATTTGGATTGGCATATTATCAATACCACATTTACACATGAGTAACTCATTTTGCTTCTTTTAAAAAAATGTTTTTGCAGAGAAACGGGCATCTTGTGAGGTACACTCCACATGTCGGCCATGTGTTCTCATATTGTTAACCGCAAAGAAGCAAAGTCACACTTTAAAGCGGAGCGACACCAAAAGGTTTCCATCTATTCAGCTGCTGGACACGAGAACACGATCAGCAGCTCTGTCCGCCTGAAGCCCCCCCGCTGAGAAATCACAGGGGAGTTTGTTTTGTTTCTCCCCTCAGGGACGGGGTGGTGGTGGTGGGGGGGGGGGGGGGGGGCACCCTGTGGGGGGGGGGGGGGGGGGAACTGGGAAAAGGGGAATGTGTGTGTTTCTGGTGGAGCTGGGGCCCCCGTACATGAAGGCCTGCTTTTGTTTTGGCTTGATTTAGAAATGAAGCGCGCGAAACTGAAGGAGTGTAGTGCTAAGTAGGGCTAAGTGGTGAATCCATGTATAGCAGGACTGAGGTGATTATAAGTTGATGCTTTGTTTACACTCCTGTGTGCGTGCGTGCGTGTGTTCGTGACACTGTTGTCATAGTAACTAAAGAGGGGATCAGCTAAATTGCCACTCTCCCGGGGGATCTCAAAAGGACTCCTGACCCCCTTGCTCAGCCTCAAAACTTGTCACTTTGACAAAAGATAATCCCTGTGCACAATTGTGTCCTGCTCAGCCACCTCTCAGGCCCCTGGAGGCGGGTCATCACGGTGTGGCCGGCTAATATAATCCAAGGGGCCCTTTTAAACCCTCACCCCTCCGTTGGGCCAGGGTTTAACTTTATTAACTGAGAGTCTTTTGAGACGGTCGAGACGGGCCTGACCCTTCGGGGGAAAACGAGCCCTGGTGAAATTAAAAGGTAAAGCAAGAGATGAGGGTGGGTGGACACGTTTATCCAAGTTCAGCCTTTTAATTAGGTCAGCATGGCGAGTCTGTGGCCTACGCATGCGGCGAGGACACGGGGCACAGAGAGGCGGGGGGACAATGAAAAGGTGGTGGAGGAGAGGAGGTATAAGCAAACACAGAGGCACACTCCCACTGGAAATGAGAGACTGCTTTGTTTGCACAGACCCCGTCATTTGAGGCGAAGAGCAATGACAAGTGAGAGGAAATAAGGGCCGCGCTGCAGCTGCACTCGTTTAAACGCAGAGGAACTCATCATCGCCACCCCGCCACAATAAGGTGCTTTCATTCCAAGCTGAGAGGTGATCTATGTCATTATGTCAATTTCTTTTAGGCTGTTTGAAATTTGTAGACTGAATCTGGCCCAGTCCGACATCGTTATCCACAGCGCATCAAGCTTGAGATCAGCGAATGGCTCCCTCCCTGAACTTAGATTATGCGATTTACATTTGAATTTGAATTCTTTATTATTTTTTTTATGAATTATATCAAAATAGATTTTCAAAACAGGTCAACGGAGAAGTTGAGCGTCAAGTCCCTCAAGTGAGGGACCTTTTAGGGTCGAGCATGATTATGGGCTTACCAGGAACAGGCCCTGGGGCCTCAAGGGAAAAGGGGCTTCTGGATGAAAAGTTCTGTTTGAAGTGACTGTTGGCATTTCTTGTTGGAAATCAGTCAAAGAACCACAAAAAAACACAAAACACTACACAAGCCACTGAGACATTAAATGAGTTCGAAACACTACAAAGAAAGCAAAAAATGCATGTGGCCACACGTGTGTGGATGTGTAAGAGTAAACCACATCAGGGAGAATAGAATATGCACCGTATCTGGGGCCCATATAAAATCACCTGATATTGATCTATTGCAAAAAAACAGTGTGTCATATACCATCCATTCATGCACATGTACACAGTGTACATTCTTCTGCGTGATGTGAGTGGAGCAGGGCAGAATACAGAGAATGGCTGCATGAGGTGGGGTTGAGTTGGACTGTGGAGCTTTTCTGAGGGGATGTGGGGCACATCGGCGCCAAGCACAGCCACTTAGAGGAGCTTAAGGTGAGTCACACTCGAACGTAAGAGCTGTGCAACACCTGGGCCTTTGGTCGTCCCCGTTGGCCAAAGATTAACCTGCTTCACCCGGGTCAGTGACCCTCTCTGCTGTGACAATTACAGAGAAGAGTTTGTTAGGTGGTGGAGTCGGACGCCATGAGCGTGTTCACGCTTTTGACAGCCCCTTCAATTCACGCAGAGCTATGACTGATCATTTTCATTGGTCCATAAAGTATCTCCAAATCAGAATGAAATGTCCATCAAATGATCCCAGAGCCCGAGTGATGTCTCAAAATTTGTCTTTGTATTTATGTGTCCTCTTGACCCATTTATCACGAGACAAAATGGTGCTGGAGCAGCAAATCCTCCGATTTAACCACCAGGGTTGTGTCAAAACCAGCTTTTGATTGGTATTTTTGCGGACTATTGCCCTTTGTAGTCATTTCAGCAACAATGACATGTTAAATTGATAAAATCTCCCAGTTTGTGTTTTCGCTGCGTTTGATTTCATTATTTGGACAAACAATTACAAAGCCACTGAGCCGATAAGTGATCTCAGACAATGAAGCAAAAACAGTGTGATGGATTATAGTTCAATTATTTTAAGAGACAGAGAGACATCTTTTTGATATGTAGGTATATGGGCGTGGTCAGTGATGTCATCCATGATGGCCCCTTGGGGGGATGACTGTTTTAGAACTGGTGTGCTGGTAGTTACGATTTGGGGAGTGGTGTACACAGTATGCTCGTTGTTCAATTGGTTAAGTTGTGAGAGGTTAAAGGTCATGAATTCCACTTGTAGAGGGTGTTAACAGAGACTCTTCCCATGAACTCGATAAACCCAATTAGATTCGAAGTTTGACACATTGCTGCAGGGCCGGCCAAGGGCGTGCGTGAACCAGAAAGGTCACACAAATAATCGGCATATCTTGGAGCTGGGCTTCTGTTACACACACTCACTTTTAAATTGCATTACACACAAGTTCCATTGACCTAGATTCTGCTATTTTATTATTTTTACGATGTTTTTTTTTTATCAACTTCACTTTGGGTTTTGTTTGAGCAACATGCCGTCATTCACATGTTTAATCATCTAATAATAAGCCCTACCGGCAGGGATTTGTCTGCCATCTGTATTTACTTTATACACAGACTACACAGACACATGGACTAAAGCAAGTGATGCAAGTTGTCTTTACATAAAGTGTGAGTGATCAAATAATTATGGGATTGTTTCTGTAGGGAGACAGGATACGTTCTCTGGCCTCCTGACAGGTGTGTCAGGAAGGGGAAATATAGACAAGGGCTTTGGCTTATGTTTGGGCCTGAGGGAGGTAGATGAGCCTGTTGTGCCTCTGACAACGTGAGAGAGATAACCTCGGGGATGCTAGAGAGAGCAGTTCGGGGAAGGAAAAGTAAAAAATCAAAGGCACAGATCCAATAACTAATCATTTAGACAGTGTGATATTTTATAGTGTGACGTTTTGTTCCAAAGAGATAATATGAAAGTATTCTGGAGTGTAAGTCAAGTTAACACTTTGTAAGTAAAGCGACTTTGTGGGTAGCTGGTATTTTCTCGCTTCTATGCACACGCGCACACACGCGCGCACACACACACACACACACAGATACAATGTAAAGAATGCAGCCTTTTCTTTTCAGCAAACATCAGCCTTTGTGTATTTGCAGCCTGGCATATTTCTAAAAGGCTTGATGTGTTCTGGAGGGATCCGTTTCGCTAAGTGTGTGTTGAAAAAGGAACTGACAATCACGCTGGCAGAAAGGAAAATCAAAACATGGCTTCTTCGCATTTGCAGGGCTGGAGCCGAAAAGAGAACAAGCACCGACAGTCAGCTATAGAAGTTAAATGTGGCGCCCCTGGCAACCCTTTCACTTTTTCACCCAGGGGACATGCAAGTAGGGCTTGACGGCAGATCTGTAAGAATTCCACACACTGTGAATGACATCATGCTGAGATTCCTTAACAAGTTACGTCCAGCAGGCACACAGCGAGAGGCGATGATAAGACCCTCCATGTGTCAATATGTGTCGCAACACGAGGCAAAAGATTGTGATTGATTATTTTAATGGAGCCAAGGAGAAGGAACACATCAGAGCATGTTGCTAATTGAAATATCATGTGGTATTTTATTCCTCTTATGCAATGGCCCTTGGCTAATGATTCGCGTTTTTTTATGTAACCGCCTTGTGCAACATGCCAAAATAACAGTTCTTTTTCGCTGACATTTGACTGGACTTTGTGGCAACATTTGTCGGAGGATTGGCTTGGTTTCGTGTATTTATATGTTCTTATACATAAAACACATTTTACTTTGATTGGGAAAGGAAAAAAGTTAGCAGCTAAAAGCAAACGACAGGAAACCTTCTCTTTGACCACAACAACATCCTTCTCTCCTCCGGGGCTGAGGCGTGACAGTTTGAATAGTGGTAGGAGAGCAAAGTTTTGGTGGTGTCGAGTTGAAGAGAGGTGACTTTGTGCACTGATAGAAGAAGATATATAGAGGAAGCTGCTGGGGTATTGATAGTGATCTGCCACTGAAGAGGTCAGCAGGATTCTTTTCCACTAACATAGCTGGGTCCTGTTGGCGCTCTTAACCTTTGACCTCTCCCCAACACATCTCTACTATAACTAACCTCACTCTCCCTGTCAAGAAGTGCTGTTTGAAGAACGCGCGTACATTTCTTGTTGTGGGACTGTTGTGCTAGACCACGTCATCACTTATATGTACGGCGCTATTCTGACAACTGGTTGTATTTTGGAGAATTGCGGTTGTTTTCAATTTTTCAAGACGTTTGGGGAATTGGGGCCTGGCGGGTCACTCTCGATAAAGGCAGCTAGCTTGAAGCTTCGAGGAGATTTGGAGTCACCATAATTTGTCGTGTTGCCAAACACTAACTCAAACCACAGAGCAAATACTTAGGATATCCATGTAAGTTAGATTAGCAAAAATCGAGCCTGTGGATGGGACTCATTAAAGATCAGGAAATAGGCTTAACAAAAAAAAAGAACACATCGAAACTACGTCGTATCCTTTTATCGTCTAATTTTCATACAGTAGATACAATGTGGTAGAGTAGACTATAGTCTATTTACAGCCAACTGAAGGGGATCCACACATCTCACAGAAAGATGAAAGCCAGCTCAACTATGAATGGCTCAAAGGAACTTGATATGCCAGACCTTTCTTCATTATGCATAAACCTCAGTATGACTTTACAACATGCTCCGTTATTCTTCTCCCCCATTTCAAAGACCGCAGCGCCCCTTTGTTCACATGTGGCTCCCATTCCCCTTTACATACAGTAATTCAAATAGCCTAAGATTTTTTTTTCTGATCTCATATGTGCCAATCTGCTCGGGGGTTTACTGACCCAGGCGGCGCGGCGAGTGATGGAGCGGGGAGTATATGCCCTGCATGGCGTGCAAACAAACAGTTGCACAAACACTAGTGTGCAGACTAGGTATGTACATAAATACACCCTCGCAGTCTGAATCAGAACTGCACAGTTTGCTCTCCACTCCGAAAACACATAACCGTCTGTCCCGCAGCCAGACCGTTTAGGCAGTCCAACTCCCACAGTTGCTGCACTCACAGGGCCTCTACCTGCAAAAGATGTACACTCTGGGGGATACCTTCTGCCTTTACACAATTCTTCTACGTGTTCCAACTCATTAATGCAGTCACACCGAATGGCTACGTTCACAGCGCGTGTGTGTCCTTCTTGCTGCGTAAAACCCCTATGTTCCTGTATATAAAACAGTATGTTGTCAAGAACACCTCTGTTGTACGGGCAGTGAGTCACGATGTGACAAACACCTTTATATTTACAGTGACGCCATCAGCCAACCGCAGAGCTCATCTGTCTGACGAAGTGATTCACTCAAATGGTCCTTTGGAAATGTGATTCACTGTTTGTTGTAAACAGTGCGAATGCTGCTGGGTTTATGTGGGGCTTCCCCTATGTGCTCATCCTGAACACATTAGTTTTGATCTAAGGTTGAAACTGTCTCGACGGGACATGAAAGGGTGATTTCTGTCTCTCCATGTGCCCCGTCCCCTCCTAGCTATTTGCTATTTGACATGTCTTTCTAAAAGTACATGGGCGTCGACCAGGCCCCTCTGTTATTCCAAGGTCAAGATCCCCAAAACAACCCACGCACAGTCACAGACGCGCACCTTGTTTCCCCTGCAGTCCAAACAAACGGCCGCTCTGACGATGACACCTGCCGTGAACAAGAGGACAAGAAAGAGGACAAAGAAACAATTAGGCTCCCACGTAACGGAAGAGCTTTTCTTTCTGTCTGCTGCACACCTTTGAGGCGACCATTTCTCATCGCACACCTTAGGAAAACATCCGTGCCCCCACACGAAGTTGAGCTTTGGGTTTCCTCTCTGTCTTTAATCTCGTGAAAAGAGCTTTTAACAGGCTCGAGTGGATGGGGGGGGGGGGGGGGGGGGTTAACAGGGGGGGGGGGGGGGGGGGGGGGGGGGTCTGCCAGAGCTGAACAAAGGCAGGGAGGAACTACGAGAGATAGTAGCAGAGTGGAAGGCCCTGTAATTTATCACCTGTTGCCCTCGGGCGGCCCTGCACTCCACACCCTGGGCTCTTCGTGAGTGTGTGTATTTGTATTAAAAGTATAGAAAGGTGATGAATGAAATGAAGCAAGCTAATTCTCCTTAAATATCAGAAGACATTGATTTGGCCACTCCCTTAAACTCAGATTTAACACATACATTTGCATGTAATGATTGCTTTTTTTCCTGGAAGGTTGCAATAAAAGTATAAAAGCATAATGGAAAGATGTTTCTATAACTAGAAAACAACAGTGCAACACGAGTAAATTGACAAGTCTTGCACATTGTAAGATAGATATAAAAGAAGGTTAGACTCTTGTCTCTGGACATTTCGGTCCTCGTTAACCTTTGTCTTGCCTGCCATCCTCTGGCTTGTTGCTGTAGTTACAGGCACTTTTTTTTATTTAGATTTTTAAAACAAATGTAGATAAACACATTTTGATGACACGCATGTTTATTGAAAATAGATAACATTTTTTGAATGTTATTTATCTATCAAAATGGGGCGAGCAATACCACAATGTATCACATTAACATGGTACAGCGTAGGAATTGACGCTGTTATGTTCGTTGTTGTGCCGTTTATGTTCGCATTAAAACTCCGACGTTGCCGACAACACCCGAACGCCATCGCGCGAAGGCGGATGACGTAGTTCGCGGAGGCTGCGCGCGCTTGTTGTCGGAGGAAGCGACGGAGGATCCGGGAAGAGCATCGTAGATAAACACCCTGGGTGAGGAGGTGTGAAGCCAGCGAGCCCGCAGCTGTCCCAGCGCCGACATTTGTAAAAAAAAAAAAAAAAAAAAAGGCGTCCCGCTGACTCCTCCACACCGAGAGGGTCAACATGTCCGAGACATACGGTACGTGGCAGCCGGGCGGCAGCTTGTCATTTAAACGCTCTGAGGTCTGCTCTCATAGTCTGGCTCTTACCAACGCAGCTAGCTAGTTGGCTACACGGTTAGCTGCTGGCTAACCTGCCACCTCGTCATAACCGCGTTTTTCAAAGGGGTTGATACGTATACATTTGTGTCGGCATTTTTACTCCCAGACAGAGCTTTTTTTAGTGCTCGGCTCCTCTGTTGTAGTGATGGCGGAGTGCACTACTTCCTCGACACGAGCAAACAGATGGTGAGACATCTCAGGTAGGAAAAAAAAAAGTTGGCCAAACTTCAGCCTCGCAGCCACAATAACGTGCTGACGTGCGATGGATGGTGTCTGCGGACATCGTGCTGACCCGAGCAGGCCGAAACTGAAGCAGACGGGTTGACCTTGCAAGCTGTTAGATTGTTTGCTTTGAGTCTAGTTAATGTGTGTGTATTTAAAGGGAAGGCGTTGCGGTACAGGCCCTGTTAGAGGAAGTCAGATAGTTGTGGTTGTCCCTATTTTACCTAGACACATGTCTCTGCCAGTCCTGAATGTGAGTAACTTTTATTAGCCATCTTACGTTACAACCTCATGGGAAGAAAAAAAAAAAAGCCTGTACCTTACTGACAATCAATCCCTCTTTATTATAAAGTAATGGTTCAAGCCTGGCCCATGCTGGATTTTTTGAGGCTGATGTTGATCCTGGCTTTTGGAATAGGAAAAAAAGAAAATATTGATTTAATCAGACAGTAAAATATTACTCCTATATGGTATAAACATATATGTCAGTTCTATTGAAAATAGAAAACGGTGAGGTTATTGCTCATGAACTTACCTGCTTTCTCTAGATTTCCCAAACTACTTGGCAATAAGACACTGCTCGTCTCGGCACCATCTGCTCAGCTATGACGCACGCGTGTTTTCTGCTGCAGACGCTGCTGAGAAAATTGTCAATGACTATGAGCCCACTCTTCTCTAAAAACATTTTTCTCAGCATTACTGGAAGTGTCCACATCAACACCTATCATCAACATGATGCCGATTCCAATATAACTGTGATGGGCATCTGTTAATGTTATCAGTCTGGCACTGTAAATGACTTACAACTCTGCCTGAAAGTGTTGCTGGCACAAAAATATTTTTTTTTACCACCATAGACTAAATTGTTTTGAAACGGCACACCATTCTCCCATAGTCTTGCACTCACTTCTTCTGTTACTACTGGTTCCCTTTCTCCCTCATCCCTTGTATGAAACGTCATCCCAGTGGGCAGCACTTGTGTTAAAGTGCCAGCACTAATGGGAGCTGTAATAGCTTTTTATTGATTTCTGTCTCAGTCTCCTGCGCTGTCTCCACTCCTGTAGGGCCAGTGGTGGAAATGGTTAAAGGTATTACGAATACTAGTGCTGCAAGAATCACCCAATGAATCCCAGTTCTGCGATGAGAGAATTCACTGTCTTTCTTTTGTGATTTAACAAGGTAACTTAATATCCCACTTATCATCATCACCACCTTGGACTATGGGAAATTGAACAAAGCGGTTCTCTTGTTTGATATTGACGTTAGCCATGGTGACATTTTGTATCATATTTTCATTCTTTCTCGCACCTTTATCTTAGAGTGCACAAACATAACTAGACATAACCCCAAGGCAGCTCTGGGCCTTAGTTTATTAGGTATTGTCACTGTGTAAGTGCAGATAAGAGTGTCAGCCTGGACCCTCAGGGGTTATTTAATATTAATGTGTGTAAAAAACAAACAAAAAAAACAAAACACACAGTCGCCTTAAAAGGCTGCTTTTGAGAGGGCTAAGCTGCATTCCTCACTCCTTCCTCCTTGACATATTGGCAGCTTGATTGTTGTACGCAGATCTGCTGTGGGAATATGTGCTGTCTTGGAGGAGGCTGAGAAGCTGAAGCAGGCTTTTATAACTGATCTGTAGTCCATTGAATCTGTCAACTCTGCTGTCACGGCCATCGACAACGTGCGGTTGAGATGTAATGCCGACTGGGGTTCCAGAAGAAAACTGCAAGTGCTTGTGGGAAAAAAAAATCTTACCCAAAGCTGTGCCGTCACCATGAACCCCGTCCTCTAGCTTGTGTTGCTTGAGAAAATACGCTCCAAAACAAACAAAGGTGCACCGTAAACTGTGCTGGCGGCTGCAGTGTGTCGGCCGATGGTGTGGGCTCTAAAAGCCCGAGCATAATTAGGATAAGTGTCACACGGGTGCAAAAGATCTCATCCGCCGCTCTTTTCTTCTGAGCTACTTGTTTCTGTGTCTGACCTTGTGCGGAGCTGAATATTCACGCTGAGGTTTCACCTGGCAGGCAATCTCACCAGTAGTCACTAATCATTTGCCAGGCCAGCACTTCTGCCTTATTAAGATTGCCTGCCTGAAGATCGAACCGAAAAGTTGCGCCTCGGCTTTAAATTCCAACTGAAGCCGGCTCTCGGAAAGAAAAAGTTCTCAAGAACACGCCACCGTTTCTAGATTTTCATTTATCCGTTCGCTATATTCATCAGTAACGCAGACTCACTGGGGATTCTCACACACGCAGTTTCCATCCCCTTCTGTCACCACCTAGTTTCATATCCCATTGATCTACTCGGAACTGCTGGGCACCCTGTGTATGTAAATGTAGCTTACGCCATCTTTTGTCTAACAAAGGCTGCCTGCACTTGCCTTGCATGTCAGGGACCCAAGTCATTTTTGCATCTCATGTGTCAGTGGGGTTGTGCGACAACAACCGGCCGCTCTGCTCTAATTACGTGTTTTTTTTTTAAATGCTATCGCTTCAAACGCAGCCCACGCTCCCCTCAGACAATCTAGCATATTAAATGAGAATCATAAGAAGCCTGTTATACCGATTACATGTGATTAGTCGGCTAACTCCAGGCTGCTGAATACCGTGAAAGCGGTAGCTCAGCGGGATTAAAGGGAAAGCAAAGCGATTGTCTCTGTGGATTGAAGTGCAAAGAGCAGCAGGCTCGGATTCCTGGGTGATGCATTGATATCTCCCTCCTCCCCTCTGCTTTCAGACTTCCTGTTTAAGTTCCTGGTGATTGGCAGCGCTGGGACTGGAAAATCCTGCCTTCTCCACCAGTTCATCGAGAACAAGTGTAAGTTTTCCTTTCTTTACAGCCAATTAGTCCCGTCCAGGTCTCGTAAGAGTGAATTCGTAATTGTATAGAAACACTGAAATTGGCTTGGCGGGGTAATTAGCGTTACAGGTTTCATGTGTCTCACACCTCAGGTAAACCCCATGGGTTTCACTCTGCTGGAGTTTTCCACACGTTCTTCGGGAGAAAGTTATTCATTGACTTCTGTGGATCGTCACAGTGAAGTAGCTCATTACTGAGCCAGCATAATACTGCATAACACGTGGCACCACCTTTCTCTGGCTTGTACTGTTGAGAAAACAGGATCTGAAAAGAAATGACATGATACATTTCCCCATTTATAAGGACATTTAGTTTTATTTTGGGGACGTAATTGTGCCTGACAAATCCAATTTAACTTGCATTTTTTTTCCTCTTGTGCAATCCAATAAAACACCCCCAACAAACAATTCACTTCTACACCTCTCTGACAACATCACCGGTTGAACATTATAAGTTCTGTAAAATCAGGATTTATTGCAGGGCTGTTGTATTGCGTGCATTTATATTTGCATGCCTAACCTAATAAAATGCATCGACCATTCATTCTGTTTTATAACTGTGGAGATGTTGATAACGAAGCTAGTAAATAAGTAAACCCTCAGGATATCGCCAAAGTAAAACGTTCCCTGCAGGCATTTAATATATATAATCAGTTACCAGTTTGGTAGTGATTATAAAAATTCTTTCTTTCTTGTAAGACTCAGACACATACACACAGTCAGACACATACACACACTTTCACACACGCTTTTATTAATTTGATTAAAGGCGTGTTAGTTCCTGTGCTGTCAGCAGCGAGAGAAAGGGAGGAGCGGTTGCCAGTGTTGATCTCATTTAGACTCCCTGCAGTTTGCTATGTGGATATGACAGCTTAATTATTTAAACAAACACTACACAACATCATATTATAGATCAGAGGCAGGATAGTGGGAGCGGAGTTGAAAGTCTTCAGTGCACCCGCCGTTGGGTTAATGTCTTTGTAAACAACATCATTCTGCAGAGAAGAGAAGAAAAAAACGCATAATTACGTTGTTTGAAGAAGTGTGTAGAAAGAATTGGTTCCGCTTGCCAATTATCTCGATTTCTCCTCTTCTTTTTCTATTTCGTTCACTCACTTCTCTCTGCCTTCCTGTTGCAGTTAAACAAGACTCCAACCACACCATTGGCGTGGAGTTCGGTTCCAGAGTGGTGAACGTCGGCGGAAAGACGGTCAAACTGCAGATCTGGGACACCGCTGGGCAGGAGAGATTCCGGTAACGGCCCGCAGTCATTCCTTCTGAGGGTTTTTAGTAAGGCGCGGTTAACATGGATGACGGCTTACGTGTTGTTTTTGGACAACACTTGGTGTTAGACAGCCAACTTCAACTGGTCGTAATTCATATTATGAACGCATGCTTTATTGTAACCAAGAGATTTGTGTCCTCTCCACAGTTCTGTCACACGCAGCTACTACAGAGGAGCAGCTGGAGCTCTCCTCGTCTATGATATTACTAGGTAAAGCCATCGCAGCACTTACTGTCTGTCTGCCTTTCCACTAGCTTTTTTTTTTTGCTGTGACAAGAAGCGACATTTCCCGATAATCGGTTCTATATTCATATACGTTTGCATAAAGCCACCTTGGGTACAATTGCGAAAGGTCCCCATGCCTTTCATTACATTTCAGATTTACTCTACCAAACTACCAAAAATAACAACACACCACAGTATTGTGGTAGGCATTGCGCACTACCACACATTCCTTTTGGATCTGGCCCAACTTGATATTTAAATTCACCGAACCTTTGGAGCTCAACTGTGAATAGCCTTTCATTTCACCCACGTTATTTTTCAAGCCCCGACTGTGTGTTGCTGTTTTCTGTCTGCGGCTGCGAGCGATTGTTGTCTGTTCGTACCACCACCAGAGATTGAAAAATTCACGGTGTGTGTGTGCCGGGAACCATTGTGTGAAATATGAATATGAATATGAAATGGAGTGGGGAGACGGGAACGTGGCACAGTTTGTGTTTGCGGGAAGGTACGGTCTGTAGTGACGAGGGGAAGGCTGGAGTGCAGAATGACCGGAGCTGTCATGCAGAAGCATCTCTGGCAGGCGGTGGCCTGTAGTAAAAGTCCATCACAGAACGCGTCATCTGAGGGAGTAAGTGGAGAGAGTGGACGGTTGGAAATGTGTCAGGGGGGATAGGTAGCACAGAAAGGACGAGCTGGAAGACAATCGAGTGTGAGACGGCGACGTGTTTCACTTCCCGCGGGTGTAGAGGTCACGCGGGAACATGGACAGGAAGGTGGCTGAAAGAGGGGGAGAGTGCATGTGTGCGGACTTGTGAATGCCGCTGTTGAACGCAGCACTGCTGACCCGCGGCCCTCTGCGCACCTCTGGCTGGCGTCACGTTACCATGGACACACCAGGGTTCTGTCTCCATGGGGACCGCCAGTGGCATCCGCGCAAAGAAGTCTCCGTGAAGCGCCCAACGAGCCGTACACTTCATGTCCACCCTGTCTTGCAGCCGGGAGACGTACAACGCCTTGACCAACTGGCTGACGGACGCGCGGACACTGGCGAGCCCCAACATTGTCATCATCCTGTGCGGCAACAAGAAAGACCTGGACGCCGACAGGGAGGTGACGTTCCTCGAGGCCTCGCGCTTCGCCCAGGAGAACGGTAGCTGATGTTAAATGCATCGCACACTTTGCCTTTGAATGGCCCTCTCTTATATGGTTCGGTTGCTTTTTCTCCGCCTTCTCTCTCTCTCTCTCTCTCTCTCTCTCTCTCTCTCCCCCCCCCCCTCCACAGAGCTGATGTTTCTGGAGACCAGTGCTCTGACGGGCGAGAATGTCGAGGAGGGTTTTCTGAAGTGCGCCCGACTGATCCTCAACAAGATAGATTCAGGTACGCCGCTTCTGTTTGCCGAAGACTTCCAGCGCCCGTGCCAGACGGAGCGGACGTTTTTCAAAGACCTCACTTGCGATTCCCGCAGGACCCGGTGTACTTGTCGTCGCATTGTCTGTCTGCATTCATTGCTGAGCGTTTTTCATGACGGTTTGCCTTGAAGGAGAGTTGGACCCGGAGAGGATGGGCTCAGGTATACAGTACGGAGACGCGTCGCTGCGGCAGCTGCGACAGCCCAGGGGCGCCGCCACACAGAATAAGCAGCAGTGCAATTGCTAGTGGCCGCGGCCCCATGCTCCCCTACAGGCCCCCACGAACAGCACACCCCCCACAGGTCAGTGGCATGTCCTCAGATACGGCTGTAAAAGGTGTTTTGATAAGCTATTACCTTCAAATCTATTTTCTGGTTTTACTTGCATACGCACCGATATGAGTCATGTCGGTGATCGCGTTCTCATTCCGTTCCTCTTCTCTTTTCTCAGCCCCAGGTGTTTTTTGGTGTGCGAGGACCCCCTCTCTGCAGCCTCACACACCTTGGATCACCTGGACGGGTGGCTGTGGAGATCACTGCGACCCCTGACCTCTGGTAAGACTCTTTACGTCCTACCTATTCTTTGCACCTGTGTCTGGACAGGGAAACGCACTGGGATCATAATGAAGAAGAGTCCTTTTTCAAAGATGCATTTCTCCATTACTTATCAGACAAGGGCAAGTGAGGGGTTGTTGTGTGCCCTGCTGTTGTTTTACGAGTGTTTTCTTTCTGGTTTTCGGTAACGGCCACATGTTCCTTGTTCAGGCATAGGAGTCATGATTAGTTTTCCATTTTAAACTTCATGAAGGCACTTGTTTATATTTTGCTTTTTATTATTCAATATGTCCACATGGCTTATTATTAGCTCCGCCTTTTATTGGAAATGACTGAACATGACCCTCTTCATATCAGTGATATGAAGTCAAATTGAACAGATTTTGTGTTACTATTGTTGTATAGAATTTTAAACCGGATGTTATTTAAAATTGACAAGTTTCCACAGTCGTCAGCCATTACTACTTCTCACCTCCTCTGAAAATAAAAGCAGATGCTCAGTGTATTCGGATTATTAAAACAGGGCCCAGAGTAGAAGCCAGGACCTTCTGTCACTCCACAATGTGTGTTGTATCAAGTCTTTCGAAGTTTTGGTTTGCCTTACAATGCATTGTTATGATGTAGACTACTGGCCTGAGTAATATACTTGATATTGTGGATCTACTGTGTTTTTTTTTGTTTTTTTTCCCCCCAATCACCATATCTCTAAAACTGTCAAAAGCAAAAGGTCAGGTCACTCCTATTGCACGTCCACCTTGACGAGCCTGTTGGTCGGGTTGAAAGCACAAAAAAAGAGAACTGTTGCTCTTTATTTTACTCCAAAGTCTGTGGGTTTGTATAATCAGATTCGCACTCCAGGTCCAAGTCCCGGTGTCTCTGGTCTAACCACACTGAAATGTATCTAAGCATTCTCAATCTTTGCACCAAAAAACCAAAACCACAATGTTTTTGACTCCTCCTGCTAGGGTTTTTTCTTTTTTTTGTTTCTTTCCATGACCTCCCTTCTGAGTCGTGATGCTCTGCACACACACACACACACACACACACACACACACACACACACGATACCGCATGAGGGACGTCGCAGGAAACCACAGTTGGTTTTGCCTCTGGGCCATGTTTTGGGGAAACGTTGCTGTCGCCCACCCAGTTCCCTCATAGAGACTTGACATTATTGAAGCGTGCAAGGCTGTTAGAGCGCCTCAATTAAAAGGGTTTGAATTCTATTGGTCAAGCACAGAGGTAGATCTGCTCTGATGCAAAAAAATAATAATAATAATAAATAATGTACCGAATGTTCCCAGAGGCGTTCTCCCCAACAGGGATTGTCCATCCAAACATGGGTCCCTCTTTCTATGTTAAACGCCGATGATACGTTTTGCGGCCGCAGCTGGGGGGAAGACGAAGGTTTCTCAATTGATAACCCACGTTCCCCGCACTACTGTTGAGTCAAAGACACTGTTTCTGTCCGAACCACTGAGAGCGCGGGGACTCATTTCTCACATCTCCCCTCAGCGGGAGAAACGGGGGTGAGCTGGGCAAAGACGAGATAGTGTAGGATATCCAGAGTAAGGGGAGGGGGGAGGGGGGGGACAGAAAAAAAAAAAAAAAAAAGGTTTCATGAAATATATGCATCGTGTGATCGTTTTGTCTCCTTCTGCAAGTGCACTTTTACTTTTAAATCTTCGTTTTTTTGTTTTGTTTATATGCTGAAACTATAGAATTGTACATTTTACTTTACTTGAAATGTATACTGTAATAAAGATTTTAATTGTAGATGTTTTATTTATTTATTATTATTCTTACTAAATCACAACCGAAAGTCTTTATTTGATATCGTTTCCTCTGCTGTCACGAGGCGAGACGTCTGAGGTAATTGTTTTTCATTTTTTTATTTTTTTTTACGCCCACCACTGACACGGAGGCAGCGATGAAGGGATGTTGATTTCCTGAGCTGTACCTGGGATGTCAGCGGCAACTCTGATCACCGGTTTTTTGTCATCGTCCATATTCAGTGGTGAAGTTGTCGGTCGCGTTGTTGAACACTGTTGAATCGGAGTTGCGCTCAATTGTATGTATTGATTGTACAGTCCATAGGTACCCATTCAAAGAGCCATACGATAAATAGTATTTTCTCACTTCTTCTAGTTTGGATTCAATCCCGTGACCGACACATTCCAACTCAAGTTGTTGCTTGTTAACTAATGTTATGCCATCCGCCTTAATGCCACTGTACATCTCAAGTATCCTATGCTGTCAACAAGATGTGTCTACTTAGGGGTGAGTGTTGCTCATTGATCACATGGTTTATGCAAGTCCGAGTAAACTGCTTTGTTTTGTGTTTTTTCGGTGAATATCTTTCATCAGTCGGCTGGGCGTCGACGGCATTAGCTGTAGGTTCCTGTTCCAAGTTGTTCGAGTGCTCGGTTTGTCGTCCACAGTAGCTAAAGAGCATCCATTACCTGACCGTTGATAAATCTCTCGCCGGTGAGTGTGAGCGACAAATGCGTTACATTACCGCGTGACACCTCGGGCTTACGGCACCCTAAGCCTAACGAAGGACTGCATGCACGCGATTCATTTGGCTCCCTTTTCCTTAAAAACACCCGTCTGTGTTCAATTGTCGGGCTTGAGGTTGCCGGGTGGACGGAGTAAGAGCCAGAGGGCTTTAATGTAGCCGATGGGGATGTATGGACTGATGTACTGATCCCAGGCTGTCAGGATGACCTCATAACTGCATGGCGTCGTTTACTGTGGAAGAACGCGGTTGTTCGACCACTAGATGGCGCTAAAGCATTGGACGGAAAACATCTCCACGTGTAGTGCAGGTTATTTAACTCATTGGGCTGTGATTTGTCTCCTTGTTAATCAGTTCCTAGTTAACAAATGCTGAATACTTGATAATGATCTATTTTTATATTTATTACCAGAGTTTTGGGGCCTTAACTATATATTTAGAACAATTAAAAAAACTGGAAATATTGGCAAATGGGACAAAGACCAAATGTGAAAAGGAAAACTTACTTTTCATAGAGGATTAATGAGTCAATTTAAGTTTGTGTAGTACTTCATCGGTTTTATTTTGATATTTACATGTATTGGGACCTACTAATGTGACTGGTTTGGATACTACATACAGACACACATCTTCCACTGATATACTTACTGGTGGACAAAAGGGGCAGGGATACATATGTCACTATTGCCAGATTATAAAACTTAAAAAAAAAAAATACACGAGTTAAACAAAATTGACATTTGAAACGCCCTTTCTGAGAGCATATGAGTAAAGGAGACGAGTAATTTCATAAACATTTAAATCCAGCAAAGGTTTGGCCTCTTTGTCACGTTTAAGCTCATGAGACATAAGAGGAATTTAAAAACCAGTTTACTTAATGCAGCGCTTAAGAGATTTATCATTGTTAAACATGTAAATACTGCTCAGACAATAGGAACCACTTTTAGGGAATGAATGTATCAATTTCACAATTCTTAAGATTACACACGCACTGTATGAACTCACCATACCAAGCAAACTTCACAGCACTGCTTTATAGAAAAAAATATACCGTCTATGCCCAGGTGGTAATCCGTCTGAGTGCAGTTGTGTTTTAAGTGTAACCAACAAGCACTGTATTCATATTTTAACGTAATGAAAATGATTACAGAGGCCGATATAACCTACACAATTTGGAAAATATCTGGCACTGCACAGGTTGTCATAACACACCTTCAAAATTGTACTCAGCCTAGGTGCACTTGAGTCAATTATAAACTTGAAGCACTTGGTCAATTGCTTTAAAGAGCTTTCTAGTTGTAGTCTGTTTGTACTGGGAGCCAGAGGTAGAATGCAGAGTAGCCTTGGTGAGTCCAATAACGCATCACCTGCAAGGTCTTTCCTAACGCGTTTTATTTTAATAAATGGCCGTAAGCTCCCCCTGCACATTAGATCATTATAGGCATTCTTTATACACAGTGCTTGTTGGTTACAATAGTGCCATTAAATCAGTGTTGAGGTTAATGAAGGGAGGAGAGGAGGAGGAGGACATGAGAGAGTGGCGTCTCACTGATGGATTTACATCAGTGTTTCAACACGCAGTAAAGATAAATGTAACAACTAACTACATGACATAACTCACTAATGCAGCCGCTGGCTTTAGGGAAAGGGAACCCAATATAACGCTGACGGCATATGAAATGTCAACATGTTGAAATGTACGGCTTTTCTATTGGGTGACTGACTTCATTCTCATTTTTTTTTTGGACACACAGACTGCTATGACAAAGCTTTACAGGACATCTATCATCCTATATCCACCACCATCCTGACGTTCTGTAGGTGTTGGCTCTGTAGAGACATGAAAATGAAGTTCTTTCCAGAGTGCCGGTAACAAAGTTGCTTTAGGCGCCAAGGCAGCAGATTAGTGAGCAGGTAGGGAGGATGGTAGTGTGGTTTCTACTCAAGCGACTGGAGCATGAGCAGCTGCTTGAGGACCTTGGTCTGACTGGTCTCCCTGATCTCTCCAGCGAGGAACATCTCGTCCACCACCGTGTACACCTGAAAGTGCAGAGAGAGGAAGTGAGTACAGTTACCACAAACCCCATATTAACCTTGTGTACACAATGTCATAACTTAACTCGACCCTGTGTGCCATTAGAATGTTAAGATAACCACTGATTGAACGTCACGAACGACACACAGAAGTGGGTGCCGCAGCAATACAGTATAGGAGGAGATGGACGCACATGGAGTAAGTCTGGGTGGATGTTCAGAAGCTTTGGCTAATTAGCAAGATCACTGCTGAGGGAGTTCAGAGGGGTTAGCTGCTTGACGTGTGTGTGTGTGTGCGTACGTGCGTGCGAGTGTGAGTGAGAGAGAGAGTTAATAGAAGATAGAGCTCACTCAATAAGTGTTGTTTTTTGTATCTCTTGCCATGGTATTCACATTAAGACAAAAAAAATCCACGTCTGCATTTGTATCTCATTCCTTACCTTGTAGAAGTTAAACACAAGGTCCAATTCACAAACGTTGTGGAAATACTCATTCAGCACCTTGCAGGAAAAACAAGAACACGACACGTTAGAACCTTTATTTCGATGATATAACGGGCAGGAGAAAACACGGACATATGATTGTTGTGTGTCTAATGGGACCCATTAGTGTAGAAATAAGCTGATTTCCAATTGTGTAACCATTGGGAAACTGCAATGGTTCAAATGTTCAATTAAAATGATTCGTTAACTTTTATAAGCCCCATCTGTCATTCACGGCGACCCATTGTTAGTCATTTCAGTGATTATGCAATGTTTGTGCAGTGAGCCCGTGCTCAATCAGATTCAATCGATGTGTTATTTTATTGCCGCTTCTTTGCAGCGGCACTTGACCTAGCTTTATCGAGCACTGATTGAAGTCCATAATGGAACAGCCCGGACAAAAGTGCGCAAAAGGAATTGAAGTCTGTGTATTTTGGAGTAATTGGTTCTAAAATGAATTGCCAAGCTGAAAAGTTAAAATGATTTATTTGTTGTCCTTGCAACAAGCTGATCAATATTCTGCAAAATCATGTGGAAAACCAATATGTCTTTACGCAAGGCATTTCAGGATTGATACTAAAAAGCAATAAAGGCAAAACAGTAGGACAGAAAATCTTGAAAGAAATCCTCAACAGACATTCCTGAAAACGATCAGACCATGAGAACTAAATCATCCATAGTCCACTTAGTAAATCAATACATCATGTGTTGTGTGTGTGTGTCCGTTACCTCAACAAAATTGTGGATTCCTTCGAGGTATGCCAAGTTGTTATCAGTCACGTCCACACAAATGCAGAAGTACAGACCAGCATAACGCCGGTAAATGATCTTGAAGTTTCTGAACTGTGAGAACAACGCAGAAAAAGGCTCTCACTAATTGTGTGTCACATATTATGACAACAGCAGCTCTACTTGGGCTTAAGCGTCCCAGCTTCAAGACAGTACACGCACAGTATACATGCAATACCTTTTCAACAAATTGCATGGTAAAACAGATGAGTAGACCAAGACTTTGTGCATTTCTCCAGGATACCACCCAGTGATTATAGGGGCTCGTTTTCAAACTGCTTTAGAAATTGTCAAAACTGCTTAGGATTTGTTTAAGTAGCTAGTGGAAAAATATCTTAATGTGCGTCACACTTTATTATTTGACTGTGTAGCGGCAGGGATCTATAACGACAGCGTGGTTTCAGTCATTACACCGTGGTCCCTGAAAACAGTTAGAAAATAGTTCTGGTTCTACTGAACAAAGTGGCAACTTTGGAGGCAAGTCACTGAACTACCCAGAAAAATGAAACACACACACACACACACGACACGGACTGATCCCATACCTCCACAAAGTTGGTGTGCTTGGCATCCCTGACAGTTACCACAGCATGCACTTCCTCAATCAACTTCTGCTTCTCATCATCATCAAACTGCATGTACCACTTGGCCAGTCGCGTCTTCCCTGCTCGGTTCTGGATGAGGATGAAGCGGATCTGTGGGACGGAAATCGAAAAAAATCAAAAAAAACAAACAAACTGAGACTACCACAGGAATACCCGAATGCAATAATTGTTCCGTGTCAATGATCGTTCATGGTTGATTGAAGTGTACCTGTAGTAAAGCATTGCAACGCTATGGTATTGTTACTTATGCCTTAGTACATGATGAGTATGGACTTCTTCCATCTCTTGGTATGACATACATCCAACGTTACGTTGATATCCACTTACCAGTTTATAATATAGTTGCGCGTTAAAAATCGAACAAACAAACGGAATGAGGTGTATATTGCGAGGCTCTCGTCAGGGTGTGTAATGTTTAACCGTAGATAAAGATGGACTAACGTTAGCCTCAGCTAACGTGACAGCTAGCGTTAGCTGAACCGCACCCTCTTGATATGACAGCATAGCTGAGCAAAACGTTTGATAGGGGTGAAAATGACGAGTTCTCCTTTAGCTACGTGGTGGTTAATATCCGCCACAAAAACGGCAACTCCAAACGTGTGTCCTTAGTATGTGATGGTAAATTAGCTTACCTACTAGCTTCCGCTAACTGAATGAAATGGTTATCGGTCGACAACACGCTAATGTGATGAGAGCAAAATAGAGCAGTGCTCGTGAGAGATATTTACCATTTTTGTTTCCTAGATATGGACCTTAGAAACTCCACGGCGGTTCCTGAACAACTCGACTACAATTTAAGATAATCACATCAGTATTTTTAACGACCGCTCGACCGCTATCTTTACCCAGGGCTAACAGGAAGCGCAAAATTACTCTAAACTACGCTGCATGGTGGCCAATGTAGTTCCAGTCGTCACGTCGAGAACACCCGGAAGTTCGTTTGGCACTACAAGCCCCAGCGTCTCTCCGCTGTGCCACTTGTAGTAGGTCACATGAGAAGCGAAAGCGACGTCGGAGCTGTTTTATGTCGCAGAAACGTTTTTCACGTGAGTTTGTTTAACACTCGTTTGTTCAAAAGTTGTGAAGATTAAAAAAAACACGTTGACAGACGTTAACAAAAGTTGGAGAACTTGTAATCACTGCAGCTTACTTATCACACACACACACACACACACGTGTCAATCAAGAAGTCTTATATGAAACTAATTGTGGCATTGGTATTATGTTTCAATATAAATTTAAAAAATCACAAAAATAAAATAAATTGTTATGTGAACAGTTATTGTTCAGAGCATGTTTGCATGCGCCACACTCCAGAGGATGAATTTGACAAAAGTAAACGTATACATTTCCAGCCTCATTATCAGTGGATGCCTTCTGCAGAGTCAGGCCTCCGAGTTTGTTTACTGGGCTGGTTTGGGCAGCCAACTTACCACAGAACATGGCCTAGACAGCTTGGACAGCTCGCCTCCCCGAGCCTGGGGCTTTTAGGGAGTCGGAGGGGGATGGGGTAACTGTGATTGTCGGGGATTGCACAACTGTGAGTGGAGGAATGTGCCTGCCCTTGGGACCCAGAAATATTTTTGCTACAAATACAGAAAGGGTTGAGGTGGGATGGGGAAGAATAAATCAAATGAAAAGAAAAAAACGACCAGTTTTTTCTGCTACATAATGACTGCAGCTGTGTTTGCATGCTGCCATGTCCAACCCAGTGGTGATCTTTATTTGAGCATGAAACAAAACAAATAAAAAAGCAGTGTGTTACATAAATTAACCTTAGAGAGTGCGTGTGTGCGTACATGCGTATATATATATGTATAAATATAAATATATACGTTTTTTATTAGTGCTTGTCCCATGTTGAATATAAAAGAGTAGTCAGAGAAAGGGGCGTAAAACAGAGGCAGATTATTGAACAGAAACTTTGACCCCTGCTAATCTTGCTCTGTGTGATTGGGGTCATGCAAATATTGCTGAGAACACGGTGACTAATGTGATTGGACAGAAGCTTGTGGACTTATTCAAACAGAGGGCAGCGCACCTTGAACCCTGCCTGACTGTGTATTTAATACATTTTACTGGGTCACATTTCAACCTTTCAAAAACGTTGTGCTTTGTACGTCATACTTGTACAACTTTCGTATAACAACGACTTATACTGACAAACGTTATTCCTTATGTTTTGGTTTTACTATTAAATAGCCCAGGAGGGTGAATATACTGTAACAGCTTTGGCTTTGAGTGGAATATAAAAGAAAACCCTATGACATAATGTCAGCAATGTTACTAGGGTATTATTATTATTGGTATTTGTTGCGGTGTCGCATTGAGTTATGATTACTCGTTTGGAAATGCGTGTTTCAAAAAGTTAATAGATGGACTAACAAGAAGAGAGGAGAATTCCAGGAGAAAGCCCTGGTGTGGGACACCGAACATCTGTTTGAGCTGTCAGTACAGCCAGCTGTCTAGTACAACATTTCTGCAAGTATGTGGAAGTAATTGCATCGTCTTTCCCTCGCAAAACCCCATCAACAAATAAATGTTCATCACTGAGTGGCTGTAAACAGACATAACTTCACAGCAACTGTTTTACTAAATGGATAAAGCAGGGCCACAAAACATACTGTATAATGAGGACTAACCTTTGAGATGATTGATTTTCTTGGTAAAGGTTTTAACTATTTCACCTTTGTGCAGCATGACATGGTTTCAAGCGAGTGTCCTTGGGTGAACGCACAGCAAATCTATTACACGTGATGCCGCCACGGAACATTAAAATGTGTTCGTCAATGACTAATGTGTGAGTTCGGACGGAGGAATGGAGATCACTTAAAGAAGGGAAGTGAAAAGTGAAGGGCAAAACCTGGGGGGAAATGGTAAAGGGACCCAAATAAGGTTAATTAATTAATTACCATCATGTTGAAGTCTAGACATTCCTGTTTTTCAGCATAACACACCATGGCTGTTTGACATCAGTGACGTAGCACATAAAAGGTCAAGTAAACTGAGATCTGCTTCGGAAGAAGATATGGTAACAAAAAAAAAATCAACAATTAAATTAAAATACATCAACACGTGGGTAAAACAAATTGGAAAAAAAAACACAATATTACATTTTGAAGATATAGTTTATTCAAAGTTGTCCTAGTATTGGGAAAACTGAAGGGTGTGTGTGGTCCTGTGTGTGTGTGTGTGTGTGTGTGTGTGTGTGTGTTGTGTGTGTGTGTGTGTGTGTGTGTGTGTGTGTGTGTGTGTGTGTGTGTGTGTATATATATATATGGAGTAAAACCAAGTATATTTGCGTGAGTGAGCAAGTTCACATTTATACACGTTATTCAATTATTGTGTTTTTATTCACTTTTAGATTTTGTGGTATTGTAATGTAATTGCTCAGTGAAATCACACAGAAGTCAGCGCCGGTGCATACATTTCCACGACATTTATTTATTTAAATCGTTTTTTATTACGATTTTTTTTTTTAGATTAAATATGATGATCGGGGTTGAGGCCACATGTTAACACCGAAGAATGAACAGTGGTATAATAGGGAGTGCGTGTGTTGTAATTGTGTCCATGAACCGCTGGGAGAGCCTCTCTCTCGCTCGCTCTCCCTCTCGCTCTCTCTCTCTCGTGTGTGCATGTGTGTGTGTGTGTCGGTGAGCAGGAGGGGAGATGCTGGATTCGGGAGAAGGTCCGCCATTATTGGGAAGCTGAAAAAAAAATAGACTTCTACACGCCGTCACACATTGAGCCTGTAAGGGGCTTAACGCCGGGGAGGAAAACAGAACGAGCCCGGACAAAGCGGCGTGTCGGGTTAGTGAAAGCGGGGCTCTGCCTGCGCCTTAATCGTCGGACTCTCGTTTTATTTTTTGACACAACAAAGGAAATAATAATTGGTCAAAACAACGTGGTGGTGAACCAAGAAGGAAAAACACACCGAAACAGCGTTTTCCCCCCCTCCGCCTCCTTTCTTCCTCTCCTCGTTTCCAGCCGTGCTCGGAGGACTGGAGTTTGAACGGCAACATTTTTTTTTCCCTGACGAAAATTTAGTTCTTTTTTTTTGCTGCCTTTCCCCCACAGACACAGAGAAAGGAGAAATGTGCATGTGAAAACTTCAGACTGATGAAAAGGAGCACTTAACGCGGAGGGGAAACGGACACACACGTTGTTTACTGAGGGGGGTGAAAAAGGCGTAAAATAATCGATGTGAGCGCTTGTAGGGAGTGTTTTATTCATTTTTTTTTTTTTTTGTGAAAGTCTTCCACCGGCTCTGAGTCGCAGAGCAGCAGCAGCAGAAGAGAAAGGAAGGAGTGGACGGGAGCCGGAGAGGGAGGAATGCTATGGTATGTAGAATACACTCCTTTGCACCGAATAGCACACGCGAATAGACAATTGGAAGATCTCAACTCTGTTGAAAGGGGTTTTTTTTTGAAAGGCGTTTACTTGTGTCCACACTGCAGCGTGGCCTGATTGAGAAAAAAAATGCAAACAGCAAGAAACTGGGAGTCAACCTCAGCCCCCCCCCCCTCGAGGGCTGGTCTTATTTTTTTTTGTGGAAGCCCTTAACAGTGGTGATAATAACAATTATAATAATGGTGATGCTTGGGTTGATGGGGAGTAAATACGTGAAGATGCCCTTTATGTAGGTTAGGGGCCTGGCCGTGGTTGTTCACACGAGAAGTTTGTGGAGGAGGTCATAAAGATGGATCTTGTCCAAACATTAACATTTTTTCGCACAACAGCACCTGGAATGCATTGGTCTTATCGAGTCTGGAATGCTCCCCGGTGCACCTCGGATATGAGGTTTTTTGAATTTAGCACAAGATAAACTGGGATGTTGTGTGCGGTACTGTCAAGCCAGCTGCTTTGTGTGCATCTTTGGCTTCTTCATTAGTGTGCTGATCATCTTCTGGGTTGAAATATACGAGATACATGGATCATACTATATTATTAGGTTTTGTAAAGTTTAAAAATCTTTAATTGCCAATACCCAGGCTTTTGTCGGGTTTAGCACTTGCGTAGCCGCAATCCTTTGGTCACCAGCAGGTTTTTAGGTCATGACAGAAGCTCTTAAACATAATGAATTTGCAAATATAAAAGCTGCGTGTACAGGGCTTCCTGGTCACACAGTTACCTAACGTGCACACGCCCAATAACTCTGCTCGGTTCCCCTTTCTTTTAACTGTACCTGTCACACATATGACTCAGGTCTCTGTAGATTGGATGCCTAGCGTTTTCTGCATTAGTTTTAACATCTGATGTGGGGACATTTACACAAGACTCTCCAGATGCTGCATGCATGTCCACACCTTTATGCTGGAACGTCGGTTGATTAGGGTGTCCTGACGGTGTGAGTCAACAAAACGAATAATCTGTTCTTGTGTCGGAACAAGTCACACCGGTGTGTCATAGCTTAATCTCACCACCACTGCAAAGTGGTCATTGCCCGATCAGCCACTCCCTTTTTGTTGGTCCTTTCAATACTAAAATTGATCATCCTCTGCAATTCCCCTGGAATTTCAATTCAATATTTATTTGGAAAGTTTTCAGAGCATGACATAAGTGGGTGAATATCTGTGTAGAATTATGGTATGGCTTTCGTAGCAAGAGGACTTTGGTCTTTATTGGTGTGTTACAGCTGATTGGAAACATTGTTTTTTTTATTAGGATTATGTGATGGTTTGTATACTGTGTTGAGGCTCGGTTTACACCTAGCTTTAATATGTGTCTAAGGTGACGCTGTCATCGGACAGCACTCAGTTGGTCTGTTTGAACGTTTAAGAGAACGTGTCTCCCTGTGTGCCTCTGGTGACCAGTTATGATTGGATCTCAGTTCCATGCTCAATATGCAAAGAAACATAAGCGCTAATCCTTTTGCAAAGATTAAATTGTTTCTTTTTCTGTAACTAGTGGGAGGCAGTGATGCACATCCGGTGCCCCGTCGGCCAGGAATCAAAAGAAGTATAATTCAAAACAATCCAAACTGTAAACGTTTCTTAGTTTGTTGCCGGCAAACTGAAATCTCCCAAGATGCTGGATGCATCTTCTATGCGTGTACGTCTGATTGAATTCACAGTTGTGAGCGAGACCCGAGTTGTATCATAACTCGGCATTTTCTGTTGATGCTCTTGCTGCTTTTTAATGAGTTTCCATTATACCTTAGATTTTAATCCACCGTATTGAGTGGACCATGCTAAGAAAGAAATAAACACACGCGCACGCACACACTTTGGTAAGACAGTGCCTTTGCTCTCAGGTAAATGTATTAGCAGCTGTCAGCACTTCTGTTCACAGCTTGATTGGGCCCTTTGCAGCGCAGTCACACCTCTCGAGGAAGCCTGTTCTTCCTCTAATAGCTGTGCCATTTGCCCAGGCAGCAGGCTAGCTTCCAGCATACCCACTCATTCCTGTCTGCCTGCCTGTCTGCCCCTGGGCTGCGGATTGTGTTGTGAGTCCCTGAGTTGGAACTTGTTCCTGGGATTAGAGGAAGGCGGGCTTTGCTAGTCAGGATGTAGGTCAGAGATGCGGACACCTGTTTATCCATCCTACGTCGCAGAAAGAGTGAATTCATGTCTCTTCTTCATATTGTTTCTAATTTTGTGTCCTCACTTTTTAAAATTGGACCAAAAGTCAAACGGGAGAGGTAACCAAAGAAGTACTTGAGCCTTTTAGTCCTGAAACATGATCTGAATCAGCAAGCCCAGCTGTGTACACATTATTTTAATAAGGTACAATCTGGCTTGTAATAGCACTCAGTTTGAAAACTTGCCCCGTACCATATTACTTCCATGTCAACCCAGGCTTCAGTTCCCACGAACCTCTGTGCCACTTAAGTGAAACGCTGGCTTTTCACCTGCTCGTTTGCAAAATTCACAGCCAGCACACCTGTCAACGCGGGGCGCCTCTGTGTGCCAAAGATGGGAAATTTCCCCGCTCATCAGAAAACGTGCCGCTTGCCAAATCTCCTCTCTCTTGTTTTACGGGAGGGGTTCGCTTGTGACTCCGTGTGTGTGCCTGTGTTTGATGGAGAAAGGAGCTAATTATAGCGGGCTGCTTTGGAGTTTGGTGGACCAGATTACAGTCACTCTCCTCTCAATGGCTGCCTTGTTCTAGTGGCCGATTATTAGGCAGAGAGAAGTGCATTCTGGGATGATTGTATCTGAATTTCCATTAGAAAGTGTGCCTGCCTCGGTTGAACTGAGCCTCTCTTCTGTCCCCACTGTTTCAGCTCCCTCGCTCATTACAGATTTGCGGACGGGGACAGCTTGATATAAAGGCCTCTGTAGTGTACCCCTATTGAGGCAGTTTTCCTGAATGACCAAATTGGGTATGAGCTGACCCAAAACAAGCACTGTTGGCAGTACATAGTTGAAGTTTGAGTGACCAAAGGATAAAAAGAAAAAAAAAGATTTGAGAATTCCTGTGTGTAAGCCTTTCATAACAAATTGGTCACCTTTGATTAATTGGTAACACAGATTGTATTTCCTCTATATCCAAATCCCGATTTATCACAGAATTGCTTTTCCACTACAAATGCATTATTAATGTAAAATGCTAGTGGAACGGAATGGTTATAGTTATATTCAATGGGGTAAAATGGTGGTTGCAGGGCCCTGTTGGTCTAGCTTTCGTTTTTCGGGGGAAAAGCAGAGACACTGACGCCGTTTGGAAGCGTGGTGACCATGGAGATAAAGGACCAGGATGTAAGCCACAGAGGAATGGTGACCTCTGTATGCGAGCAGCCCTGCTCTGCTATTCCAGATCCAATTACACAACAGAGGGACAGGGGTCATAATGGGGGAACATGAGGCGAGATCTGGGAGAAACTGGAACAAGGAGCAGTGAGAGAGTGACACAACAAACTATGTAGTCAGTTGGAAGAGGGGGGGGGGGGCAAACTAAGAGAGTGAGAGAGTAAAGTAAAACTGCTGCCAGTTTTTGCTTCAGGCTGTGTTCCTGGTATGTGCCCTTTCAGCTTTGTGCTCAGGGATCAACCAATCAATGACAGCCATAAGTAACCCTTCTGCTTGGCTATTGGCCACCGCGGAATTCCATGACTCAGCACGTCCGTAGATAAGATGTTATGATTGAGTTGTTGCCAGTGAAATGAGGCCATTGCCCGGAGTCCAGTAGGTTGGACTTGTTTGTACCACCGTGCACAGTGCCCACATCGTTCTGAACCCTCATGTTTTCCATGTTTTCTGAGTTGTGACGGGGGGGGAAAGAGGCTGAATACATCTCAGCAGTCCATTACTTTTTCATGCTAAGGGTATAATGGCTTCTGATTGTTTTGAAGTGAGTCAGTGTTTACGCTAAACTTGAGGTTTTGAAAGGCTGTAGAAAATGTAAACGTCTCACCCTCGGAAACAAAAAGACTTCCCTGAAATCCACCTACACTCGATTTAAAGGATAACTTTGCACACATTTGTCATCTGTGGACACATACACACACACACACACACTCACACACTCACACACTCACACACATTTCCCTCACTAACCCAGCGCTTTGTTTTCATTTTTGTCTCAACCTGTCGTGCTGACCTACCCTTCTCACATCTGCAAGTCTCCGAACTCCATTGCCTAAATTAGGCTGGAGTCAGGAGGAGAAGTCCCTGTGTGTCATTGTTTGACTTTCTCTCTGGAGATTCTCCCCTTGTGGCGCCCCTGAGTTTCCTGTAGGAAGTCTACCTACGATGGCTGGTTGTGGAGGGGAATGGGGGGCCGGGAGTTGTGAAAAGAAGAGCAGACTTGAGTGTGAAAAGTTGAGCTAAAATCATATTATGATCATAATTATAGCCACATGGGATAAATAAAATATTTTTGCAATTATAGACATTTATTTTCATATATGACATTGTCATAATGCACAACATCATGTAGTTCTAGTTTTGAGACAAAAATATACTTCTCACATACATTTAATTGCTTTTGGTAGTGAATTACTAATCAT
Source organism: Colistium nudipinnis (assembly GCA_016785305.1). NCBI lineage: Eukaryota > Metazoa > Chordata > Actinopteri > Pleuronectiformes > Rhombosoleidae > Colistium > Colistium nudipinnis. Next base: position 492,037 of record JAFBJU010000190.1, read on the forward strand.
TTTACCTGGAAAAATATAGAAGCTTTATATTTGATTTATTTTATATATGCCTATTTCACCTGAACTAAAATAGAGTTCAGTGCTTATAGGCAAGGCACAGTTGTTTAGTGCAATTAGTTTCAGTGCTGATTCTAGAGGCCTAGTAGTCAAAGGCTTGAGCTGACCTTGGCAGTGTGGGCAAAAGGCATACAATAAAGGCACGTTCAAACCGGTTACTTAAGCCCTTTTCAGCAATGACCTCGTCCTCTTGATTTGCCTGAGGTGGTTCATTGGTTGTATGCTTCCACGGGTCCTTGGACCCCAGGATACCACATTTTATACGTGTTATTTTTCTCATATCACTATAAAAGAAATAAGAACCACCTGATCTGAATTAGAGAGTGATTTTGGAACACTGCAGATGATAGTTTGTCTTGTGGTTTTGATTTCCACTAATTGCAGTCCTGAATACCTGAATGTCTCCTAAATACCTACACACCGTCAATGCTCTGAATACAAGTGGACGTACTATAGGTGACACTGTATTGTGTTTTCTGATATACCTTGTTGGTTAACTCGGAAGTTTCAAGAAATAAGGATGCTGCTCCTTTTGGGCAAGTCCGCCCTGTTAATAGAGAGATGAAGGGCTGGATTTAGTATATTGTGCAAAATGCTTAATCAATAAATGTCATTAGATAGTGTTGGACATCTTCAGTTGGATAAAATAAGCGTGACTGGCTGTACATTTAAGCTACTACTTGTGGCATATCATATTAAAAATGATATAAACTTTATAACCATAACATGTTTTCAAGTAAACAATGGTGCAGGGAGGATTTTAGTATTTGACAGTGTGCAAACAAGCAATGTTTATTCGAAGTAAAACCATGGTGATACTTACATGTAATCTGTTACATACTGCTATAAGTTGTGACGCTCTTGCACCTTGTCAATATATAGCTGCCAGGTACAAGGTATCAAGTATGTCGATTTGGATGCTTAGAGAAATTTGACACTGCACGAACACGGTGCTCGGGTTTTGTGTGTTGTCTATTTATCAAGGTGTCTCCGTCAATTTTGCCGCTGCCTGGTTTTCTGACAACTTCATTGGAAGCGTCTTTGCACACCTGCAGCACTCCAACGGAGGAGGTGGCGAGTGGCAGGTGGAGAGGTGTTTCGGCTCCAACGTATTCTAATTCAAGTTGGCAGGTTTAATGGCAGACTGATCAGTATCAGAGCGGAAGGATAGGGGCGGCAGAAGAGAGGAGCGGGGAAAGGGAAAATGCCAGCACAGGCGGGCAACCAGCGCTTTTTGGAAAGCTCCTCACTTGACCTCAGGTTTCTCTCGCTCTCCACAAGCGCATCTTAGACCCTATTGATCACACTTGCCTCCCCTCTGCCTCTCTGTCTCTCTCTGCTTTTATTTCTTCACGTCAATGAAATATTTATGTTTCACTTTTCCCGTGCCTCTCTCCACCCACCAAATGTTTTTTTTTCCGGTCCTCGGTGTGCCGTGCAATGCTGTCGTCAGCCGTGGTAAAGGACGCAGGAAGGGCATCGCCTTGTCACTAGACGTTTGTCTCAGATGCCACTTCAGGGGGGATCTGGCCACCAATGCGCTGGCCTTTGGCATCTCCCCAGTGAACATGTGCTGACACTGTCTCTATTCCACGCACACAGGGACAACTGAAACTCCGTTTGGACACAGGACCTTTTTTTGCAGTGTTTGTGATTAGGCATTTCTATCTTGGAGCGTGCCCCAGGCATTTTAACATTTGCAAATCAGTGCCAAGTTATTGTTGATTAGTATTCATGGTTGATATAACTCGGCTTGGAAAGTTTTGAATTCGGCATCAGAGTTGCCTTTCTGTTATCACAAGGTCTTAGGAGGGGGCATAAAGAATGATGTGCACACAGTTGCACGATGTGAACAACAGTGGCTGACCCTTCCTCATCCTCATAACAACACTGTCGGAGCGGTTCTGGCCATTAGGCTGCTGTTTGACAGTGGACATCATTTCCTTTTTAAAGTGAGAAGATAAGGTGGCCGTTCATAGCCATTTGTTATCGCAGGCCGCGAGGCCCCCCCCCCCCCCCCCCCCCCCCCCGCATCGCTTATCTGGCCCACTCCCAGTTTCTGGCAGGCCGCGAGGCCCCCCCCCCCCCCCGACACCTCCGCATCGCTTATCTGGCCCACTCCCAGTTTCTGGCCCGTGTGACGGCTCGGGCAAAACCCAGGGCTGATGAGTAAGCACGGCTCTGCCTGGAGATGGCCGGGGCCTGCCGTTATTGATCGCAGCGCCGCCGCCTGTCATCCATCCACCACTTAGCTAATGACGTCCATACTATTGTCTTGGAAAATGGCTATAGGACAGAACTTGCCACTAACGGCGACGTCACGGCGAAAAGATGGACTTTACCGATTTCAGAGGCACACCCAAAGCAGCCCGAGCCAAGTGGAGCTGCCTCATGCTATCTTACAATGGTGAACACCGTCATTCTTATTACTGCGCACACGCTCTCAATCTCTGCCCCCCCTTTCTTCATTTTGTTGTTGGCTGTCTTTATTCTGTTGCTGGTTTGCCCATCTGCATGAATGAGACACAGACCACTGTCTGCCAACCCCTGTGTTGACCTGGTTTTGACCGTGTTGCTCTGATTATCACTGCTGGGCAAACAGCACATTTGTTTGGGCTAAATAAATGCCCTCTTCACGACAAACGACCTTCAATGTTTGAACCTAGAGGCGCTCAGAAGACACTGTCGTGAATGTTGTTAAGCTATATGTCCACTGTGCCCATTTTCGAGGATTGTTCATGCGTATTGCACTGAGTTGGGTTTTCGTGGGAGTGACACGGGTCAGTTCTCTCCTCGGTGCCATAATTTCCCAGGATGCAGTAGGGGGCCCCAAGGTCCATAGCTCTTATGTCAGAGTTCATTTCCTGTTGCAGTGTTCTAGCTGCTCCTGAGGATCCACCATTTTGTAACAGGAGGAACCAAAAATTAGTGCTGGAGAGATCTCGGTTTACAAATTTCACACAATTAATTTTCAACTCTCTAAATGTAAGTCATAGTTTCCAAAAAAAAAAAAAAAACATGCTATACAGACTGAAGGAAGTCTCACTGAATTTCACACCAATATGGTTGTAGCAGCAGAAAATCCTGCAGGTGTTGTTGAGGAAGCACTGCCTAATGAAGTATATGTGAAAGTGTATGTACAGTTTAATGTAAGCCTATTAAAGTTACTATTAATGAGTTCGGTGAGACCGGTTTATGAGAAGAGAGTCTCACAATAGATTTTGCGGATGCTTTTCCCCCCTCGAATAATAATGTTTATTTAATACATGTGTTTGCCGTAAATGGCAACAAACTGCAAATCTGAGTTGTCGCAAGTCATGCCTCTTCCCTTGTTGCTGTGCTGACATCCACGTATGTCGTAAGTTGTGAAGATAAAAGTCAGGGAAACATGGGTGAAGAATGTAAACATTTCTTGCTTTTTTTTTGGTTTGATGGCTGTTCAGCGGCCTTCAGCACACCACGGCCCGTGTTAGTCACAGTTGTCGTTGCGCGACGAGGGAAAAGGTCGTTGGGAATGCCGCTTGTCAGGTCAGGACGAGCTGGGCCTGTTATAGCTTAAATTCATGCGACTGCAGTAAGGAATATGAGCCGGGGAAAGGTGAACCTCGGCTTGGCAATTTGTTTGCCAGACCATTGGTGTGCACAGAATGTTTATTCACTCGTTGCATGGTTGTTTTGCCATTAGTTCGAGTACATTGTTTCAACTTTGGCAAGAAATGTCTGGAGCTCAGTGTCTTTGTTTATTGCAATTAGTGCAGGCAGCATTTCCCTCTTAATATTTGGATAAGCATTTGGATTGTGCTATTCGTACAGATGGGCCTGATCATTTTAAAATCAAGCATGAAATGTCTAATGTACCGTTAGCAATGAGAAAGGGATTTACTTTGTTTAAAGGGCGCTTCCACTATACAGTAATTATTTTTTAAACAGTTGGATGACTTATGAGAGTGGCAAATTGAATAGACAATGTGCAACATTGTCACAAGACGCACAGACTTTATGTCTCTCGGAAAGCTCAAACTCCAATTATACTGGGTGCTTTATTTTCCAATGTGCAACGTATTAGCCTGTGTAGATCTCCCCTTATCGACGAGTAGACTTGTATGTAAAATAGATGGTGTCCTTTAAAAAAAAAAAAAAATTATCATCAAGATTTTGCTTAAAAGATAAAAAAAAAAAAAGCTTTCAGAGGGTTAAAAAATGCCATATTCCTCACCAAAAGGGAAATAATATTAGAATAATACAAAAAAGCATTATCATGGCATAATGTCACGACTATGTTCCATGACATTTGGAGTGGCAATGTTTATTTTGTTAAATGAAAAGCTGAACTTGGCGTATCGATCCTTAGTGTCCCTTATATTGGCCTCGTACTCCTGCGTGTGTCCATCTGTCAGCCTTTCTTCATGATGGCGCTTGTATTTTCCAGTCAGGCAGTTAATCTGAAAGAAAGCCAGTGAATCACTGGTGACTCTGAATGACTAATGGGGAATTCAAAGCACAGTGTTTGTGGGAAATAGAGTTTGTTTTGTCTTTCTCTCTTTTTTTTTTACCAGTTGTTGATTCTATTTAATCTTTGCCAATATGTCTTTAATCCTCTGCTTGGATCGGTCCTTGCGAACCTTGGTGGCAGATACTGTGGCTAAGACATAATCATTTTTACCAAATGCAACACAAATCACTTTTAGGGCATGTAAATAAACGGGTTGAAACAGGTTTTCTTTTAACTACCAGTTGACTTCTGCAAAGTTTGTGCATGACATTAGCTCACCTTTTCTCAAAGGAATATGAATCGCTATTGTTAAGTTCCCAAGTTGCCCCATATGTTGAGATGCAAAGCCAATACAAATGGTGCTGGCATGGTGAAAACATCCACAATACAACATAAAAGTGACTTTTCAAATAAAATAGTTTTAACCAAGACATGAATAATTCATGGGGTGTCTGGGACCTGTGAATGAAATTGTGTTTCCATTGTTATTTTGTAAGAAAACATTCATAATTATAGTCATAGCAGTTATTGTCAACTACTTTTCCGTTCATATATTTTCTTTCAAATATTTCACAGAAATGTTCAAAGAAAAAAAAGTTTTCATTATGGCGTCGCTAAGGCTTTTATTATTTCTGCCACCTGCTGGGTATATATTGTGAAAACATGCAAACGCATGTCGAAGAGACAGTCAGAGAGAGAGAAGGGAAAGGATTAAAAAACGGCATGAAAATTGGATAACAGAAACTGCAAGAGAAAACGATCTAAGAGTATATCGGAGCCTTCAGCTTAAATGATCTGACCTTAACGTGTCAGATCATTTAAATTGTGATCTTTTGCAGGGCACTTCTTGTTTTTGTGCTATTTTGTGGAACAAACCAAACCAGCGCCTCAGACCAGCTTAACCTGTCCTTCAACCATAATTCAAGGTACAATTCATGAGCACACTGTCGGACCTGAGGCAATCTCTGCTTGAATGTACTCCTACATTATCAGGACTCCCATCCACGATATTTCTCTCTGGAAATATACCCCCACTCACCGTAAACTAGAGTTTTGACAGACTGGGTCCGTGTCGAGCAATTCTGAGAATGTCCACATGCGGCATTTCGACCACAGAGCCCAGCTTACATTTCAGGCCTTGCCTTTTCCTTTTCCTCCTTTTACCCTCCGACAGCTTCTCCAGAGGTCAGAGTTGACAGGAGACACGGGTGGGTGATGTCAGAGGATCCCGGGGGGGCGGGGGGGGGGTGTCATCGGTGAGGTTGGGCAGGAGCTCCACAGAGGAAGACGGGAAGCAGCGAGGGCCGCGAGAGGAAAAGGGAACGACTCGCTGTCTTCCCACTTTTCTATGCATGTCCGTGCTAAACGGACGGAGACACGGGATGTTTGACGCCGGGGCGCTGTCGCCGAGAGGGGCCCATTCACGAGTATGCTGTATGTGTGGAGTCGCTGGGACCACATATTCTGTAGCAGCAGCTCTTTCTTGAATCCTTGATGCAGTAGTAGTTTATAATTTTACTCATAAATACATCCGCTTTTGTATCTAGTAAGGCTTTGGGCTCTGCAAACTTCATCAGGTGCGACACACTTGGTTGTGAGAGCTCTCCGAGCGTCCTGGGCTCCCTGATGATGTACCATAGTAAAACAGTTGCCATTGTTTGCGCAGCTGAGGCGCGCTTGACAGACCTCTGCAGTGCACAGAGAGAGGGCGATGGAGAGAGGAATGGGTAAGAGACAGGCTATGATGTCCCCTTTACCTCCTTTGATTAAGATCATTTCTCCATGCCCTATTAATCCTCTCCTTTTTTTACCTGTAGAATGTGACGTGTCCATCATAGCTCGCCCTTAAAAACCGAAGAACTGATTTCTAGTTTCCCGACTATTTGAGTTGTGGTTCAAATGATCCAAAACACTTCCAAAATTGGTTTGCGGACGAAAAAGGGAAGCGGTCCACGTTGGAGTAAAAGGGGTAAGAGGGACAGAGAGGGAGGAAAAGAATAGAGCGACTCAACCGACACAAGTCAGGAATGCCGCGAGGGCCTGTGGGGCAGGATGCGAACTGCAAAAAAAAAAAAAAAAAAAAAAAAGGCGAGCGAGTGCAGGGGAAACAAGCTGAAAACTGATTATAAATGACAAACCCCCAGCTCTCGCGACCAAACACTGTTAGCCGCTGTATCCCTGGGGTGGGGAAAGCGCAACGGTGATGGCGGCGACTCGAATCCAATCTCCTGCATGCGTTCTGTGTGCATGTGTGTGAGGAGGCTTGTGTATGAGGGCCTCCCCAAATTCGAGCGACTAGAGACAGGAAATGTTGCCGCACCCCCTCCTCCTCCTCCTCCTCCCCCCCCTCTGTCATCCCCTCATCATCTGCGCCGTGTTGGCTGCCTGTCTCTGATTGGCTGGAGGGAAAAGCGAGGGATGAGATTTTGTCGCCTAATCTGCCAGCAGATCGCCACTGATGGGCCTCTGTAGAACGGCTTTAGTAAATTACTGTTCCAGGGAAGGCAAATCCCTTCTATCAGATACCAGCTCTCCTTCATCTCTCTCTCTCTCTCTCTCTCTCTCTCTCTCTCCCTCTCCCTCTCCCTTCCCCTAGTCCTGCACTCTCTTTCTCTCATCACAACAGTCAGGCGTCCACTTTATCTCTATATCGCAGCCGTTCTCTCCTCATCTCTTCTCTCACGCAGCAGTCCTTTACTTTTTTTCCCTTGCTTTCTTTGCTTTTCTTCTGTACTATTTTCTTTGTCCCTTGATTTTCTCTGGCCGTGGGCCCCACGCGTGGCGTGAATGCAACGACTGGGTATCACAATGAGAGGCTCTGTGGTTTTGCTCTAAGGGTACTCATCAACATCAGCACATTACGCCGTGCGTGTGTGTGTCTCTCTGTCTCTCTGTCTCTCTTTCTCTCTGTCTCTCTGTCTCTCTGTCTCTCTGTCTCTCTGTCTCTCTGTCTCTCTGTCTCTGTGTGTGTGTCTCTGTGTGTGAACAGTTTCCAGTATCCTCTGGTGTGTTTGTGCATGCTAACAAGATGGACCTGTTTTCTTTTTGAGAGCAGCCATTTTACCTCACTCAATCTGAAATCACACACGATTCTACATCCTGCGTCAGGACCTGGAAGATACTCTCTGTAGATTAAGGGAAATTTGAGCATGCTGATTTAGTTTTGCATAACTCTCGTAGAAAAGCTACAGTATAACCAAGCTGAGAGAACTTAAAGAAGACTAGGCGGTAATATAGACAATGTTTTTTTTTAGCTTTGTGTAAGTCACTATCTAGGCACACCCTCTTCTGAGGTAGGGGATGTTGCCTGGTGGAGTGCGGACAAATTTGTGTTCTGATAGTTCAACAGGTGGTGTATAGACACGTGTGTGTGTGTTGTAAAGCGGTGTTTAAACAACCAACACTTTTGGTTCAAGTGATTATTGCTGTTGAAGTCTTTTTTTTTTTTGATGGCGAGTAGCTTTGCATACACCGTATCTATAGCGTCATGATTGAACGAAATATTATTTAAATCCCAACTATTTTGGCCCCCGTGCAAAGTCCAGCTCTGTTGGGCTACAATCTTCTTCACAAAGGTAAAATGTGTCCCAACCTACCATTATAATTAAACCGTTGTGGTGTAATGCGAGATGCCTTGGCATGCTCCCTCGCATCGCACACGTGTGACTCGCATCACAATCACTGTGTTCTTCCCTCTAACGACCATAAAATCTAGTTATACTTACAACACAGATGGTAAAGGATGTGTCTGCGCACACTCGAGCGCGCGCGCGCGCACACACACACACACGACCGTGATCGCAGACATCCGACACTTGATTTCTGTTTTACTGCAGTCGACGTTTCCAAATTTCTCGTTGAGAGGATGAGGGTGTTTCCTCCTGCTTTCTGCATCAGTTATGATGTTTGCACATCATTACTGATCATACCTGGAATACTCACTTCCATATTAATGCACTGACAATCTTTTCTGAAGCTGTGTTCCTCTTGTTTGGCTGACACGGCTCTTTGTCGTATACAGCTGTGAAGCAACTGATCAAACTTGCAATTTGAGTTTTAATTGGACCCCACTGGATGCTCATGTCTCTCACAATGGGCTGACTGTAGATAGAATAACAGGAGAAGTGGTGTTTGCCGGAGCCCCACCCTTCTTTATTGACTCTCCCTCTGCCCCTGCAGTCCGAGAGGAAGCGTCTGCCTCCCCGTCTTTCTCTGCGCAGCCCACACCCGCGAGCCGTCCAGCGAGCTCCGGTGTTCGGAGCCTCTAATCTCTCCCGCACAAAGGCCATGCAAAGGGAATTTATGTTCGTCTGCCACGGGAAGAAAAAGCAGAAGCGGAGAATCGTTTGAGCAGGTTGACAGATAAAGCGCCGGCGCTTTCTGTGTGGTGCTGTTTAAGCCATGTTAAGCTGCTTAATTAGACATAATCTACCGACCCCAGACTGAGGCGGAACTAATGGAGTTAAAAGACTCGAATCCTATCCTACCATCACGCTCTCCTCTCCTTCACACCATCACGTGTGTGCCTCCCCGTCTCATCGCCTCGCCCTCCTCTCGGCTACCTATTATCAGACACTCGCTCCTCCTCGCACTTTGCTCCGTCTTCTTCCCCCACCGTCACACTCTTTCATTTGAACACCATTTATAGCTCGCACTGAAAAGCCGTCCACCCCGAGTTACCACCCACCCATCCCCCAGTAAAGTGTTCAATCTAAATGAAAGTCATTAAGACATTTAAGAATTGAACTTTTAATATTTCGTATTTGAGTGCGGGAAATGTGCTCCTTTTCATTCTCGGGAGAGTTACGTCGGAAGATTGATGCCACTCGCATGTGTCTCCACTAAATATAAAGCTACTGCTCAGAGCTGATTAACTTATCTTGGAAGAAAACCGTAGCAGCGAGAGGAAACGTCTGGCCTTCCTCCTTCCAAACTTAAAAAATAATCAGACCACTAGAGCTCTCATATTTTTTTAGTTAATCTGCCCAAGAATGTACAAGTTGTGTTTTGTGATTTGCTGGGGGTTAGGCGGTGCGTCGAGTTAATTGGCGAAATGTCAAACTCTTCCTAAATTCTGCACTCAGTGGGTTTCTCTGTACATAATATCCGGCTTTTATGTACCTTTGCAGGACATTGCAGAATCAAGACGATGTTTCTGAGCTACTTAAAAGTTTGAGATGTTAGTGGTATAATGAGGATGAATATGAAGGAATATCCTTACAGTGATCATCGGGCTGCAACCGAAAACCGCCTTACAAATGTCCACAAGCTCGGTTCTCTGGCTGAGCTCTCTCGACACTATAAGAAATGTAAATCACAAAGTTATTCTATCTATCGAGATTATTTTTTTCACCCATGTCATATGTTATTCCAAAATAAAAATTGCATGGCACAATAGTAGTGATGAAAATTTGTAAAAGGCAGTTTAGGTGAAGTTAAACAGGCGTTGCTCATTATTTCAGTTCATGCCAGATGTCCAGTGTTATTGTCAAGAAAATGGAATCCTGCACCACTCGGCTCGCATGAGCTGTGTTTTAATGTCCTCGAGCAGCAAGGAACATGAAGCAAAAAAAAAAGTTGAAAATATCGGCTCAGGTTGAACAACGAAAGCTCACCTTGAGCTAAACTCAGAATATTGAAGCCAGACTGAGAACCCGGGAGAAGAAGTGAGTGTTTTTGCAAGTTGCCGTGTGAGTGTGCCGTATCTTAGCACATATCCATCTCTGCGGCCCACTCGCTCTTCCCACTCGCAGTGAGGCGAAAATGGGTTCTTCATGACCACCAACACATTTCTGTCCCCTCGATTCCTCCGGTGTATTAAAAATTTGCCCTGGCCGTGTGTTTGAACATTTATCCGTAGGCGGATGACCGATTTAAACTTTTTGCCGGCTTACAGCACTCGTTTTTTCACACCCCAGCTCCTGATGCGGCCCCCTGTTGTTGCTGCGCCGTGTTTACATATCTCTCCTATCTCTGCATCTTGTAGGACCAGCTTTCTCTGTCATGTTTTGAATTTCCCCTGAAGCCGAACGGCGGTTATTTTCCCCTCACAGAGGAGTGGCTCGCCTGGTGGCTTATAAACGCTCATCCTCCCGTCCGGGAGGAGATTGCAACTGACCATTGTTGGGTTTCGTCATTGTCGTGAGTGTGTGCTGCCTCGCTGGTGATGGCCTGTCAGAGAATTTTCTTCAGCCCATTATCTCCCTGTCTGTGCTCCGTGCCCTCCCCTCAGCCCTCGTTCCCACCCCGCCTGTACTTTTTTTTTTTTTATATATATATATATTTCTTTTTAATCCGTTTGTACTGTCGGAGTCATTCTTTTCGCTCTGTTTGGCAAGTGTTGGTGTATATTTACTTTCATTTGGATGAGGCGCGGGTGAACGCGGCCTGCACCTTTTGGAACGAAAATTACTTTTTTAGCTCTTATCGGCTGCAAACACTTATCAGGTAATATTGTCGTGCACACATTTATTCTGCTCAGCCCCTTCAAATGTTGACGTCTGCCCTCCTCTCCTCCTTATGTGGCTTGTGTGCCCGGGGGTCCCGGTGCGGCCCGGCGCCGGATCTGAGGGTTGCTGCATTCTGGTCTCGCTTGATTAGCCAGTGTGTGCGCGATTCCGTAGGCTGCTTTGTTTTGTTGCCGAATGGGGGGGGGGGGGGGTTAGGGGGGGGGGGGGGGGGTTAAGAGCAAAAGGGTGGACTAAAATTGAGGAGAGGGCAATGCAGAGGAGAAAAGAAAAAGGAATGACCTCCTCCCGCGGAGAGGAGAGATAACCGCACGTGTTTAGAAATGCTGAGGTGGACAGAAGCCGCATCTTCCACCAACACAGCACCTGCGCGTCCCCCTCCCGTTCATTGACCGACTTTCTGTTGCGGGTAGTTCGCTGTCTCTCGCCGCGCGCGCCTTACAATGCCTATCGTTAGCGCACACTTTTCCCTTTTGTTTCAGACGGGAGGCCCGGGCTTTTGTTCTCGAAAAACATGCTAATACGCGGACACGACAAAATCCCCGGGTCCCTGCACCGCACCACTGTAATACATGCATGTTGGGCTTTCATAGCTTTTCTCGTAAAATATGGAGGGACTTCTGTGCAGCGGTGTCTCCCACAGTGTCCGAACACGCATACGCCCAACTTAGCTCCCCTGCACGTCACGTCGGCTCCGCGGTCATGTATTTCTATTGTCCAGCCAGCGGTTAGCTAGCTACCTGTCCGTAATCCACGAAATGTGGATCCGCTCTGTTGGTCTTTTAAAAGGACAGCACGGACAAAAAAAATAAAAATAAAACTGTTCCTCTCAGAGTAGTTTCTTTGACAATCTTGTAAATGCACACATACAGACAGGGAGCCACTTAATGAGACAACAGGGTATCAACGGTGAACTTAATTAATCACGTTAGATTTATTTATAGAGCAAATTTAGAAAATCAACGGCAGTTGATCCAAAGGGCCAAAAATAAACGTTAATTTGTCGCTGAAATCAAACGTACGAATCTGTCCGCTTGTTAAAACTCTGTGAGTTATAATTATAGCTGTAGCTGTATTGATCCAGTCATACCAATTTCAATGCATAATTCACAAATCCATCTGTCCGGTTTCACGCTGAAACTTGAAGCCCTCAAACCCTCTAGTCATACGAATTTGAGTTGATGCAGTTGGATGCAGGGTAATATTCCTCCGAACCTTCAGTCCAGCTTTAAACACAAATGCCCAGAAATGTCTGAAGGCTAGACTCTGTGGTTTTTCCAGGCAAAGAGAGATAGAGGATGATGACAGAGCCCTGGCAATTTGGATTTCAGTATGAAAAATACATATTTTTGTGCTTTCCAGGCCTTTCTTTCCCCCGTAAAAGTGTTTGTGTGAGTGTGTGTTTGTATGTGTGTGCGCGCGCTTGTGTATGCCTGTGCCAGCGTTTGGTTTTGTGAAAGCAGACTGCGATGTAGATGGAATAAAGCCCACTGTGAGTGTTGACAGTGTTGGCTTGTTAGTGCTGATGAGGTGGATGAATGCTGAGTACTGTGGGCTGAAATTGGGAAGGCGACTCGGCGCTCTGTTTTTTTCTTCTAATGTATGGTTCTGAAGGTTGTATATCTCTCTCCATAAATTCAAGGTGGCACACGAAACTGAAAATATGCACCTTTAAGCAGCTTTTTTGACATCTGAACCCTTCCTTCCTTCCGCTTGTCACTTTCTTTTATGCCTCTATCCAGAATTTGATCCTTGTTTTATGTCTAGTTTTATTTTTCCAAGAATCCCCCTTGCTTCCTTTTGTGCGACTATTTTTCCACTCCTGCCTTTTTTCTAATGGTCTGTTTAATAGATGATTGGAAGAGAACACGCATGCACACATTCATTCTCGCACCACCAAAAGACTAAAATAAAGAAGCCTTTTATCTCTCCTACCAGAGACACTTCGTTCATGTGCTTGCATGCATATGAATAATATATGGGATACAAGTGCGTGCACGCACGCACACACACACACACTCTCTCTCGTGCACGCAGGCATGCGCACACACAAACACACAAGAATAAGTATCCCTGTTCGATTCCATGCTAACATGGGCTGTTGTGTGGTGTGTTTGTGTGCTCTTGGTAACACGTTTGTGTGTGTGTGTGCGCGCGCGCATGCTCTGCTGACTGCTATCACTGTGAAGCGATGTAGAGTCTCCAGGGGCATGCTGATGAATGGTAGTGTTGTCACTAGTCAGGTCCAGCTCATTGTGCTGCCTTTATGCTGCATGTTCTCCTATTATACCACAAGCACTGCGTGTTTTGGTGTGTCTTCACGGAAGCTAAGACTGTGTGGGTGCGGTTTGTGTTTGACTTGCTGTGTTCAACGAGTCAGTGACAAGCTTGTCAAGTTGTTAATGTGCACGCACGCAAGACTGAGAACAAGGTGTTAACTCGTAGGATGTTTAAATGATGTTTGTGGACCATGCGTTGACTGCAGCACGTAGACATGCAGCTGTGTGTGATGTCTAATTGCCACACACACACAGAAACTCACACACTGCATGGTTAATTACATGAGCTATGTGTGTGTTTCGTTGTTCAGCTTGGTAGAGTTGGTGTCTGCTGTGCCAGCATGTAGGTACGTCCGTGTGCGGCTCTTTGAAAAGTGCTGTCAAAGCAGAAGCTGAATAATTTGCCCGCAGACACATTCGTGATTCTGTGACGTGGGTGCATAAATTTGCCCTCCAGTAGACCGGCTGTATGGTTTACAGATAGTTTGTGTGATACGAGAAAACCCATAGATTAGTGTGAAGGGCTTTTTTTTTTTTTTTTTGTTAAGCTGCTGCTCTACCCATGTACATTAGTCCCACTGGGACCTCTCATAGAAGACGTGGAGAGTATGCGCACGGCGCACGCACCACATTACACGCGCTGATTTTTCATTGAGAGCAGGGAATTTCAGCCCTCTACAGTGCTTTATGCAGATGAAAAAGATTGAGATTAATGTTCAGTGGATTTGGAAGCAGGTCGTTCTGTGATGCAAGACGTTTCTGGAGTGCCTCAAGAGTGATGTGATCCCCGTATTCCATTTATCACCATCTCCATACTTGCACATATTTCCTCAGTCTTTGCGAATGCTGTGTTGGCTTTTTCTGTGCAGTAAGTTAATCAGGTCTGAGCTGTTGTATTCAGAACAACAGGAAATGTAGACCACTGTTGGTAAGGCTACTGGCAACATTTTCTTTAAAAAAAAATCACGTTGGCCATAACTATTTATCTCAATGCTATTTGTTTTACCGCATGTACACCTTTGTTGATGTTGCATAGACAGTAAAACACTATCCCACATGACATGAAAAAAAAACAACAATGGTGACTGGCTGCATTGCACCACTGCACCCGTCATCAAATCCCAGGATCCCATGTGCTCGTGCTGTAAGGCCCTACCATGCCCCCGGTCCTTGAACATCCTCTCTATGTCCTTGGATTTGTCACGGTGTCATTGGAGCAAACGGGTGAGTGCTTGGCAGATGTGGCACAGTATAAGACCTTATTTATATGAGTGTAATGTATCTTGAGTGATAATAAGTTGGCACAAGACAGTAGTCACTCTAATCCACTCCAATGTTTTAGTTTGAAAACTGTTTAGAGACACAGGGGCTGACAGCGAAATTACAGCCGGCCTTTAATGCTGCTGTTTGACACACGTACAGGCTCTCACCTCATTTTGCTTCTTCAGGGATCTAAATGGGAATCTTACTGGAGGTAAACATGTCATTGTGTAGAGCCGCCCAGCAAACAGGCCACCTGACAGAGCAGTTAATGGGGAGATGAAGGGATAGGGTTTAATAGGCAGCTGAGAAAGAACAGTAGATCTATTATAACGGGGCAATATTTACTGTTCTGGGCGAAGTCAGATTGTGTTTAAATTGTCCCCGCCATTCCTTGGTGTGTCATTTAAATTCTTCTCATTTCATTTGGATCATTCATTGTCATACTCCCCCCAGATTGTGCCAGGGAATTGATTTAGCTCCTATCTTAGGTTGTTTCTACCGAGGCAAGAGGCTCACTTGAAAACCCCAAACACCAGAGTGGATTGTGGGACGGAAGCCAGGAGCAGTCAGCTGCTACTGCCGTGCGCCACAGTCACTGAAGTATTTTAAAGGTTATTGGATGCTAGGAAGTAATATGTAGATACAGCGCTTTAAATCGGTGTGCTTTATGAATTGGGGAAAAAGACGTCGGAGAAAAGTTTTTGGCTGCTGTATTGGCAGATCTCAAGTAACTTTTTCTTCTGCAGTAAAGTTGTGAATAGCTGTAGAAATAGGTTTCAGGTTGTGACTCGGCTCAGTACGTTTTCTTTCTTTTACTTCCAAATGTCTTCTAAAGGTTTCTCTTCCTCCCTGCTCTTTCTTCCGCCAGGCAGCAAGCCTCCCGAGTGCAATGGGAACGAGACTTTATCTGACTTAATTCGTTCAGACCTGTTTTTTCCCGGTCGCCCCCACCTCCTCGCCCTTCGAGAAGATTGTATCACATTTGAATGTTTAGTTGTGCCCCCATCCTATGTACTTTGGCTTTTTTTTTTTTAAAGAGCCCACTCAAGGTCGTTTGGTCACTGTGCCTTTCGAGTCTTTGCAAACACACACACACACAAAGCTCACGCATACTTCCTTTATCTCTTCATATATATTTAAAAAAAAACAGATACATGTTGGCTGGCCCATAGCTCCACCGGCTCCCTCTTTCACCCCCCCCTACCCCGCTCAAATCCCCATGAAGACTGAAGAGGAAGAAAAGTGAGCTGGAGAGATTTGTCAGAGAAAGAGAGAGAGAGATGAAAAGAAAAGCGAGAACCTTAAGCCCACTGATGTGTTTTGAGTGGACGCTGGTAAAATGAATCCCTCTTTTGCCTTCACACCACAATCACAGTAATGACCTCAGCCGGCCCCCTCAGTAGAGGCACTTGCATCTTCAAGAAAAAGACAGGTTGCGTGTGACCCCTCCTTTGTCTGGGACCGAGGATTAGAAAGGTTTAAACGTGGTACGCCCAGACGAGTGTGTGCGTTTCTGTGTCTTCGTGAGGTGAGAGTTATCTAGGATGACGTCAGCACTAGAAAAGAATGGTGGTGCATCTGGAACACAAGTGCAGTGGCTGCAGTAATACGAGTCCAGTACTGTGGATGGAAAGGAATGAGTTGGTTTAATTACTGCAAACTGTCATAGTCTCATGTCCCAACTATTTTGAACCACCGTTTTAACTTTTGTATAGGATTTGTGTAGTGCCACCAAATCATAACATACAAAAATGTAGAGATGGATCAACTCCCCTTCACAACATTTGTATCACATGAGGCGTCCATACGGGAGTACAAACAGTTCATTAATGATAAATGATGATGCATGATGGATAATTCAGCTGTGGTCATGTTTAATATACGGTATGTTCCCATATAAACACATCTTTTAAACCTGGTATATAATTGTGTAATAATTAGATGTAACCTGGAATTAATTCTCTGTAGATTTAAGCCCCCCCTTTCAGTACATCATAGCGCCTTATAACGTGTCGCAAAAGCTAAACAGCAGGGTTTAAGATAATCAGTTAAAAAAAGCCATGCTTAATTTAACCATGTTTTATATGAGGGATAGCATACCAAAAACCCAGCATAAATAACTGCACCTTTTTTTTTTTTATCCCGATGATTTGTTCTGCCTTTGTTGCCTTTGAGAATATGGAACCGTATCAGGTTACGCGATTGGCCAGATGACTCATATGAGAACCCTGGGATATGATGAGGCGTGGCGTTACAGTGCCAATCAGAAGGGAAAAGAAGGGAAGGGTGGAGTGAAAAGGGGAAGGGTCTTAACTTCATCATTGAGCATGGAGGGTAGAAGGGGGGGGGGGGGGGGGGGGGGGGGGGCCCCGGTGACCCTTGGATCAGAGCCAGAAGAACTGCTATAAAATCCAACCGGGGTTTTTTCCTGTTGGAGCAGAAGGAATGATGTAATCCTCACTCTCTGCCTTTTCCTGACACTGTTTCTTTCTTCAACGTGGAAGAAGAATTTTCTGAATATACATATATATATATGTATGTATGTATATGTGTGTGTATATATACAGTATGTGTATATATATTAAGAGGAATGAATAACGCAGTTCATATATAACCGTAAGGATGAGGTCAACGGAGGCCAAGATTGATCTTCATTTCTTTTTTCGCATACGAGGTATACATACTGGCAGAGTACTGCCTCAAACTTCTCCCTCTTGCAATCTCGGCTAATCTTTGCAACCTTTCGTAGCATATCCAGACTGCTCGTTGCCTCAACTTTCCGCCCTCAACACAGTCAAAGGTCCCGAGATGGGAACAGCTCTCGCTCGACCAGCAAGACTATACACAGTATAAAATCAATTGCTTGACATTTTTGGAATTATCGTGATTATATATTTTGCCAGAAGGGAAGAAGCAAGTCACGCTCTGTCCAGAGTTCTCATTTATTTCCACTAATACCTCTTACGAATTTAAACTTGACATATTGTTTTTTTTTTATGTTTAAATTGTACAAAACCGTAACTATAAAAAAAAGACGATGACAGATTTTGACACGTATGTTCTCAATAAGAAAGAAGCTGTCTGGACACATGCGAGAGGACATCATTACCCAATACCCTGGAAACTGTTTATCTCACTATGCTAATGGCCGACCGCACTCCTCCGACTGTGATGTACAAAGGACCAACACGGACGGAGAAAAACAGCTCGGGCGAGGGAGCCTCTGCAGGCACAGCTCGGCCTTGGGCCCTAACGCTGCCGCAGCTGCAGGCAGAGCAGCAGAGTCTGGAGCCGTAATGGCGCACCATTCTCTGTCTGGAGACTGATTTAAAATGGATGACCAAGCATCACCCCCTGGACTAGCTGCCCCGGAGCCCGTCGGCCTCCTGCGGTCCGGGGTGATGCTCCTGCATTTGCGCGCACGGTGCTGCGTTGGAGCTGCATGAAACCGCGGGGGATTTACAGCAGTTATGCCGACTCGCCACGTCGCCGTCTCATTTATGCACCTCATGCACTTTCATCCTGCTCCGGGCCACGGAGAAGAGACAAAAACAGATATTTTTTGTTTGTATGAATTGCACTTGAGCTCGCGGGAGGGCAGAAGAAGAGAGAGAAGCTCTACAAAAAACAGAAATGAAAGTGGTAGAAAAAGGGAAAAGGGGGTGGCAGAGTGGGGGGGGGGGGGGGGGGGGGGGGGGGGGGTGCCTGCAGCCATCTGCCTTTGTGCCAACAGTTGGTTTCTGTGGCAACCGGTAAAATGTCATTATCCTTAATTGACACCGGGGCAGGTTCAGTGTTTTTAATTGTATCATTATCTCTCTCTCTCTCTCTCTCTCTCTCTCTCTCTCTCCCTCTCCCTCTCTCACTCTCTCCCCCTCTCCCTCTCTCCCTCTCTCTCTCTGTCGTGACTCGACCTTCTTTGGCAGCCCTCCGCCACTTCCTCCAGTGGGGCAGCTCCCTTTAACTTCCAGTAGGTTGATTTTAGGGTGTGTATGTCTTTCTGAAGCGCTCGCCTCCTTCGGTAAGGTTATCCCGTTGGTAGGGCATGCAGCACGACGCTAACGTGGCGGCGAGTATGGATGGAAGGATGGATAAGAGCTCAGAAAGCGATTTTAAGGAAGAAAATGAACACTTATATTGCACTGGAGACAAGGAAGGCGGAGGGCCAGGAAGCGGGGAGAGGGGCTGCCTATCCTTTTAAGAGGGGCTCGTTCCTTTCATGTTGAGGCTTGTCCGGGTGGCAGCGAGAAGTGCAGATGAGCGATCATAAAGTAGCCCTGTCTGTGTACCATTAGCCAACCGCAAGTGCTAAGCACTTACCAGAATCCGCTTGTGTTAACCACCTCCTCCTCCCCCATCGCTTAATCACTCTCTCTCCCTTTCTTGCCTCGCATCCATGGAAAGCCCTCTTCTCCTCCTAATACCCTTCATAGCCTCATTTCAGATTGCAGGCACTCCTCTACACCTCAACACACACACACACACACACACACACACACACACAGAAGCAACAAACCTTTTGTTCTTTTGTTTGCTTTTATTCCATTTCTCTCCTTTGAATTGTGGCATTTACCGATGGAGAAATAATGTTCTTTCTTTTTTGTTCATTTCGAGCGACCCAAAAAGAAAAACGCAGTTTTGCTCCGGTGTCTGCAAACAATGCGAGGCTTCAGAAGCCATTTCTTGTTTCCAAATCAATTTCATCATAACAAGGTGCTTTTCACCGCCACCGACGGCTCACTTGATCACTTTGCGTGAAAAAGTGTCCAGTTCGATGAAAAGAAGTAATTGCAGCAAAAAAAAAAAAAAATCGTTGGGATGTTCTTTCTACTTTAACTTTCAGAGAACCTGTCAGAACCAGTTTGCAGTGCAGTGTCCAGGCGGAGCCATTATTACTGCCGGTTGCTTTATTAGCCTTCAGCAGGGCAGCAAAGGACTGAGAGGAGACTGACTTGCGATTCAAGTGAAAGTGGCACCCAATCGACTAGTTTGTCCTCTCGTGCTCCCGGCGGGGTGGGATGATGCCGCGAGGACGCCACTGTCCGACGAGTCCATTAGCACATAGACTCCACACACGAGGGCATGACGAGAACAGACGGCATACAGCACGACGTTCACAGCCTGGCAGGGATGTTCCGTAGCTGCTGGCATACGCCATTTTTCACTGTCGTCGCTCGCTTTCCCGCATTCTGCAGATATTGCTTTATATTATCGCTCCTTTCCTTCCTGGTCTGTCTTTGTTCCTTCATTTCTGCCATTTTATTTGGGGATTCGGGATTCAGTAGTGCATGAATAACTGTCTTGATGGAAAACATTTTTGTAAAAAAAAAAAATGCAAAAACGCATTTGTTCAAACGTATGCAATTTAAGTAGAGAGCAGGCGAGTTAGGGGGTCGGTGAGAAGCGAACGTGCTGTAGCTACGTTGGGAGCATATGGCGGAGGTGTTGGATGGTTGTTTTTGTGTGTGGAGACCATCTGTTACCTAGTAACAGTTTGGGTGATCTCTGGTTAATGTAAGAGCTCCCTGTTGAGATCATAGCGCCTGATTATATGCAGGGCCTGCAGGTTACCAGTCCAGATGGAAGGAGTTAAGCAGCATTATTCTTATATTCTGAGTGGGGATCAAAAGGAACACTAGTGTCTTGTGCTAACCTCATCGTGAAATATATTCTGATGTTACAGTCTGAACAACCAGCATGAATCCTTTTTTTTTTATTTTTTTTATCTCATCTTGAGATTTTAGTGGTGGCTGCTATTTATTTATCACTCTGTCCTTCCGGGATAAAGGCTATGGGTAATTGTGCTTAATTATGTTCCCTTTTTTTTATTGTGGTGAGAGCACAAAGAGATTTTACGAACTACCTACGCATATTCTCAATGCAACAAATGCCAATTAAATATGGTGGAGCAGAACTTGGCAACGTGGATTTCAAATTCAAACCTCCCAGGAGCAGCCATTTTGCATTGGCTCCTTCCCCCTTTCCACTTACTCACAAGGCAAGGTTTTGCAAATGACAGGTGAATGCAACCCGTACGCTGCGTGATTGAAACCTTGCCATAGTTAGGCAAAACAATGGAGGCTGTGTGGCTACAATCGAGCAATTGTCGCAATCAAGACTGAGCGGAAAGTTTAGTCTGGCAATCTTCACAGCGGTACTTAAAGTGATAATAGTGAAGCTTGGTGGCTGCGTCGTGTTAACCGTGCGGTAAACACACCCCAGCAAATCTATTGGAAACCCAAAACGTATGAAAATGTGAGCTAAGGATGATTGTGCGTGGGAAAATAGGTTAATAATGACAGTTAAAATGAAATTAATGCGTACAGTTGACCCGTCCCTCGCGAATCATAGTGTTTTATGTGGATCCCTTCTCTGTGCGGCCTTCTTTGATGCGTAGAACAGTAATATAGGTTTAATGATTGCATATTCTTACCAGAGGTCGGAGTGCATCTATCGTAGGTATTCAGAAAAAACGAAGGCCAGGTTCAGTTTAGCAACTGCTCGGTTCTACTATTCCAGCCAAAATCTCTTCCCCTCGTTTTAGAGCTTTTTTAAAAAAAAAATTATTGAGGAAACCTGTTGTGCACCCACTGATTTTGTTTGACAACAGAGGATGCTGTGGACAAACGTGGAATATTTGTTTTGCTTGAAGAACTTGCCGCAGTGAAAATATTTTTCAAATCACATTCTGCTCTCGGTATAAAAGGGGAAGAGTGTCCTCCCCCAACTTTATGCGCGCGCACACACACACACACACACACCTGTCATTTATGTCAAACCAGTTAGTCTAGCAGTTACAATCGGCGACTCATTCAGGTGAAAGATTAGCAGTTGGTTTTTAAAACCCATCTCCACCTTCTCCCTAAACGCTCTCATATTTCACCGTAAAACGGCTTTGTATGTATGTGTTGATGTGCATCCAGGCCCCGTCTGCACACCCTGTCCCGTTGAGTGGGTTTATGTGTGTACAGTCTCAATGTGCCTGCGTTGTCTCTGTTTGTTTGTGCCTGTAGTTGTTGGGTTCGGAGGAGAGGACAGCTGTATCGGGTGCCTGAATGTGTGCATACGCTTGATGCTGATGCTGACGAGCCTCTGGCAGCGGGACAGGGATCAGATGTATGCGTGTAGCATCACTGGCAGACTGTCAGTCTGACAGCGGCTGCGCTGCCAGGTTTGGAAGCGCTGCCGAAGTAGACAGCTGAGATGGAGCGAGAAGCAGCTTCCTGTGATTGGGAGAGAGGAAAATATCGGGAGAATGAGACAAGGGCCAGGCCTCGCTGATAAAAAGAAATAAATAAAATGAGGAGTGTGGCAGTTTGTACCCAGCAGAGGGAACTGAGTGGGGGATGGTGTCGAGGCTCACGGATGAAGTTTTGCAAAACACAGACTTGTCTGTCTGACCTTGCTTATAACACAACCAGTTGTTGTTGTATTTTTTTGTTGTTTCTTTAGACTGCTTTTCTGGAGAAAAATGATTCCATGTTTCACAGGGTGTCTTAAGAAAGCGCGTGCCTTAGTGGTCTATAAATTCCCTTTTCAGTTGGTCCACAAAGCAGTATCTTTAGAAAAAAAAAGGGTTATTATTCTGTGCCAAAAACTATGAGTGTGTTCCATTATTTATTATTTCAAGGTTAAGCTTTCTAAAACCAATTTTTTTTTGTCAAAGCGACAGTTTAAAACCAATTTATATATTCAAAAATAAAAGGACAAAATGAGAGAAAAGCAGCAAATCCACACATTTGTGCAACATTCATACAAGAAAATATTTCGAGCTTTTTCTTGACCAAGTGACCAAAGAAAAAAGAGAAGAAGAAGAAGAAAAAAAAACTTCAAGCGTGTGAAGGTCAGGGAACTAGTGTTGCAGGGACACTGCAGCCTCTCACTTTTCCCTCACTGGCTGTCCACTTTGGGAGAAATGACTCATCACGATGGGAGTATTTGTGCCTGTGTGTGTGTGTGAGTGGATTTACGTGGTTGGGGCTCACATTTATAGCTGTCATTGTCCATCTTTCCAGCACATTATATTTAGCCGTACTATCAGTGAGGCTTTCTGGTGCCGTTGAAGAGGTCTCTGCCCTCGCCGCTCTCTCCTTCCACTCTCTGAAATAGACCATTCTTTATCGGACTCGCTCTTTCCTCTGTCTTTGCGCCTTGAACTGTTCAGTAACAGTCTCGAAGTCTGTTGTTGATAAAGTTGTGGATATATTCTTGTCGGGCCCTCTTCCTTCTGTCTCATGCTTTGACTTATATCTTACATTCCTGAGTTGAGTTGTTGTGTGTACGTATCGGTTCCTTTTTTGCGCGTTATATATTGTGTTCTGATCCTGCATCCTTCCTCCCTCTGTCTGCCCAATCGCCTCTCTCCTCAGGGGGTCCATCGGTAGCTCGCCCTCTATCTCTGCGGTGCCAGGCGGAGAGGGGAAGAGGAAGTGAACTTACACGGAGCCTGCCTGAAAGGCTGGAATAGCCAGGAAACCTAGCAATACATGCGGACGAAGTAGTGTGTGCGTATAGTCTGAAAAGAAATGGGCAGTGTGGGAGCATCTGGGATCACTAATCATTCATTTCATGCCCATACGACATATGTGTGTCATGCAGATGTATATCACCATGCCATTAGATTATGCTAACGCCCAGTCAGCGCTGACCTGTTGTCCTGGATCAGGACCTGGATACGCAGTGGTTCTTCAACATTTATTTATTATTATGCCGTCCAGATGTGGGTTACGTTGAGGCGCTGCCACCTTCATCAGATAAAGTTTGCAGAGTACCTTATTAAATGTTATCAGGTCCCCTGAGCCTTGGTGTCGGTAAGAATAATTTGTTACTGGCAGAATTGCTTGCGTGGTTTGGTTGGTGTGTTTTGTGCACATCGCCACATGTGAAATGCATTAGCAGTGGTATGATTGCAGTGTTTATGTTTTCTGTCGATGTGTGCACACACAGAGGAGATGGACATTTATATTTCCTGTTGCTGGTGAGTGATGGGTGGATGTGCCGCATTTGTGGATGGGACAAATCGCTTGGGTTTTTGTGGATACACCGAAGACACCGTACCACCGGGCACTTCATGTAAAGTGCATTTTCTGTATATTTAGTGGAGTAATTGGGACACATCATGTCTATGTCTGTGGTTACGCAATATATATTTGCATTACGTTGTTTCGGTCTTCATCAATTCCCCCTCGTTATTCCGTACATTCATATTCATCTGTCCATGCCCTTGTGCAGTAAGAGAGAGCCCGGGTTTAACAGGAAGGAAGTGGTGTGTGTGGACTGTGTCCATCCACCCACACCGTAGACCTCTGCCCACAACCCCACTTTCTTACTAATGGCGTACATCTAGATGGGAGTGAAGAGGAGGGTGGAAGAACGTGATGGACACAGTGCAAGCAACGAGTGAATCTAGACATGTGTACGATGACCGTTATCTGAGAGCAGAAAGAAAGGAAGGGGAAGCACAGCTGGCTCCAGACTTGCGTCTGGCTGAAATGGTTATAAGGAGAGGGAACATTTCTTTGGACTGAAGCAATGGGGTGGACAGCGAGTATTGTATCTTGGAGAATAAGGGAGGGAGAGAGAGAGAGAGAGATTTTCCCTCCTGCTTTTCTGTCGTCGTCATCATCACCATCCCACTCCTTCATTACTATTTCATGACCTTTGTTTCCGTCAATTCCCAGGGTGTTTTATATTGTATAACCAGCGAGTTTGCTGGGGAATTGTGCTTCCTTGTTTATCATTGCGTAGCAGTTTTTAATATGAACTATTGGCAAAAAAGAT
>JAFBJU010000190.1:516382-591382 GCA_016785305.1 Colistium nudipinnis
AACAGTGTAGAGGAAACCTATAAAGTAACTTCAAAGTTTTATATGAAAGACCTCTTCCTTTATTGTCTGGATGCAATATTCCCATCATCTCCAAAGTAGTCGACTTTTACTCAATGTAACATTTATTCGCTCTCTCACAACTTTTTC
Organism: Colistium nudipinnis; assembly: GCA_016785305.1. NCBI lineage: Eukaryota > Metazoa > Chordata > Actinopteri > Pleuronectiformes > Rhombosoleidae > Colistium > Colistium nudipinnis. Next base: position 516,530 of record JAFBJU010000190.1, read on the forward strand.
TTGACTCCTGGGCCACACCATTAGCGCTCAGCAGTTTGGCGTATGTGTCGATGCAGTAAGGAGTTTCCGGCGTATCAAGACGGGCCTGGCCGATAGGCCGCTTTTAAACCCCTGGGTGATGCTCCCTGGTTAACTCCTCTTAACTTTGTAATGAATGGAATGCAGCCACCCCGTGAAAGCTACATGGTCTCCCTTCATGGCCAGTGAACACCGCCTCTCCCCCCGCTGCCCTTTGCAGCACGTGGTACGATGAACTTCACGCGCTGCCGCCCCAGCGTTCGTCTTCGGGCCGCACTCCAGTGCCCTTCAGATGCATCCTATCGCCTCATCGGGCCATACTCGTCCAGGCCCCGCCACGTCCTGCTCCTCTGCCTGAGGGGATTGCAATGTGTAGCTCACATGACCCGAGCCACTGACCTCTCTACCCTTCCCCTCGCACCCATTCTTTTTTTTTTTTTGCTACCCCCATTATCTCTGCGTCCCCCCCCCCCTCATGTTTCAGGGTCAGAGGCAGATGTATCGCAGGCCCTAAGCCTCCTCTGCCACAGCCCTAAACAGCCTCGGGCCTCGAGACAATGGTATGTGACTGTACATGCGCACCAGACACCAGGCCTGAGGGTGCATTGGGAGATTGGCCGTCTGACTGCTCCGCAACTGGAGCGCTGCACCGAGGCTGGTTCGAGCACAGGCGGCGGTGCCTTTATAGGTCTGCGGAAGAGGAAGTGTATTTCCCCAAATGACTAGATCCATTGTGTACGAAATGCTGCCAGCAGACGGAGTGTCAAACGGAGCGGAATTGCCCGGCCGCAATGTCACGTATGTGTTCCTCTCAATTCTGGTTGGGCACATCAGTCGGTTTTACGAGGCGGTTTATCTTCCTTCCATTATCGTCTGCTGCTGTGTTCTAAACCGCTGCATCCTCACATCGCTTAAGATTGCATTTTCAGCTGTCGGTTCGCATCTTGCACCGACATGTCACGAAGAACAGACCAGGCAAAAAAAAAATGAGAAAAGAAAAAGGCAATAAGTCTCTTCTGTTTGCCATTCCCTTTTTTCTTTTTCTTTTTTTTTTCCCTATACCGCAGTTCTTTCTCTCATACACACATACCCAACCCGTACTCCGCTGCAGTGCTGTGTTTGACGTGTGCCTCGAAATGTGTGTGAACTTGTAGATTCACATACACGGTGCACACATAGGAGCATTCTTCGAAAAAAGATAGGTGGGGTCATCGAAGCAGCTGTCAGCAATGCGTCTGTGTAAGCGCTGGGTCCGGCTTGCCTCGAGCGCCTCAGGGACTGTGGGAGGGTTTGACTTTATTTAATCCAGGCACTCTCACCACCGGTCCCCGGCGTGACTTACTCCACACGTGACGCGCTCATCACCAGGATTTTTGCACGGGCTGAAAATCAAACTATTCACACACGCACGTGTGACTTTTTATTTGTAAGCCCGCAAAGGTCGTTTGCGCCGATGTGGGTCTGCACCGTGGCTTGGCGTACTTATCTGAGAATATAACTCAGCCCTCAGTCAGCTCAGTAGTCAGCTATTTGAAGCATGTCACGACAGTTCTCTCCGCGGAGATGCAGTGCAAAGCAACCGTTGCAATAGATCCCGCAAACTTACCTGAAATTCCTTTTTTTTTTTTTTTTTTTTTTACACTCGAAAGAAATGTCCTCAGTTTAGAATGCAGTAAATGACGTCCGCCCTGCATCGTTTGCGATGGCGCTTCATTGAAATGACAGCGGGTATTAAGGAACTATTAGTGGTTATTAGAGCACCTCATAGTTCATGTTTTTTCCTCATGTAAGCCTTTTTCCCTTTTCTTTTATGTCTCTGAACCTGATCACTGGGTAGAGCAGGAGAGGATCATTTAGTTGTGGTCTATAATAAAAAAGATGATTAGCAGGCAGGATGCATGTTCTGTTTAGCCAGTCGACCGTATCCAAGGGCAGAGGGTCGTGTTTTCGTGAGGCTGATTGCATTCGAGGCTGTCTGCTCTGTACTGTGAACGCGACTAGGTCGAGACACAGGTGCACTTTTCACCCGCTGACTCCAGCGCTTTAGAGTCAGCGCCTGCACTTCTTCTCAAATACTCAAGGCTGTATATGCGGCACAATGAGTCGACCTTAATTCCCGGGTCATACACCTGTTCGAATGGCGCCCGTTACTATTGCAGGCACTGGGCGTCTGTGCGTGGCCTGTTGCATTTTTCACGCCTTTCCTCCACAAACAAAAGGCACTCGATACAGTCTTTTTGATATTGATTCTCTGCAAGCCTGCACTTGTTTTTTTTTGTTTTTTTTACCTGTTGAAGCACTTGTGGAGGTCTTGCCTCTGTAGTGTTAATTCGCAGCCTGATTGAAATTTGCTTAAGAGGAGGCTTTGGTGTAGCTCTTAGCATTGAGATTTAATTGGTAGCAACCTACCTTTCAATTAAAACTGAACAGCAATAGAGGATGTATGCTAGTTGTGGGCGGGATTTTTTTCTCACCATTTCCTTCTCCATTGTCTACCCCTCTTGTGTGGCAGCATTGGACTTTGAAGCGCTCGTCTTTGCACATTCGCAGTTCTCAGTTGTCTGACAAACTCGATTCCGCCGCAGTAAAGGGTTTGTCTGCCTTTGTGCTCTCTGTCAAAAGAGCTATTCATGATTAATAGTGGTTTTAATGTCGGCTTTACTAAATTAACGTCTCATTTAGGACACGGAGGGGGTGGTCTCGTATTCGTTCAAGTCTGTGTGCTGGCTGTCTCACAGCATCGGGAGGTTTTTTTTTTGTTCCTTACAAATGCGCTGTCAAAAATGGACACGCCATAAAAGGCATCTACACTCCTCATCTTCTCGCTCATTCATTTAGATGCTAGGTCTGATCTACTCCTGCGATAATTAATATACGGACTTGTCAAATAAGTCCCATGTTTTGTTTTGTGTGAGTCGACTATGATCTGTTTGCACCGCGCTATTCGGAGAAGAACATAGGAAAATATGTTTTTGATGGACACCAGTCAGCCAACAGCTAGTGCAGCCTTTAAAAAACACAGATGGCTTTCCCCTAGTTGGCCAATTAGTAACTTCAGCTACGGGACACTTATCTGCTTTCATCTTGCTGTGTGTGTCTTTCGTTTGGGGCGCTTGGTGTGCCTTCTTATAAAGAGGTTATGTGTGTGCATGTACTTGTGCGCAACTGTATTTTACTGCTGGTACATACTGTTGGGTGTCAGATGATAAGGCAAAACACATATCGAGTCTCACAACATGGGAGTGACGTGTCGAAGTCAACAGTGTAAGCAATGAAGTGGTGGCAGCGTAAAAAAAATGACGTGAAGTTAAACCAAGGAAAAAATTCCTTTTACTAAGCTACAGCTGTGTTAAGTAATGTGCAGCATTCCAGCAGCTTTGCCACTGACCTCAATCTTTTCAGGAAACATCGAGTGGAGAAATAGGATCACAGATTAAACATTATTAAGGGCACATAGGCACAGTGGGAACCTCGATGAGACGCAGTAGCTCTCTAATAATGAAGCCAGTGGAATAGAATGTTTCTTGTTTCCTGTAATTCTTGAAATTAATTATATACCCTCTCTATCTCTATTATGCAGGTCCAGACACCAGCCCAGTGAGCTCCCCTTGCATGGAAACCCTCCTTCCTTGGCAGTCTCCTCCTCTCCCTAGAGCTAGCGGCCAGCATGGCAGGATGAGCCTCTGCCAGCGATGATGATGGCCAAAAAGCAAGATGTCCGGCCACCCATCTACAACCTGGTCGTGGTTGGGCTGTCCGGCACGGAGAAGGAGAAGGGCCAGTGTGGTGTGGGCAAGTCTTGCCTGTGTAACCGCTTTGTCCGGCAAAGTGCAGATGACTTCTATCTAGACCACACCTCCGTTCTCAGCACAAGTGATTTTGGGGGCCGCGTGGTGAACAATGACCACTTCCTGTTCTGGGGAGAGGCCGGGCGGATGTTGGAGGAGGGCCCAGAATGCCGTATGAATGTGGTGGAGCAGACCGAGTTCATTGATGATCAGACGTTCCAGCCGCACCGAAGCACGGCACTCCAGCCTTACATCAAGAGGGCGGCTTCCAGCAAGCTGGCTTCGGCCGAGAAGCTCATGTACTTTTGCACAGATCAGCTGGGGCTGGAGCAGGACTTTGAGCAGAAACAGATGCCTGAAGGCAAGCTGATGGTGGATGGCTTCTTGCTCTGCGTGGATGTTAGCAGGGGTATGAACCGTAGCTTTGAGGACCAGATGAAGTTTGTCACCAACCTGTACAACCAGCTAGCCAAAACGAAGAAGCCTGTGGTAGTGGTTCTAACCAAATGCGATGAAGGAGTCGAGCGTTACATTAAAGACTCGCACACCTTTGCCCTAGCCAAGAAGAACCTACAGGTGGTAGAAACATCAGCACGCTCTAATGTCAATGTTGACCTAGCTTTTCTTACACTGGTTCAGCTAATAGATAAGAGTAGGGGAAAGCCCAAAATAATCCCTTACTTTGAGGCACTCAAACAGCAGAGTCAACAAATTGCCTCGGCCAAAGACCGCTATGAGTGGCTGGTGAACCGAATTGTGAAGAACCACAATGAGACGTGGCCCACTGTCAGTCGTCGCATGCAGTCTGCCCCCGAGTACAGGGACTATGTTTTTCTTGAGGGAACGGCTAAAGCCAAGAAACTCTTCCAGCAGCATGTGGATAGACTCAAACAAGATCATATAGAGAAACGTAGGAGGGCCTATCTAACGACCCTGCCACAGGCACTGTCTGTGCTTTTACCAGAGTTGGATGAGATAGACCACCTCAGCTGGTCTGGAGTGCAGAAAGTGCTTGAGACAAAGAGAGATTTCGTCCAGTGGTTCGTAGTGCTAGATGACACTCCCTGGGAGACCACGCCACACATTGATAACATGGAGGATGATCGAATCCCCCAGGACCTGCTGGAGACCCCTGCAGCTGAAGCTATCTATGAGACCCAGCTGGAACAGTTACGGAATGAGCGCAAACGGGCTGAGATGAGATGGGAGTTCAAGGAGAAGCTAAGTGTCTCTCCTTTCATCACACCCGGGAAACCCTGGGAGGAGGCCCGGAGCTTCATCATGAATGAGGACTTTTACCATTGGCTGGATGAGGCAGAATATTTGGATATCTACAACAAACACCAGAAGGAAATAATTGACCGGGCCAAAGAGGACTTTCAGGAACTACTCCTTGAATACTCTGAGCTCTTTTATGAGCTGGAAGTTGATGCAAAGCCAAGTAAAGAGAAAATGGGTGCCATTCAGGAGGTGCTGGGCGAGGAGCAAAGGTTCAAAGCCCTGCATAAGCTGCAGGCAGAAAGGGATGCTCTGGTGTTGAAACATATCCACTTTGTCTACCACCCCACAAAGGACACCTGTCCCAACAGCCCCCACTGTGTGGACAGTAAAATCGAGCAGATACTGGCTTCCAGATTTCCTACCCGATATCCATCGTCAGACAGACTGGAAGGGGGGAGGGCCGAACGGATAAATCTCGTTATCTTGGGGAAGGATGGCCTCGCCAGAGAAATGGCAAATGAGATACGAGCCTTGTGCACCAGTGACGACCGGTACGTGTTAGATGGCAAGATGTACGAGTTAACCCTTCGTCCTATTGAGGGCAACGTGCGTCTGCCAGTCAACTCCTTCCACACACCGACCTTTACACCCCACGGTTGCCTGTGTTTGTACAATTCAAAAGAATCCCTCTCGTACGTTGTCGAGAGTTTAGAAAAGCTTAGGGAGGCAACTATAAGCAGAAGGGAAAGGGAAAACAGCTTAGCCCAACTCCCGCTGTCACTCCTTCTGGTCACCAAGAGGGGGGTGGGGTCCATAGGGGATATTGGGGGTGAGACAGCTCAGACTCTTATCCAACAAGGGCAACACGTTGCTGTAAAGTTGCAGTGCACATACCTAGACCCTGCCTCACCCGGTATGGGCTACGCTCGCAATGTCAGTGACAAACAGATCAATCAGATGCTGAAGGGCCTATTAGAATTAAGGAGAAACAAAGGGAGCAGCTCTCCTCCATTGCCGCCACTCTCTGCCTTCAGGGACTCCCAGTATCAGCCAGTCCCAGAGGCAGACCTGAAGATAGTCATGTGTCTGATGTGTGGGGACACCTACGACATCGACCAGCTCCTTGCACCCTTCCTGTTGCCCCAGCATTGTCGCCCTGCCTCCAGTCTTAGCAGTGGCACCTCGATTGTGCTGGAACTCAGTACAGGAGGTCAGAGGCAGAATATTGAGCTGTCACTACTCTCTTTCCATTCCTCCTTTTCCCTCCGCAAGACCAGGCTGGTCCATGGCTACATTGCAGTTTACTCCGCTCGCCGCAAGGCCTCCATGGAGACGTTGTGTGCTTTCCTGTGCGAGGTCCAAGACATCATCCCGGTCCAGTTGCTATCCGTAGGGGAGAGTCAGATGGAGCTGTCAGACTCGGATTCAGCCAAGGAGCAAGTCAGTCAGGGAGACGAACTGGCACATGAAATCGAGGCCAGGTTTAACACCGTAATATGTGGACATGGTGGGGTAGTAGGGGGGCTTCATAAGATAGACCTGTTCCAGCCCTTCTTCAAGGACGTGGTTGAAAAGCGCACTATTGTTGAGGCCACGCACATGTATGATCATGTGGCGGAAGCATGTACTAACGAGAGCATCAGCCCTCGCTGTGGCTCTCCCAGTCCAGTTAACATTCTTATGGACTCTGAGGACGATATCGACCCATCACCCCCTTACCCCACACTGAGGGAGGAAGGCGGCCTGGGTTCCCACCTTGGAAGCTTCAAGCTGCCAGATCTGGATTCAAGTGATACATTCTCTGTCATTTCTGAGCTCAGCACTTTTGAGAGTAAACTTAACAACAAGATTCCTCCTCAAGTGAAGCCCAAGCCTGTCCGTAAGGTTAACCTCAGCCCCTACATGGAGCAAGGCGGCACCAACCGCCGCTCCCAAGCCGTCACCTGGGCCCCAGGCAGCGATGGTGGCTACGACCCGTCCGACTACGCGGAGCCCATGGACGCTGTGAGCAAACCCCGACTCACAGAGGAGGAGACTATTTACTCTGTCCCTCATGATAGCACACAGGGCAAAATTATCACCATACGCAATGCCAACAAGGGTCACTCCAACGGGAGCGCCGGGGGGAATGGCTCAGACAGCGAGGCTGACAGTAGTTCACTGGAGCGCCAGAGGAAGTTGTCTGCCATGGGGGTTAAGCCTAAGCTCTACCGAGACAGATCCAAGCGGCTCGGCAAATTCAGCAGTTTTAGGACGAGCTTCTCCATAGGCAGCGACGATGAGATGGGGGGTCCGCCCAAGGCCAGCCAGGATGACGGAGGAGCCCAGAAGGACAACTCCATTGAGGAGATTGAGGACCCGAAAAGGAGAAATATCCTGAAGAGCCTGCGCCGCAATACAAAGGTTAGTTTATGTACATCCATAATGTGATAAATATGTACATATGGCTCAGCTATGTAAAAGCAACTGAGACACGTTTTTAAAACTTAGTTTGAGAGTGTCTAAAAGTAAAGTAGTCGATATTAATTTGTCTTGGAACACATCAACTACTCATCATTTAGTATATTCTTCTCAACTAAGGCTTGAAATAACCTTCTACGTGAAAAGTACAATGTCCGAATAGGTCATTCATTTGGAGGAGAGGAAATATGTCCTAGGAATGACTAACTCAAGGTCGCACAGGTATTTGTTTATGGACAGACTTGATAAAATCTCATAAAAACGCCCATGCTATAATTGGTCCTTGGCTGGGATTCGACACCTGTTTGCTTTGGGGGATAACTGTTTTTGTCACTAAGTTTGAAGAACAACTATTAATCCAGTATAATTGCTCTACTTTCTGCAGCTTAGCTCAACGAAAACTCAACATATCGTTGGGCTTTTTTTCCTCTGAAAGCATGTCTGCCATATTTTTTTCCCCCGACTGCTCTGTGGGAATTCTCCTTACAAGCCGGATCATAGGAAGAAAAAAGACAAACTTTAGACACTAAACGCCTGAAACAGTAGGCAGAAACGCTCAAAGAATAGGGACAGAGCCTCTATATATATTATTCTGTACAATATTATCTGCTCACACACCTGTGTATCAGGTTTCTTGGTATATGAGAGCTTAAGTAATGTGTTTGACATTCACCAAGATTTTGAGAAGCAAGCCCTTTTTGCATGCATAAAGAGAAATGAAGACTAATTAAATCTTTGCCCATAAGCTGTAAAGATCCCCATTGTTCAGGAAATGATGGTAATAACGACCAAAAAAATGAGACCCTGAGCACAGGAGGCTTCTGGTCTCAATGACACATGCGCGTTACTCGTTGACGACATAAATGAACGGATTTGGCGCGTGTGCCCTTAGTGAGCCACTGATCAGCGTAAGCCTCCTCCTTTTATTATTTTGTTTTTCAGTGCTCACAGTTATGATTCTGCTTTGACCTGTGTGCCTCCCAATTATTCCCATCTTAAAAAAAAAAAAGGACTGGTTTTCGCCACCGTCCCTCACACGTGGCGCGGTGATGCTTGACCTTACGCCATTGGGCTTATCAACTTGGCATGCTGTTCAATTCACACACGGCGTGGCACACAAGTGCACGCCGACTAGAAATTACAGCTGTGAATGTTGCACATGTGCTTCTGTTATAATTACCATGGCTGTCAGCTTTGTGGAACAGGAGGGGGGTGATTAATGTTTTTCGCACGCTCAGCTGTGATCTCCAAGTACCTGCGTGCAGGCTGTCATCTCACACAGTGCCCAAACTCACCTTGCTCATAGATTATTTATTAATGGTGAGCAGGGACAACTTGAAAACTCGGAAGAAGAGTTCCCGTTGGTCATTGTGCAGCCACAGTAGGTAGGAAAGTGGACAGCCCAATCCGAGCCCCATGTCAGGTCTTACAAGTTACAAGTTATGCAAGTTCCAGTAGCTCTTTTACCCAACCCTGTGCTCTGACCTTGTACGTAGAGGGGGAGCAGGTCGAAAGAGGAATCAATAAAGCGTCACATGCCATATTTTAAACGTTCATGTTTCCGAACTCATTCCAAAGAACATTTTGCCAGCAGGGTTCAGATAAATGGCCTCATCATTACTCTAATTAGCTGCACTGATTTTTGCCATACAGCAGGTCTGGGGTCTGGATATCTACTTTACAAGCCATTGTGGCTTAATTGTTGTTCTGACGAAGTGATCAAGTTCTATCACCAGTTTTTCTAAGCAGCTGGCAGCCCATTTTCTATCTGCTGAAATCCCCTCAGCAGGACAGGTTATTGAGTTATTTGTTTATATGGGGAGATGTATTGTAGAAACAGCCACTCCTGTTAGTGGCTTCTTATTGAACAGAATTATCACAAATTCAGATGTGCATTTAAACTCTGGACTTTGACTAAAGGTTCTTTTTTTGTAGTGTCAACACAAACTACTGGTTAGGTACCGTCGACCAATGAGAGACATAAGCAGTAGGACCAAGTACTGTAAATGAAACTAGACTAAACTTAGGACAAGACATATTGATACAAACCTTCACATGATTTTCCAAATGTTCATATTAGTGTTTTATCACATTCAAAGTCAAATTGTAATTACTTCAGGTTAAAGGCGGACTGTTGCCCCCAACAATTCCTGTGCTTGTGCAATACAAAAGCCTTTTTTACTTAGAAATCGATTTTTATTTCCTTCTTTCCCCTTGCTCGAGCTCTCTATCTCTCTCCCCTCTCTCTCGTCTTCCCTCCCTCAGCTTTTTTTCAAACCTCCTCGGCCAGCAAGAGAAATGCTTTAAATTCCTCAGTCACCTAGTTCCAGTCTGGTGTCCTCATGCAAGAAATACGAAAGGGGGAAGATAAGAAATAATAATTAAATAATCATTATATAAGAACTCTTTTTTCGGGGGGGGGGGGTTCAGCGTCCTGCAGCATAGGCCCACCGTGGTTATTATTAAGGAGACATTTTGTTTGTCTTCCGTGGTAGAGGTCTGTTTTGTCTTCTCAGCGTTGGCAACGTACCCCGTCTCAGTCAGCAACTACAAAAAAGTGGCCAGAAGGCTAAACTGCAGGGGGACACGACATTAAGAGAGAGAGAGAGCGACAGAGAGAAGTGGGTGGAGGAGACAAGGGGGACGTGTGGAGACAGTCTGCTTAACTAAGATGGGGCACACAACATACACAGAAATAGATCATGAGCTGCTATTTGGAGCTACAAAACAAGCTGCAGAGGAATATTGGATATAATAATAACAATCGTGTATATTATTACCCCCCCCCCTTTAATTCAATGAAATACATGTTATCTTGTGAACCGGTGTACAACCATGTGTACAAACAATAAAGGCTTAGATCTTCAGCTAAAACTGTACACATGTTGGTACATCCAGGGTTGAGAGAGCAAGTGTTTCATAGGCGTTGGGCAGGATAGAGGCAAAGGTAGCTGAGAGCGATTTGTGAAGGGGTTCCAGACAGGAATTCACTCAAGTGGGCTCATTGTAGAAAGATAAACGAGCGAAAGTATTTGACTTGCTGGGCAGATTTGGGATTATTTAAAACTAGATATTTCAGCACGGGGAGTTTTGTTGAAATAAATCTGGAGTCTTTAAGTAAGCCAGTGAGTGTTTGCTGAGTCATGTCTTAGTAGCAGTAGTAAAGTGACTGTGCACTTGTCATGGACCTTGTTAAAAACAGCCTTAATAACAAGGTAATTTCCAAAAACTTAAATCAGTACTTCTGCGTGTTGCTGATTTGTGATATGCCAGTTTCCTATATCTATCTAGCACTCACTCTATTTTCTCAGACTTTAATGAACGACTAGTGCTAATGCACTTCACAATACTACACAAATAATTGTGTTTTTAAATATTTGAAAGAGTTTTCGCATTGGAATTTCTGTCTACACATTTGCGCCACGTAAACACATTTTGACCAGACAATTCCTAAGTTGTACTAATCCAAGTCTGTTGTACTGTAAAACTATTCTTTGTGAAATATGTTATTTAATGGCGACAACATGGACCTACATTAACATGCCGTTCATATAGCAGTGATGTTGTTATTGTTTTGAACAGTAAGCATCATCGTTTAGAATTGTGTCCCACATATTCAATGACAATGACATATCTCTGACAACCACCTATTTGGCAGTTGTATAGTGGAAACTTCATGGATTCTTGTAGCTATAGCGCCAGCTGTAATTCAAGATAGATAGATAGATAGATAGCAGAATGGTATGAAACGGTCAGGTAACACAGAGTGCTCTATTAATTAGTGTGTCCCTGTGTTTTCCTTTGACGCCGTGCGCAAGTGTGTGTGTGTGTGTGTGTGTATGTGGTACCGAACATGTTTGGTGCAGCAAGCCGCATAGGAGAGGGTATGCGGGGCTCCCTCTCACTAATGAGCACTCCTGCTCCTCTACTTTTTCTCTGAGGCCGGCAGTGTCCCCACAGTATCTGTGTCCAGCCAACCATGCATCCCTGCCTCACCACCCATCCTGCCAGGAAAGAGACTCAGGGGGCTGACGGACTTACTACAGATCCAGGCCTCGGGGGGCCTTAAAAAACATTCCCACCGAAGGCCATTAAGCGCAGCACAATTACTGCCAATGCCTCGGCCATACGGAGGCAGGCAGAGGATGATGCAGGAGCGTATTGAGAGGTCTCTTATCGGGAGTTAAAAAGTAATTAAACAACGAGTAACAGAGTTTGATTATCTGAGAGCTGCAGTGCAGCGGAGGTAGAATAAGAAAAACACCTTCTGATGCTAAAGGAGAGAGAGGGTGTGGGCGCAAGGACGAGGACGCTACAGTGACGAAAGGGCTGACGTATATCTCGCTAGTGTACACAACGGGGTTCCAGACAGGAATGTGTGATTACTTATCAATTTAAGGTTTGACGGAATGTGCCAGATCTGTGTGTGTGTGTGTGTGCGCGTGTGCGTGTGCTTTAACAACGCAGTCATTAAGGTCATGGTCTTTTCCATCTCAATCAAGTCATTTTAATAACATCGCCTCGAGGCTCAAAGTCATTTTGCAAACGTGTGCCCGTGTGGGCAGTGTCGATATTAATTTCGGCCTCAAATAACATCTTCTCCAAGTGCCTCTGGCCAATCTGATCTTTCCTCCTTGCAATTTTTGCTCCCCAGAAACCCCGGGCCAAACCCAGGCATTCCATCTCCAAACTCCACGAAAGCAACTACTTCGGCATGCCACTGAACACTGTGGTCTCCCCCGAGAGACCAATCCCAGTCTTCATTGAGAAGTGCATCCGTTTCATTGAAACGACAGGTAAGAATATCCTCAGCATCGTTTTTTTTGTGTTTATGGTACCTGCCTCTTTGTTTCTTGCATTTTTTTTTTTTTCATGTTAATCCACATTTTGTTGTTGGTGGTTGGAGTCTTCTTTGTTCTTTGTCCAGGTTTTAGAACAGTTTGGCAGAGCCGTAGGCCTCATTGGTAGTCACCTTCTGGGACATTACCCAGTTTAGGCGTTTGTGATAGAAGGGAAAAGTATCATGACTAACTTGAGTGGCGACTCCCAAAATGCTCCAAGAAAGCAGATCACGTCTGGTGGCTGGCGTTAGAGTGAGTCATCAGAGCCACGCTCAGATGAATGTGTTGAGCCAAAAAAGCGACACACGCACACACACCTTAACCGTGGTGTGTGCTAGCCAATGGTATGTTGCTGTTACAAACAGGTTTTCAGTCCACTCCTCTCCTCTCTGGGAATTACTGGGGACACAGATGGAGTTGGATGTTTTTTTCAAACCTTGGGTACCTCGTTGCCCAGATGCTTGCCTTGCACCCTGCCACCTGCTGTTACACTTAACCAGACACAACTAAGTGCAGGTTCAGATTATTATATTTCATACTTACTTTTGTCCGAGTTGTCCATTGTAGGAATAATGTTATGTTGTCATGACTCTCTTACACCTCAACCGTCACACTTCTATACTTTTAATACGTTACATATTTAATACAGTATTAACTAAGATAGCTGCATGAATAAAGCATTTGCTGTTCCAAAAAAGAAAAGAAAAATACTGCAAGCCTGAAGTTTGCCTAGGAGCAGCCTGACTTTTACCGACCCCTAAAAAAAATGAAAAGGAAAAATGTTTCGTATGAAATGATTAAACTTACGCTGGATTTTTGGAAAGAACATGCTGCACCGAACCCCAGGGAAAAATATCATCTCAGAGGTGAAGGAGGGTGGAGGGAGCACGGTGGTCTCTGGGGCTGCTGTGCTGCCTTTTTTCTAGACAACGGATAATGTCAACACTATAATGTCAGGGTGGCTGCATGCCAGCAGAAGCCCAGTAGAAGTTTGGTCGTGCAGCGGGACGAAAACACATCAAAGTAAATCTAACACAGAGTGCCCAGACCCTGAGCCAATAGAACGACCTGATGAAGTTACTTCCACACTAAAAATTCCAAAGAATATGCCCCCCCCCCTACATTGTCACTGTCTGATCCCCCGCTTATCTGTTTTATAATTTTCCAGGATATGAGCTGCTTTCAACCGAGATTGTCAAAATATTGTCGCTGGTTACCGCGATGCGAATGCGCTGCGCTGTATCCTCTCTGCCCCGATAAACAACTTTGCATTTGCCCCCGTGTCGGAGTGCCGGGGCAAAGCTCGGGATAACGGCGCCTCGCGTTCGATTTCACCTCAGCCATTCACGTGTTAACTGGAGCGGCCCCGGCAGTTACTTCGGGATGACGGAGAAGAAAAAGTGGCGGAATATGCGCTTGTACTGTGCGAGTGTGTGATCAATGCACAGCTCTCCTTCCACTTTTTACCCTCTCTCACACCCTCGGTGTCCCTCCTAATCCTCGGTTTCCTCTCACCGTCCTTTCTTTGTGTGTCCTTGTTTCTCCTCGTCCGTCTCCCCGTGTCTTTCTGAATACCTTCGCTTGTCAGATTTGATTTCCTTCATAGTCTCGCTAACCCATATTTCTGTTTCTTCCCTTCCTGCCATTCACCTCTGCCAATTCACTGCAGCAACCCCCCTTCATTGCATTCTCTCGTCCTCTTGTCAGTGTTGCTTTTGCGTGTGTGTGTGAGCGTGCGTGCATGCGTGTGTGTGTGTGTGTGTGTGTGTGTTTTAGCCAGTGGTTTTGAAAGGTAATGGTTGAGCCCATAGCTCCCTCCGTCCTATCAATATCACAAGATGGGAAATGGGCTGGACATTTGGGCTCATCTTTTTTTTTATGTGTGTGTATCTTTTTAGTGTGTGTGAGAAAAAGCATCGCACTCTTGCGCATCTTACAGATAAAGAATACGGTCGCAGAACTATGTTGTTTACAAACCGACACATACTGTGCAGAGTGGCACAAGAAAACAGGGAATTACTGAGACTGGAAGGGGAAATTAGGTACAATGCGTTGTTTCTTTTGGATTGTATTTGCAGAGAGTCAGACTTTGCTTATCCCGTATCTACGTCTACAATCTGCGTGTATAATGACACTCACAGGAAATTACCGCACAGTGCTGACACTACAGTGTGCACTTACGAGTGACCTTGTGGGGCCGACCCTGGATCTGCAGCTCTGACCTACATGCTTCCCTTCTCTCTCTCTCTACCTCTACCTCTCTCTCTACCTCTCTCTACATCTACCTCTCTCTCTACCTGTACCTCTCTCTCTACCTCTCTACCTCACCTCTCTGACTCAAACAAAAATACTCACAGGACTACAACCCAAACCAAGAATTCCTGCCTGTATTCGTATCTGTCTCTGGGGTAATGAAGACATTTGGGCACCATGTAAACCAAAACGAAATGAGCATTCACTCACACCAGATATGTATGTGCCTGTTCTTCTTTCTGTCACTGGCCTGCTGTGCTATGTATTTTCCTTAATTGGATTTTCTTTTAGAATATATGAGCAATGGGTATCTTTTCTAAGTTTACGGCAAAATACTATCAATAAAAGGTGCATGGCAAGACATACACTAATGGCTGAAAGAAACATTTAAATGTTTTTTGTTTGTTTTTTATATGCTGTATTCAAAAGTCTTCTTTCTTTGTTGCTTTTATAAAAGCTTCAAAGCGCTCTCCTTTGTCCCCGAGGAATAATAGTGCTGGCTCTGCTATTTTCTGTTATTTTCATAAACTCGGGGGCTTGTTCGAAAAGCCCCTATATGAAAAATCAATGCACAGTGGCTGCCGCTATCCCTCCACGACGCTGGCTTTTCTCTCAGAGCGGTAGCCTCGGCGTGCTCTGCTCCTGCGGGCGCCACTGTGATGAGTGTACGGTAGCGCGTGCGGGCATATCTGCTGGCCGTGGGAGCCTCCATAGCGACGTAAAGGGCAGCACCCAGCGACTGCCTGTCTCCATGGTGAACTATGAAGTCAGCC
Source organism: Colistium nudipinnis (assembly GCA_016785305.1). Classification (NCBI taxonomy): domain Eukaryota; kingdom Metazoa; phylum Chordata; class Actinopteri; order Pleuronectiformes; family Rhombosoleidae; genus Colistium; species Colistium nudipinnis. The sequence goes on from JAFBJU010000190.1 coordinate 531,884, forward strand.
TCTGGGCTGCCGGGCCCCTGAGAAACGCCGGGGTACCGGGCTGATGCCGCACCAGCTGGAGTGTTGTCAGACGCGGCCCCGCGGTGCAGTGGCATTATTGGAACTCTCTGAGTTAGTGTGACCGCAGGCTCGCCATTTTTTTAAGTTTCTTCGGGGGTCACTTTAATGCTGTCGGAGACTGTGAAGTCACCGTAGATGGGGTGTGCGTCTGCAGGGGGAAATATACGCAGGTCTGATGGATGGATAATAACTAACAAGAATTCAAACGTTTTCCTGGTTAAAGGAGATGATGCCAATGAAGCATTGCGTTGCTGGAAGTGCTCATATTCACACGGACCCCAGGGAGTGCTCGTGGGTTGTTTGAATCGAGAGGAAGAGGATGCTGCCGTCTTGTTTTTAGAGCCATCACCTTTCCAACCGTTTTCCAACCTTTGAGTCACTCCCTCCATTCTTTTCATTGCTCTTTAACCTCTATCCTTTTCTGTGTTGTTGTTGTTTCAAGCACATTTTCTCTCCTTGTATGTGTCCCTCCTTATCTTAACCCCCTTATTTTTTTTTTCTCAGCCTCTCTTTCATCAGTCTGACCCCGACTCACACTGCCTCACTATCTTTCCTCATCCACGGGTGCTTGCCTTATTTTTTCCCCTATCTCTTTCACACTCTCTCCCCTCCACCGCTGCACCGCTCCCCTCACCCTATCTATCCCATCCCTGTTTTCCTAGTGTCTGGCTAGAAAAGCTTTTGTGGATAATTGATTGGTCGAAGGAGGAGATCGATGCCGTGTGCCTTGACTGAAAGCTCCCTCATTTCCTCCCTGTTACTTTCTATCTCTCCCTCTTTCTTTTGCCACTCCCTCACTCCCTCCAGATTGTTCTTTGTCTCCCTGATTGCCGCCAAAGTGTGTGCTAGTTATTTGTTAAATGGAAAAAAAGTATGTATGTATGCACCAAAAAGAAATGAGCATTGCTAAATACCACCGAAGTGCACTATCACAATTAAATAAATGTTTGCGGTATATTAGGAAATGGGAAAAATACATGTTTGTCTTTTAGTGTTGACGTGATGTACAGAGACTTCCTGTTAAGTCCCCTTACACGTGTCTTTGAATTCTTTATTGCTGTCACCAATGTAGTGATGGTCTCACTGTGTGTGCGTGCGTGCGTGCGTGCGTGCGTGCGTGCGTGCGTCTGTCCGTGTCTGTGTCTGTGTGTGTGTCTGTGTCTGTGTGTCTGTGATGTGGCAATTGAGTAAATATGGACTCACTTGGTTTCACACTCTCTTTTTTAAGTGCGAGACACTGAAGTAGCCATCGTGTGTCACAGGGCACTAGTGGGCTATTACTAGGCCAGCAGCAGTGCTTTATGGGTTTAATAAATAGTGCTAATACCCTGTTTAGATGCAAGAGGATATAGGGTGAGGCCATTAGGAAAGCTTAACACTAGGTGTACTTTATCAGCTCTTCAGAGTGTGCCCATACAGCTTGTAGTATATCAAAAGCTTTTTGGAGGCGATTAAACCGTTGCTATAAATACTTGATATTTGTGGCAAATTAAACACATGAAAAGCACACCGAACTAATAATATCCCGCTCTCTCTCTCTCTCTCTCTCTCTCTCTCTTCCCCAGGCTTGAGCACGGAGGGCATCTACAGGGTCAGTGGGAACAAGGCGGAGATGGAGAGCATGCAGCGGCAGTTTGACCAAGGTGTGTGGCCTTCTCACTCGCGCATACCGCACATGTGTGCCTCGTCGTTATTGCTGTAGCTGTACATTTACAGGCTGATTGCGAAGAAAAGGCCGTGCGTGCGTGTGTGTTTGCGCGTCGGCCTCTATCTGTAACGAGCCTGGATCTCCTTAATTAAACAGGGAGCATGAATTCTACTGAGGGGATTGGCCTTCACTCCCTTTTAGACCGTAGAGGGGCCTCCTCAGTCATCCACCTGCTCCCGTGTGCCTGTGCATGTTCTCACGTGTGCAAATGCCACTGATGTGTGTGTGTGTGTGTGTGTGTGTGCCTGTCTGCGGTTGGCAGTTAATTACCCCCCAGATTGGTTTGGTTAATGGAGCATGCCGGGGCCGAAATGGATAGCAGAGTGACGTGGCCCGTGTGTGCCTGTGTGCACTTGTGCGTCCGCGCCTGGTTGAGGTTAAATCCAGCTCAGGTAATCAGAATCGAAGCCCAGCGTTGAATCACTCTGAGCCTCGGGGCCTCCGGGACAAGACAATTACAGGTGAAACCGCTGCATAGGTGTCTCATGAGCCACCGAAGATGGCACTTCATCAGTTCCCTGAAGATAAAGATAACTCGGAGGCACCAACTCTCAAAGTGGAAGCTTTTCTCAGACTGTTCAAGAACTCTTTTACCTTATCCGTTTTAGATTGTTCATTCTACACACACTGCCTTTGTGAAGTGAAATGTTATCAGGAAATTACTTTTTTAATTAAGCCTCTTGCTCAGCGCATGCACACACACACTCTTGCTACTACAGTGGTACTTGGAATGCTTTGCCGTCTTTGGTTCTCTTTGGCAGTCTCTCTCTCTGGCCGAATGTCCTTTATATTTGTCTAGGGGTCCTTTTACTCTTATTGAACTCCATTTATCAACCAACGTGATCCATGATCAGCAAGAACACTTTTCACGTAATACATATTTAACGACTGAGATGTCTACGACAGGTTTGTGCAGGCTTGTTGACAAGGAGATGACAAAACGACCACAAACAATAAATGACGAGTGGACAAAAATGTTTACATTGGCATATTTCTTTATATCATGAAGTATATTTTCTGGTAAATGTAATAATCGCTCACTTTTTGGTCCTGAAAACATATTACCTATAAAAAAGTGATCACATTTTATTTATTTTTTTTCCCCAGACCACAACCTGGACCTGGTGGAGAAGGACTTCACCATGAACACAGTAGCAGGAGCCATGAAGGCCTTCTTCTCCGAGCTGCCTGATCCTCTGGTTCCCTACAACATGCAGGGAGAGCTGGTGGAGGCCTTCAGTAAGTCCCGCGGCTCTACTGTGAAGGGACAGGGGGCATGTGGGTCGAGTCGTTCACCGAGACCTGAGGCGTATTGGATTTTGCCCGGAATCCTCTTCCTTTCATTGCAACTTTTCTTCAACCTAACAAGCAAAACCCTTGCAATCCAAATTCACCCATGGGGAGAATTGGATTCGACGCGGAGAGGAGCTCCAGGGGAGGCGGGCGGGAGAGAATATTTAACGACTCAAGCGGGAGGATGTGGGGATGCTTGCGCATCCGACGGAGGGTCGCGGCAGGGCCATGGGTAACGGCGGTCTAATGAAGTCCTAAGAAAACACTCATATTTGAGATAAATGAGGGCACTCCTGCGATTTTCGCCGCCTCTCTTTGTGTCCTGTAATCTGTCGTAATGTGGATTTCAGGCAGAGCTTAGTCTCGCATCCCCCCCCCCCCACCGAGAGATGTACCCCCAGGGGCCGCAAGGCTTCTTCTCTTCTTCTCTTGCAATCTGTTCCACAAAGGAGGAAAGGTGGGGAGAGTGAAAAAGAAAGGGAGGTGGAGTAAGGGATAAGTAAGCCTCAATTTATTATTCAAAAAAAAAATGCACAAGGCCGGGGGCCCCCCCCCAAAAAAAAGGAATTCCAAGAATATCAGAATGACCTTTTCTAGTTACCAGGCTGGGAGGTTGAGGGGGGCCGGGGGGCTGGGTGGATGGAATTTGGCGCACGTCGTCCTGGTGGCGTTACTTTAAATCAGCTGCAGGAAGTTCGTTAGGTTTCGATTACATATGATGGACGTACAGCGGGAGGGGAACCGGAGGCGTGTGAAGTCATCCAGCCTTAAATCTGTTTTTGATCCACACTGACCTCATCGAGGGAATACGAACTGAAATTCCCTGATTGTAAATTATGTTTGGGATGTGGAGGAGAACATCTGCTGTTCTCACCGCCGCTCTTCGCATACACACACACACACACACACACACACACACAGGGTGGACTGTGTCAGCCGGTGACGTCACCTCTTCTGACTCACAGGCTTAGCACACCCAGTGCGTGTGTTTGTGTGTTAGATGCTGCGATTTGTAGGACACTGTGCCGGGCGGATCTATGGCATGTTTCTCCTCTGGGATGTGTATGGTCTTTGTCTGCCTTTTTTTTTTTTTTTTTTTTTTTTGCTGAGAACTGCAGTATGGAGACCTTCTTAATTAATTGTGTGTGTTTGTCACGATGCCACGTGCGAAACTTGTACCACAGATTTCTCTTAAGATGAATCCATTTCACCCTGCTCTTCACTGCCTCTCTTGGCATCTTTTTTTCTCGGAATCCCCTCATCTTCTCTCTCCTCCTCTTCGCCACCTCCATCTAACCTATCATCTCTCTCTCTCTCTCCGCCACGTTCAGAGATCAACGATAGGGAGCAGCGCTTCCAGACAATGAAGGACATTCTGCGCCGCTTCCCCAAGGAGAACTACGAGGTCTTCAAATATGTCACCAGCCACTTGAACAAGTGAGTGAGGGATAGGGCCTCTGACAGGCGCGCTGACCGCGCCGCCGGCCAGGGACATCGCAGAAACTGGGACACTGGCGGGATAGAGGTCGTACAGTGTCATGACCTGTGGTCACACTGTGATTATTTAACCGCTGTGATGTGGCTATGTGTCTGTTATGTTAAGGTCTAATCAAAGACACTTACTCCTTCCCGCTTGGTCCGAGAAAGTTGACACAATTTTAACTTCCGCTGCCACAATACAGTAGCCACCTTTGACGAGTGCTCTGTAGTAGCAATTGTTTCATTGTTGGGTGTCCCGTGCACCAAAAAAGACTTCTGTGATAGATGTGTCGGTATTGTATGAATTTAGAAAGAAAAAAGGGGGCACCATTGCACAGCATCAACTTCAGAGGTTTATGGGGCCACAGCGGCAGCAGATTAATCCGGCGAGATGTGAACGGTGGCCAATTCATTTCTCTCCGTGGTTTCTCCGTGTTTGACAGGGTGAGCCAAAACAACAAGTCGAACCTGATGACCAGCGAGAACCTGTCCATCTGTTTCTGGCCCACGCTGATGAGACCGGACTTCACCACCATGGACGCCCTGACCGCCACCCGCACCTATCAGACAATCATCGAGAGCTTCATCCACCAGTGCTCGTACTTCTTCTACAATCAGCCGCTGGCGGAGGGCCTCCCCGGCTCCCCCACCGCCACGATGTCCGGGGGAGGAACCTCGGCCTACTCCTGCATGGCTGGAGGCTACTCATCCTCGCCGACTCCGTCCCCGACTCCCTACGTCCTCCCCGCCACCCCTCCCGTCATTCCACACTATGGCCCTCCTATCCACCACCACCATCACCACCACCACCACCACCACAAACACCAGTCCCCGCCCCATTCCCCACCAGCGACTCCCCAGTCTCCAATCCCAGCCCTGCTGCCACCCTCCCTGCATCCCCATCACCCCCCGACGGAACAACACACGCTGTGAACCAGGGATCAAGGGAAAGAGAAGAAGGAAGAAAAAAAAAATCCAAGAAGATAACATTCAGAGAGGTTTAAGGGTTCAGAATGGGAGGACGTTTTTTTGAAGTATGGGAAGAAACGGAAGCAGAGAAATGAGACCAGGAGAAGTTGGGAGAGTTTAAGTGAGATGCAGTATGTACAGGGAGCAACCTACATGTTTGCGTGAAGATGGGGACGTTTGAGCCTCTGTTGCTTTTCAACAAAAAAAAACAAAAAAACAAACGGACACACACAAAAGGCAGAAAAAGGGGAACACTGAACTACAGAGCCTCTAAACTGTCCGTATAATTTCCTCTCCTTCCTCGTCACTTTATCCCTCCGTCCCTATCCTTGCCTTATAGAGAAACCTACATACAAACACATTCATGAAGAGCGAGATGTTGCCAGTAACTGTTAAAGGGACTCAGGGAGGGACTTTGTGGTAAAGTGCAGGGGGAATGTGGACTGCGTTGTGTTGGCGATTGCTTCGCTACAAACCAACACACACCCACACAAACACACACACAAGCAAAGAGACACATTCGACACAAGCATCCAATGGCCGGTGTGCCTCCGACAACCGTTCTCCTCAATTTCACAGCTGGGAATAATGGTGGCCAGCACAGCTTTTTTGAGAACCGACTCACCTGCTGTACCTGAACCTGGAGGCCGAGGCTGGGACAACGCGGAGCCGAGAGCGGAAAAAACCTGAACACTTTTGCTTATTTCACCACTGTACAGAGAAGATGGAAGCGAGAAACATGTGTTACGGCTCACTCGACAGGATGTTCTGTCCTTCCACGACGCACACATTCCTTTCTGTCAACCACTCACACACACACACACATACACACACACACACACACACACACACACACACACGGACAAAGTCAGTTTCAGCCGAGGCAGAATGCCAAGCCGAGGTAAAAAAAAAAAAAAAAAAAACGATAAAAATCTCAACCAACTGGATCTGCTGTGCAACAAACTGGAGCAATGGATTATGGGTGCTCTCACACCCTTGGCATTCTGGGGAAAGCTCCTCCTATACTCCCGTTTGCTTTTCTCTCAGTTTGAACTTTGACCTCCTGTCCTGTCCTTGTTAACAAACATTTCGTAATGGATCCAAGTCTTTGCTCTACATTCACCTTCCCGCTGTCACAGTGTTCTGTTTTGGGATGTTTTTTTTTTGTTTGTTTTTTTTTGAGAAATTACACAGACACCTGAGCCTATCTGTCAATGACATTTGGCCTTGTGTGTAATTGTCTGGCTGGCTGGCTGACTGTCTGTCTGTCTGTCTGTCTGTCTGTGTGCGCCTGTAGCCATGGCTTTTCGTTTCATCTGAATCTACTTATATAAGGCGAAAAGTGGAAATAACTCTAGTGTTGGACCTTCACCTGTCATGTTGCTTCTCTCACGCCGAGGTGGTTTTACAAGTGAGTCGGTGCTGCAGTTTTCATAGTAAGGACCTTGTTCAAAAAAGCACTTTTTGGAGCACTTTGAAGGCACATTTTAAATTAGAGCTGCCAGGACATGGCAGCCACCATTTACTTTATTGTCAGTCCACCCTAGCCTTCTCTTTCTCTCTCTCTCGCTCTTGCTCTCTCTAGCTCTCTCTCTCTCTCTCTCTCTCTCTAGCTCTCCCTCTCTCTCTATCTCTGGGAGCACACCACTGACATCTAGAGGAGAAAATTGGAATTGTTGCAGCCATAACCTCACTTCCACTACTGCATGGGCGTAGCACCATTTTTCTTACTGTGTTTTTTTTTGTAGCACCACATTCTCCTCTAGGTGCAATTAGCAACTATCATTGTTATATTATGTCTTCTAAAATCAACTAAACAACTCATGGACAGTGTAAGTAAATAACAACAAGCAGTTTTAAGTGTGGTACAGATCCGCTGAGATTATGTAGCTCCAGGCTCTGTAGACAAAAAGCATCTGGCCACAGTGCAGGAGGTCCGACTGGAATTGGAATAAATTACCCCTCTGTTTTTTGTTAGTTTTCACTTCTCTGTGGACTCTGAAGCGCTCAGCCATTTTATAAAGGGTGGATACCATCTCCAAGATTAGGAGGCGATAATTTACAAGATTGAGACACAATGTAGCATTAGTGGCCAGAAAGCAAGAGCTGGAAGTGAGACGCAAGCTTTGACAGGTGGCTATTTTTTATTTTTTTTTGAAAATAATTGGCGAACCACTGCTCTTGCCCTCGGTGGAATGGAAATATAATTTGCAACAGTGTAACCACTACACCACAGTCACACTACGTCTAGTCCATCCTTGTCCAAGCGACACAGTTGGAGGGACAGCAGACAGAACAGACACTCCATTCATCCGTCTGCATGACTGGAATGGAGCATCACAGAATTCCTGGGTCTAGCCTGCTGTTACCGTAGAAACCAGCAAGATGGGGCTCGAGGAGAACTGCTGAGCCCTGATCTGAGCCAGGGAAGTGTCTACGTGCACAAAGTATGTGCCTCTGCTTTTTCGCGTGAGCTCGGGGAAAAGAGTGTGCTCATGTGAACCTATTATAGGTGTTAACGTCAAGCAGATGTTCTCCGGGGTCACGTATTCTTTTTGACACTCATCTCTGCTTGTCTCCCTCTGCCAAAAGGAAAAAAAAAAAAAGCGCCTTCTAAGCAATCACTGAACTCCTTCTAGAGCTTTTATCCGTCTACACTACCTATTTACCTGGTGTGTGCGTGTGTGCGTGTGCGCGTGTCTGCGATAGAGGAAGCAGCAGTGAGTGTTGGGGCTCACGCGCTCGCAAGCTGTGCTTGGCAGATGGCCACCGGCGTGATCCAGCCAAACGCAAAAGGAGAGGGATGCGGCTCTCCTGGTGGTCATTAGCCCACTGTGTAACCCCGTTAGCTCGTCCAGATTACACACACTGACCCTCAGAGAAAGTGGGGGGCGGGTGTGTGTGTGGGGGGGGGGGGGGGGGGGGGGACGGGGAGAAAAGGGGGGGGGGGGGGGGGGGGGGAGACGGGCAGCAAATGGGTGAATGGGATCATTATTTGGGAGACGGAGGGAGGAAACGGGTGACCACTGGTAGTGTGTGTGTGTGTGCGTGCGTGCGCGTGCGTGTGTGTGTGAGAACATCGGCCAGTGGTGTTCCCTGTGTATATCGATGTGTTGATACTGAACCGACTGTGAGGCAGCCAAAGACTGTGGAAAAAGGGTCAAGGGAGAGATGGGAAGCAAAGTGACAGTTTTTAAGAACAATTTGAATCAAAAATGTGATGACTATGGTTCCGCGAAAAACACGTGGCTACATTGCTTTCCTTTCTTCTTTTTCAGTCTTTCTTTCTTTCTCAACAACGGTGACCGATGTCTGTTAATTTAAAATGAGAAAACAAGCAAAACTATATTCAAATGGTTGTTTATTGGTATGTTAGGGGGGGTCTAACACTTTGCCCCTTTAGTCAGTGGTGATAGAAAAAAAACAAAAAAAAAATCGTTTCTTTTTATGTTTTATTTTAATAATTAAATAATACACAGCTTTTTTTCTTCTTTTTTTTTTAACAATTTCTTTGTGAACGACCGAGAGACCAGCCCAGTATAGTGCATGATTTCTTCCCGACCAAGGAAGAGGGCTCCACCACTCTCACTATTTAAAGAGATGATACAAAAAAAAATATTAAGAAATGATGGGGGGGAGAAAATATAAAAAAATAAATGAAGTACTGTAAACTGAAAAGATAACAAACAAAAAACTGTCATTATTTGCTGAGTATGGTAATTTGTCTAAAATGGGAATGGTGTATACAGCAAGGCCTTATGTGATCTGTATCATAGTTAATAAATCAAATCTTGTAAAATACTTGTTTCTCTTCTATCTTTTTTTCAAACAACTAACACTTAGAACAGATGCACACAATCCCGATCTCCAATGGGAAAGACTCCTTTAAAATGAATCCCATCTGTGCTGCAGATGCTTTTTTCATTTTCTTGTCATGCTCGGTGGCTTTAGAAATGATTCAGACCCCTTCACCTTTTGTACACTTCATTGCGTTGTTGACAACGTTTTTAATGCCAAAAATCACATTGTTCTACATGCAATTTTGCAGATTCCTGTCAAAGGAGTTTCTACATAGTACGGAATTAAAGGTCTTAATGGTTTTGTAAATGAGCAATTTCAGCTGCTTTTATTTATTTTTTTATTGAGTGTTCACTGATATGCAAACATTAGATTGGCTACTAGTTCATGGAGTGTGTGAGAAGTTCCACATGTGTATGAGAAAAGTGAAATACCTACAAACAAACATTGGTAAAAATCTGCCCCAATAGTAAATCTACAGCCGACTCTGAGTTTGGAAACCAAAAAATACACATCTTAACAAAGGAGGCCCCACCCAACTGTCAGTTGCAATTCATTTTGCGTTTTACAAAATGAATGGCAACTATACAAAATGTTATAAGTATTTAAGTATTAACAGGCAAAGGAAGGTGTGTTTATCAGCTTCATCTATGCCACTTTAAAAGTTCCACACAATGTGATAAACTTTGTGTCCTTGTGTGTCACTCTGTTCCCTCCTTACACTATGGAGGGGGGACACCAAAGTCTCAGGGGGCCCAGACGCGGCCACGGCGGCCCACGGCGGCCCACGGGACCCTCCTGGTTTCCTGTGAGGGTGATCTGTAGGCCTCACTGCCATTTCACGGTGCCCTCATCTGACCTTTTCATTGAGTCAAACCAAAGGAAATCCATGTCCGTGACCTTTGTGGTGCAGCTCTCCGCGCTGGCACGGGAAGAAAAAAAAAGATAGGGGCTGATTGGGAATGAAAAGGGCAGACCCGTGTGCGCACTGGACACACAACCCTTGAACTCTGACCTTAAGGAGGGTCTCCTGGGGGAGAGCGAGTGGCAAGTGGTTTGATTTGAAGTTGATTTGAGGGGGAATGTTAATGTTGCTTGAGGGGCCCGATGTGTGGGAGATAAAAACCCATTAGGTTTAGGTCACTCCTTCCGTGTGAAGGATTTACACTGTGAAACGAGCTCGTGCAGTCTTTTTAACCCATTTATCCAAATCCCTGGGATACTTATTTCACTTCTCCTCTGTGAAAGTCTCCACAAGCTCTCTGCCGCTTCCTCCATGCGCGAACACGAGCGCGCCACTAGGAGGCCGACTTGTCCCACATTACCCGTCAGCCCCGGGCTCTGCTGTATCCGGGTAAAGGAGACGCACACGCGGGAGTCCGCGGACCTGATTGATTGGATTAAGATTAGGATGTCGACAGTGAGACGACGCGTTAATCCCGCGCTCTCGGTGAGTTAGATACACCCCCCCCACACACACACACACACACACACACACTTCCTCCTCCGCTCCCTCTTCCATTGAAGTCGAACTCCTTCTCTTCTCTCACACACTTTTTTTTTTTGAAGTTCGAGAAAAAAAGAACTCCAAACTCCCAGAAGGCTATGGGGCGGAGTGGAGAGGGCGAAGCAAAGCTGCAAAAATAATGTTAATTTGAAGGGGGGGGGGGGGAATGTGCGCGTGTAGTGCGAGGCCTGAACGGATAGGTGGTCGTGGAGTGGAGGAGTGAATGTGCGCGTGTAGTGCGAGGCCTGAACGGAAAGGTGGTCGTGGAGTGGAGGAGTGAAGGGACACGCGCGGCGGATGGGACAGGGGGGAGGGGGGGCGGGTGATGATGAGTCGAGGCACGTACCTCCGCTCAGCCGTGTCTTTCTGGGCCCGGAGCTCGCAGCAGCAGCAGCAGCTGCGGCGGCGGGCATTGAATTCAGATGCGACCCGTCTCTCTCTCTCCCGCTCCACCCCCCTCCCCCTCTCCGGCCGCTACAGGTGGAAACGCTCTTATCAATACGCGCTGTCCGAGTGTGACTGCGGGCCGATCCGTCTCATCGATGATTTTCCGGTGCCCCTGCCCTCCCTGTCCTCCCGAAGGAGCCCCATTGATTAATGTCTGGGTCACAGTGGTATTTCCATATTGATAACGCGATTGATGACGGTGCTCCAGGAACAAGCCGTATTGACCAGCTGGGAAGTGATACGTTTTTTTTTTGTTTTTTTTTACACCTTTTGGTGGTTGTATTTGGAATAATGAGGGGTTGGATCCATGTAGTGGCAATCTAGTTGTGCTAAAAATCGAGTGCCACCACAATTTGGATGTTATTACTTAATATGCTGCTGCAAAGATGACCCTGGCATCTATTTATTTATTACCATTCCTTATTGTAAGCCAAAATAAAGTAGAATGAAACATTTATTGATCACCAGGAAGAAAAATAAGTATTTCAGCAGCAAAACAATAGACCAGTGAGGTAGGTATAATACGGATTAAGTTCAAAAAGATGTATAACAAATCAAAGCTGGAAAACATGGGTGCATAACTAATTATGTGCAGTATGTAAAGATTGTAAATGTAATAATACTCCTCGACAAATCCAAGAGAAAAGGAAATGATCTGCAAGAATGTAAAATAAATTGACACAGTAGCACAAATACTAGACCAAGAGTTAAACTTACTTGCATTTTTCCAATCTGTGTTTACTGTAGAGCCACAGTCCAAAACATTTAAAATGAAAAATAATGAAATTAGTGTGAAAGGAGAATCTAATGCTTTGGATTTTACATAGAGGGGGGCACTGCGGCATCACATGGGTTTAAAGTTTCCTTTATGCACTTAACTTTTGGTAGGCACACCTTTGAGAAATATGACAGCCAAAATAATCACAAGGGCCTGAATCATGCGAACACCATATGGCCTCATCCCCGAAAAAACAACAAATATCTGGACACGTTTTGTTGTATGTCAATCGGCAACATTTGGCAGTTTCAGAGCGAGACTGCTACAAAACAGACCTTGTAATCAGGAGTTTGCTAAACGAGTTTCATCTGCGCCCAACTTGCACTGCATGAAAGAGCCTACAGAATTCTTTGGACGTGAATCTGTGGTCCTGAAAACAATCGCCACATTTGCCTAACCCAGGAAAAAAAAAATGCATCCAAGAGAAACAGTTGTTGATAAGGAGACTGTATGATGGACACACAGGGGTTTACGCGTGTTGGGTAGTGCTCCTAAATGATATTCAAACAAATGTGACCTCTGTAGCTGTGTTTGCCGGGATTTTGCTCTTTTCAAGGTGTTCATGAGGTGTTTACATCATTTTTTGTTCGCCCCTTACATCTATGTGATCATATTTTTTGGGGGGATATTTCTGCGGCTTCGCTGGAAAAGTGGCAATTTTTTATTTTTTTTTCCCCACATCGGGTCAAGTGCAAACACTGCATAATGCAGAACAACTCCGCAGAGAGCCTAGAGTTGTGAACCCAATTTTCCAGACACCCTAATTTAAAGGACAGGGAGACAACAACATGATTCTGTGGGACTTGTTCTGCTTGTTGTGGAGATTGCTTTGGAGGCAGAGGGCATTGTGCGGATATAATAGTCAGCGAGGGGGTGGGGGGGGAAAGAAGAAGCTTTGAGCAGAACTGATCCCACTTTACGCTTTTAGGGTCAGTGGTCGAAATGGGGGCTCGGCCTCAAGGTCCCTGTTACACGGATCAGGTGTCTGAATGTATATGTGCTGATTACATCTCCTGAAGTGGAAAAAAAATGCAAATAATAAATGTATGAGCAACGTGCTTGTTTTTTTGCTTGATTAATTATGCCGTTTAATTCCAGATCCACCATGCCGCTCCACCGTATAATTTCCCAGTGGTCTTGGCTGTTTCTTCTCTCACATGCGCTCTCTCCATTTTTTCCTCGTTGCAAAATGAATCATGGATCCAACCGCCTGCACCCGGGGGAGAGCAGCGAGCTGGCGAACGGGCTGACCAATCATGAGCATCAGAGGCAGACACAGACGGAGTGAGCCTTTTGTTGTGCGCTGCGCTCATCAAGTTGAAGACAACTACCGATTTGGCCCGAAGAAAAATGTAAAGACGGAGTGTAAGGAGGCAAAATAACCCGCGCTGCCCATGTCCAGGCACATTTGTTGTCTCGCTTGTTTATTTTTTTCATTTTTTCTTTAATTTATCTAATCCGGTTGGCCAATGGTCTTCATGTGAGTGGGTGGCAGGGTTTCAGTGCCATTCATAATGTCAACTGGGACCCCGGCTGCTCTTCTATTCCCAGCCTGGCCAACCCTCTCTCAGCCTCCTGACAGTTCCAGGTTAGTCCTTTCTCCTCTCTCCCCTGGCCCTCCTCTTCCCTCCCATCCAGCTCTCCCCCCTCTTCAGCTCTCTCCCAGGGGCCCCACTGAGAATACTGCTCAGATCCAGGCCTCTGAGCCCCAAAGCCGGCCCTAATCCTCCTCATCGATCGCCCTGAGAATTTCCTCCCCAGCACAGCAGGCCTCGCTCCTCGCCGCTCGCACTCCTCAACCCCCAGCAGCCAGCTCCTTTCACTTAGAGACAGAGGCAAATAGGAGCCAGGCACGTTACCTGCGTCTTCCCAACGGATGGGTCCTGTCCATGCGATGTGCGCTGTCGGCCGGTAATAGCAGGCTGCATGTTTCTCGGTGTCGATGCCGCTCCAAATTCCGATTGATTTGACCGTTCCAGTGAACATCTCTCAATACTTCAAGCTCAGCTATCCATGTAGTATTTTTGGAACTCAAGGCGCAGTGTAGATCGACGTGTATGTGGTGCCAACTGCAGTTCTAGCAAGCAAGCAAGCAGAGATGGTATTTTGTGAGTGTTTAATATAGATAGCTAAATGTTACGGATAAGCAGCCGAAATGTCACATTATCCAATTTGATTGAATCCCCAGTGTTAAATAACCAGTGGCAAATCCATTATGATGAAATGAGCAGTGAACACATTTGGATCATCACTGCTGGTGCCAATGTGAGGGGTACTTGAGCAGCACTGAGAGATCTGTGGGGACCCATCAGACAGGATTGAGAACTATTGCTCCGCCACTAAATAAGTTTGAAATACCCAGATCATTCTGGGATCTCAAACGCAGATCACTTGGCATAAGGATAAACCATATTTTCCCCCCCCCCCACCTTCACATGCGGACGGAGTAATGGCACGTGGTGTATGCTACACAACTCTGCTGAAAGATGAGAAAGCGTCATAACTAGAGTCCTCCTGGGAAAAGCTCCCAACCAGCAGTCTATCCCGCGGAACATGCTTGTTCATAATTTATTTACGCGGCAAGCTTCCCGTGGACTCTGCCGCGTGTGTTTTGCTGCGAGTGTGGAGGGTATTCCGGGGGTATTTTCCTCCATCTCTGTGGGCCTGTGAACCACACCGGTGCGGCTGTGTATCCAGTACAATAGTGGATGATTAAACCTTATACGTTATTAAAACATTTGCTATGGGGTTGGCATACGGAATCCAGCCCAATCGTGACGGGTGGGTGGGTGTGGGGAACATTTGGCCCCGTCGAAATGTTGTTCCGTGGGCCACTCGGGGCTTTTTGTGTCTCTACTGGCATTAAAGAGCCAGTACAGACGGTCATTTATCAATACTCTGTTTAAACGGGGCCCCGAGCCACATTTCTAAACCTGCCTCCGAGATAGTCGTTGCAATATCCGTTCCCAGGCTTGTGTTTCTGTGGATCATCATTATATATATATATACATACACACACACACACACACACACACACACACACACACGCACTGTACCATTTCTCTTTTTAACCAACCATTGGATTTTATTGCAAGTCATATATTTAACATGTATGGCTATTTCTTCCCCCCTCTGTCCTTCGTCTTCAGCCTCTCTAGATTTCTACATCATTAGCGTTCCCTTTTTTGGGGGGACGGGGATACCTGAGGAGGTCACAGCTTCCAGCTTTTCTCCCCATGTCCTCCCTTCCAGCCCCCTATACCTCAGTGCGTTGCTCTCGTCTCTCGTGCAGCTCTTTCGCTGCCCTTTCCTCAGGTCTGCCTCCTTCCTTCCCTCACTCTCTTCCCATTTACCCTCGCTCTCCTCTTGTCCACTCCCTCCCCTCCTTCCCCTCCACCTCCCCTGTCTCCCTCTTTCTCTTTATTAATTTATTGGGTTGTTATTCTCCTTGCCTGGCGCCGCTAATGAAGGCAGGATGCAGATGAGGGCGAAGGTCTTCTCTGTAGCGATCGACCCCACCGCCCCGCAGCATGGCACTCTGACTGGCACAGGTCAGTGGCAGCTGTCAATCAAAACGCGCAGGCTTGTGCACGTTTTTGTGCACGCGTACAATCGCACACACTATCCCGAAACGAAATTCATACATAACGATAGCGGCTCCATTGTATAACAATTAACAATTTATAATTCTAATGCTTCGGCGCAGATCATTTGACGGGCTTACTGCAAAGGTTCCCAGCTTCCGTTTGGTTTGTTATCCAATGATATGAGGCAATGTCGTCATGTGACCTCATCGTCATAATTTGTGCTTAAATATGAGATTCCGAGCAACTTAACCAGAACACAGAGACACACAGAGATTACCGGGCAACACCTGGAGACGGTAAAACGCAAAAGACAAGAGACCTATTTCAATGGTGCCCAAAACGGTCATATCTGTAAAAAAAATAAAAATAAAAATGATATGCGTCATAAAAATACTATCTAATGCAAAGCTGTTGTATTGGTTTAAACGAACAATTGGTGACTGAACGCATTATGTAATGGCGGCCTGTTAGTCAGCCCACATCTGTTAACCAGACTGAAATAGCTCAACAACTATTGGATGGATTACAAGGACATTTTGTACAAACATTCTCCGAGCCCCGAGGACGAATATGAGACTTTGTTGATGCCCTGTTTCTCCCCTTTTGGCACCATCACCAGGTCAGAAATCTCAGCATGCTATTGTTGTTTCTGGGTGGGTTTCTCCTGTCTGCCCTAATGCACCCCCAGGATGGCACCCGCTGCCTTACAGAGCATCAGATGTGTCTGTGTAAAAAGGCTTCGCCCCCAATACGTGGCGAATGGGGGCCACATGAGCACGTGCGTTTTTGCCTGTGCACGGGTTCAGGTGTCGTTGGCTAAGTGCGTAACCGTTGCCCCGACTTTCGTTGGCCCCGACACGCGGTGGAGACCTTTGAATCTCTGCGTCCTGTATCACAGCGCCGCTGCTCTTCATCACAGCGTGTCAAGCGATGGCGTGTGTGCGCGGGCGCACTCAGCGTTTGGACGTCCGGTGTGCGCGTTGATTTTGTTCGGGGTTATTGTGTTGGTCGGTTTATTTGTGTGCTCAGCCATGTTCTCGAGTTTGTTCACCTGCGCCTGGGCGCGGGGGAAGGTGCGCAGCGGCCGCCCGCGCGCGCGCGCGCTCATATCTCTATTAGCAGTATAGCAGTGTTAACAGTGTTATGCCTCGCGTGAACCTCCCCACCTTTCCCTCATATCTATGCAAAGCTGGGGTCCTGTCAATCAGTCACCTTGGTGACATGGAGCCCCACCTCCCCAATTAGAGCTGACAGGGCAGGATTAGGAGGGGGGCGGGCCCCCGCCGACCTGCCTACGTGTCAATCACGCGCCGGGCATCCGCGCGCCTGTTTACTGTCAGATCCCATCTCCGTCTGTCAGACGGCACGGCAACCGTCGCCCAGGGAGGAGAGGAGGAGGGTGGGGGGGGAGGCGGAGAGAGGGGGAGGAGGAGATCTGATCGGAATTAACTATGCTTCTCCCCACAGACCGGCCGCGCTTTTAATTCATGAAAGGGATGAGAGGAAAGTGGGAAGAGAGAGGGAGTGATAGAGGGAGGAGAGCATTTAAAACCCAGAGCAGGGCCTTCTTCAGAAGTTTTCAGAGTGATGTTTCGTCTCCCTCTGACAATCACTTTTCTTCCCTCACTAACTCTCCCTCCCGTCTTTCTTTCACACCCGGGCCTCTTCTCCGAAGGTGCGTTTCGTGCAGCGTTGGAGCCGCTCGGATTTATTAGCCGCCTCCCCACTGTCTGCCTGAAGTTTTTCTTTGACCCCGGTTTTCTAAGGTCGCGCAAATATGTATTTGTATTTCTTTGGAGTTCGAGAGTTAAGGTCAATTTATTTAGTTCTGCACATGCTCATGCAAATTAGTGTCTGTGTTTCACTTCGTGACTGGGGATGTGGGTTCTGCCTACACCCCTACAGTATGTGAATACATAATGCTCCTCCTGTGTGTGCTCTAAAGCAGTGTCATGTGTGCACAGTTGCCATAATGCTAATGTGTGTGTTTGCCTGTGTCGTCCTGGCTCCGTGGTCCCCAGTGTGTGTGTGCATTTCTTCTTTTTGAGGGTCTCTGGTGGTGGCCTTACGTTGACCTTGCTGCCCTCACTCTAATCCTTTGGCAAATGAGGACCGTTGGGGACCAGGGGGGGTGTTTGGGGGTCTCTGCAAAGCCGCAGTTTTCGGATTAGAGGACCAGAGCGAAGGTCTTGGGGTTACGAGGGACGAAGAGGTGGGAGACAATAGGTTGTACGAGAGGAAGGATAGTGGCAGCATTGTTGTGGCCACCACTGGTCATATATAATGTTTTATTACGTCCACCAACTAGGCGCGGTTGTTGCTCCCGTCGTCTTTGGGATTTTTTGTTTATCAAAATCTCCAAAACACATTTGCAAGTGAAACTGTTGCCCATAAAGTAAACCATGTTATGTAAAACAAAAACAAGAAATGAACTCTTTCAACTTTTTTACTTGTGATTAAGAAATGGCAGTTTATTTTGAATGGACTGCTTTTCAGCTCTCTTGCAACATGGCCCGATATTACAATACAATGTTACCCTTTGCTGATAGCTGGATGTGCGTAGTATTGGTCGGTGCCCGGCATTGAGCATGTCGAGGGTGCACGTGTGCGCTTGCGTGCGTGCGTGCGTCAGAGATGTGAGCCAGGGTTGTGTCTGAGACCCAGCTCAGGTGTCTGCTGGTGTCTGCTGAACGACCTCGCTGCAGGGAACGAGCTATCGGGCTGAGGGGGAGCCTATCATGTTAATTACTTTGCGCACACCCTGCCAGCCAAGCGTGCAACACAACCGCCGAGCGGACACGCACACATACACAAACGCGCACACCTGCGCCCGGGCACACACGCCGCTAAGCGCGCGCGCCCGCGCAGAATCAGCCGTCTTTTCTTTCATTTTGACGTTTTTTTTCTTTTTTTTTCTTTCTTTTCTCGTCTTCCCACTCGCGCTGTTTGAAGACCTTGGACATCAATTCCCTTCTGCTTTCAAGAAAGATTGTTTTATATTCTAATCAATTCAACGCTGTCTCGTGAAATTAATTGACATTCATTCAATGATTTGATATCCCTCGGAGGGGGTGGGGGGAGAGGGGGGGGGGGGTGCGCTTTTGCTGCGGGGGGGGGGGGGGGGGGGTGCGCTTTTGCTGCGGCCTGTCAGTGAGCTGCGAGTGAGATGGGGCTAAATGTTTTGTCATCTCACACTCCAGGGTAAGCCCGCTCCGGGGCGCGAGCCTGAGGTCAGCTTAACCTCCTCTCGGCCGCGTTTCGCCGTCTTCCTTACCGTGTGCGAAAGGTGTCGGGCGGCAACACCGCGCGGATTCCGGATCAGGAATTTCGGTGAATCTCGTTCTTCCGCGGTAGCCTTCACATGTCACCTCGGGGTGCATGCTTTTCAAAATCCCGCTGTGGGTTTGAAAGGCGTGAGTCCGGTGCTCTCCGTCTGGGGCAAGCGGGAGGAGCGGTATTGGCCGCGGCAGGTTGATGCCTTTAGTTAAATGATGCTGGCACGCGGAGGGATTGCTTTGGGAAGTTGTCATCCATCATGATTTTAGAATGACTCAAAGCAGCACTCTGCTTTTGGGGTTATGGTCTGGGATCAATGATTGATGCGAAGTGGTTGCGTGCGTTTTGGAGGAAAAAAGCGAGACTGCGTCTGGGTGTGTGTGTGCAAAATAAATGAAGAGAAGGGCCTGTAGTTAAACGGCTCCTCCGGAGGAATTTGTTTATTTCCCCCATTCTCTTTATTCTCTTTGTTTTATTAATGGGATCTCCACTGGTTAACTGTACATCAGACAACAATCCCATGTGACGGAGTGCCTATACCTGTTTATCTGTTAAGGAGCTCGGCCTCCTCGCGTTTCTTTTCTTCATTTTGTACACGAGTGCGTGTGCATGCGCCCCCATGCGTGCCACATCGCATTCCTTTAAGCTGAAGCAATTTGTCCGTATTCGCCTTTCTCCCCCTTCTTTTTTCCAGGTCCAAGTCTCGCCCAAGTTAATTCTTCAATTAGCGTGATCCCGATATTCAGGAGAGATCATGGAGAGGGGCGCCCACCAATCAATGTCCAATTAGCCGGGCTCGGTAGCCCGGAGGAGAAAAGGGACGACCGCTGTGGTCAGTTTAGAGAGCGGGAGGTCGGGGTGGAGTCCGGAGTTGGAGGTAGAGGTTTAGAGGGAGAGCGTGGAGGAAGCGGGAGAAAAAAAAGAGCGGGAGGAAGCATGAAAGGGATGAAAAGGAAACACTCAAGGCAGCGGAGGTCCGTAAGTGGGCGGAGGCCAGCAGGGAGCACCGGGGTCTGAGGAGGTGGGGTGTGGATGTTGGATGCTCAATCAAGCCGCGTGAGGACAGAGTAATTAATCCATTGAAGGTGTCTGATTGCTGATGACTTTGGGAATACCGGAGCGGTGGCCGGGGCCTGGGGGAGGGAGGGAGGGACGTAGGAGGAGGAGGAGGAGGGCTGGAAACGAGATGGATGCAGGGATGCGAGGAGAGGCAAAGCAGAAGGGCAAACGGAGGGAAGGAGCGAGATTAATCGAGACCAGGGAAATACAGTAGCTTTTAAATGAGAAGGATGAGTCTCGGTGACAATGCAGAAAAAGGGGAAAGAAAGGAGGGAAGGGAACAAGGAATTGATCGTGCCGGGGTGAGGTCGGACCATCACTCACCGCATTGTCGGGGCAAAGACCTCCGCCAGATGTCACGTGCGCGCGTGTAAAGGGAAAGGAATCTGCGCTCCTCCCCGGGTCTTTAACTCCCGAAAACGTTTATCCTGCGAGACAAAGGAGTGCCCGTCTTCTTCTGATGCTAATATGCTTTTAAGGCACTAATAGCACGGCTGAGTTCTGCTTCTATTTAATGGACTATTAATTTGTTCGCATGCATTTTGTCTCAGTGGCCACGGCACAAAGCAGGCTTGGCTTCAGCTCGGCCCCTGAGCGGCGTGCCATTTACTGACCCTCGGCTATACAGGATGCTGTGCCTTTATAATCCAATTCAGATTGATAAAGGCAACGTAATCGTCCGAGTACTCATCATACTGATATGGCGATTTTGTTTATATCGTGATTGCATTTTCTTTGGCATTCTTGTCTGAATCCGTTTTAGTCAATTTTTTTCCCCCCCCAGCCTCGCTAATGCTGAACGTTCCCTGTTCTCCGGGAGAGAGTAACAGTCAACTGCTTTGTTTTCAAACTCCTGCAAGCGCAGGTGGGAAATGTTGACATAGAGCCCGAGCGGGTTGACAGGCAGGGTTTCGACGAGTCAAAATGCAGTTTCCTCCCTTGACTTCAAGTCTTCCCCGCGTAAACTGTATAAACAGCGCGGGCTTCGAGGGGAGCGTGTCGTGAAGGAGCACTTAGTGCGGCAAATTGGATTTGGATTTTATTTCAACGTTTATTTCCATTTCATAGACTCCACTGTTCCTTTCTTGTAAAAAAACAAAAAAAAAACATAGTTGCGTAGCGGGGGACTGGAGCCTTGCAGACATGTTTTAATAACGTTTAATGTTTAAATTAATGACTATAGATATATACACGCGCACACACACACACACACAAAAATCCCCACAATCCCGAGACTCTGCACACTATGGGGATGTACACACCAGGGAAGTCAAAAGCTTAAGGTCAACAGTTCTAAACTTCATTTTAGATGCAATTTTGAGTACAGAACCAAAACAGTGTAATCACTTTCCTATACTACCCATGGACTTCACAGTACATTCATCCACATGCTGCCTCGCCTTATAAAGATAAGGTTGAGAGTGAACATCTTTTCCCTCTTCAGACTGTTACAGTGGAAGAGAAGAAGATTAAATGTAATGCTTTGCTTTGGCCGTGCTTCTCCATTTTGTTCCTTCTTATGTTCATTTACACCAGGAATTACATTTAATAATGAATGCAAAAGTGCAACCTCTAATACATTCAATGAATAATTGAAAGTGAACATGATACTATTTAATGGATGCTTTTGATGTATGTGCATGCGCGGAATGGTCAAGGCTTGTGTTTTTTGAAGTCCCCATGGCAACGGAGGGAGTTTGCGTATTGCACTTAAAAGACATCCTGAAAATGTAGGTTTAAATTGAAGTCCATTCGATAAGCCCTCATGACATTTTGCATTTCAACAAAATTGATCCAATGAGCTCAAATCAGTATCCCTAATTATGTTTCAGGAATGTATGTTTGAGGGCGGCGAAGTGAAAGAAAAAAAAAAAAAAAAAAAGCTTATTTGTGCCAGGATGTATGTATTTATTCAATGTCCGCAGCGGTCTGAAGAGCCAACATCACGATAAAGTGCGTACTGCATGTAGCTCCGTGACTCACCCGTGGACCTTACGGCTCAAGTTGTTGGACTTTCTCAGGAGCAACGTTTCTGGAGGGGAAAATGTGTAGAGGGCACCTGAGGTCATGACTGAACGGAAATGGAGAAGAAGAAAAAAATGCCGCAAAACAGAAATTAGCAGAGAGAAAGATGAGACGGAGCGATAGGGGAAATACAAAAGAGACCGAAAGGAAAATAGTCCAGAGCGGAGGGAGAAAAAAAACAAACAAAAACAGTGACAGACAGTGGCGGAGTGGAGGCAGAAATGTAACAGACAGGCTGAGCGAGGTGGAGGAGAGAGAGAGAGACAGAGAGGGAGACAGGCAGAGGCAGGCAGACAGACAGACAGACAGAGAGAGAGAGAGGGATAGACGGAGACGGAGGGAGAGATAGACGGGCTTGTGTGAGGATGCAGAGAGTGTCCCCCTCTCTCGGCTGCTGCCAGAGGCAAACAGACAGCCTCTCTGCTGGTGGAATGCTAATGCAACAAGCTGCTCCTCTCTTGTCTCCGCCCCCCCTTTTTTTTTCTTTTTTTTTTTTTTTTTTTTTTTTTACCTTTCTTCTTCTTTAACTCTCCTCTGTGCCGAAAGTTTAGAGACCATAGACACGAGCGCAGACTTTGATAGCGGGGACCCCGATGCTTTCGTGTTCTTTGCACTTTGCGGACCCATCTGTGCGTGTTGGCTCCCCCAAATCACGCACAGTGATTGTCTTCTCATTGCGCGCCACTGATTTTGATGGGAGGTAGGCCCGAGGGGGCTGTGTCTGTGGCCTTGCGTTTGTGTGGGATTTTTTGGATTCATCTTTTTTTTTTTTTTTAACCTCTCTCCTGTAGCCACCCACCCGTCAAGTTTTCGACCGACACCGTGTTTGTCTGCAGCGGAGTAGCCATGACTACCGCGGTGTCAGTGGGGGGTCACCGTGTCAGGGGCCGATAGCAGGTCGGCCCGCCGACCTTTCTCTGTCTGTGTCATGGCCGGTTGACCCCTGACCCCCGCCAGGCCCTGAGCCGCGGCCCGGCCGAGGCTGACACGAAGCAGTTGTTTCGGAGACGATGGATGTCTCCGGGGCTTTATCGTGGGGGCAGGTTGTTCGTCCATCATTTAGGACATTCGCATCCCAACACACGGCGTAAATGCCCCCAAGTAAAGACAATGGTTATTTTTCTACTGTGGCGACAGTCATCAGTTCTCAACTTCAGGCAGGACATAACCTTGAGTAGAGCGACTGAGCCCGCCCCCTCCCCCTGCCACCCTCAAACTCTGTCTGTCTGTCTCACTGTCTGTGTCCTGTGTGTGTGTGTGTGTGTGTGTCTGGGTGTCTGTGTGTCTGTCTGTCTGCCTGCGCGGAGATGGCAGCTTCTGAGAAATGGTGGCACACTCTGAAGTGTGATCCATTTAGATAGCGGCGAGGTGCTCTCCCTGCGCACACAGACTCTAAACACACACCTCGCAACAAACAAACCCAGGCGTGAGCACGTGTGCGCTTGCAAACACACAATCCTGTGCGCACACGGACAGAAACAGATCTCACACACGCGCGCACACACACACACTTACACGCACTCACTCACACACACACACACACACACACACACACACACACACACACACACACACAGACGCACGCACTCATACACACAAATATACGGCAGTCTCTTGACATGCACTTGCCTGGTTGACAAGTCATCCCAGATAAGCTTGAGTGACAGGTGGGGAGTGTTGACTACCAGTGTGTGTAGAACACTTTGCTAGATATCACCACCTTACGATTATTGTGTAGTGTTTATTGCATCAGATTTGTGTTATTTACTTCTAAAATAACAAGAATTCAATTTCGAACAGATATGGGGCAGATTAATTTTTTTTCCCTCCACGCAGCTTTTCCTGAAGAGTTCATCCTGTATCAGGTCTATTTGTTTTCAGATGCGCCCTCCCTCTGTTTCATTTTGGTTGTTAATTTCTCTGCCACCGTTTTCTATCTCTTTTCAAACATATTGCACTGCCTCTGTCATCTAGAGAGAATCTTGTCAGTTCTGTGGCAGTAGATGTTTGTTCAGGCTATATTTTGAGGATTCAGGCCTTGTATGCCCCCCCCCCTCCCCTCCTCCCCGCACCCCTATTCCCCGGCCTCCCCCGCGCTCCATTCCTCTATTTTTCTTATCTACTTTCTTCTCCTACTTGCTCCTCTATGTCATTGCCAACTCTCCCCCGTCTGCTCTTCTCTGTCTTCTGCTCTCCTTTCTCCCCCAACCTCTTTCTGTTTCTTTTACACACCCTGTTCTCTCTCTATCAGTCTCTCTATTCTGTGACTGCTCTGGCTGGTCCCCCTGTGGCACACCGTGTCGTGTCCCTAATTTATTTATAATTAGTGCTCTTTGTCGGGATGCGCGGGGAATGTTAAAGTACACGCCACCTCGCTCTGGGTACAAATGGGCTGGTGTTCCTCCATCCTTTCTGCCCGCCCTGACTGCCCAACCGACAAGGCCACTGGGATGGACAGATCTTACACCCCCATGCCCAGACGCAGACGCTTCAAATTATAATGACTTCGCCGCGAAGGCTGTACACTGCAAGACCACTCCCCCTTATTGAATCCATTCTGTCTTTAAATGAGTCCTGAAACACACATTTGAGTTCGTAGAAGTTGCTGCAAATCATTGTTGTGATTTTTTTCTCAGAGCAAGTAAGGAGAAGATTGAAAAAAGCCGCTTGATCGAAGAAAAAACCCTGCACACACAGATTTGCATCACTTGCTTTCAGAAAGGGAAAAACCACAGAGAAAATTGACTTAATATGGGGAGTTTACGCCCTGACTGACGCATGGTGAGATACAGATGCACATTGTCAGTGCACTCACCTGTGCAACGCCTGCATGCAAAACAGAATAACAAGATGGGACAACATGTAATCTGAAAGTGTAATTTATTAAACATCCTGTTGAATTTTAATGGCCATCACTTGTAAAGTTGAGCTGTTTTGGGGGTTTGAGCTGCCGAAAAAAATTATATATTTTTTATCACACCACATTAATGTCAACGCCGTTGTCACACACATGACCAGGGATGACGGCCCTGACAGGACTCAGTGTGTGTGTGTGTGTGTGTGTGTGTGTCTGATCAGCCAGGAAGAGCTTTTGTCCTTGGGCTGAGAGGGCACCTGGTTCCTCTTCCCGTCCTTGTGATCTCTCCGTTCCCTCTCTCGTGCCGCTCTATCCCTTCTCTATCTGTCTTTTCCTCTCTTCTCTCAACTCGGATCACTTCATCCCCCCATCTCGCGCGCTCCCTCTCCTCTGCCCAAGGCGATGCCGTCCTGCATGCTTTGATCAGGGGGCCAGGGAGGGGAGAGGAAGTGGGTCAGAAAGTTGTGCTGGAGACTGCAGGAGAACAAGGCTGGAATATCGAGTAGGTGAGGCTGGGAGAGAGAGGGATAGAGGGAGAGATGGGGTAATCTAGTGAGAAAGTGATAGAGTGAAAGAGGGTGGGATAGTGGGGGAAAAGAACAAGGAGGGAGTTGGTAAAGAGGAAGGAGTTGGGGGGGGTGGAGGGGGTGAAGCAACCGTGAGAGGAAGAGAGAGGGGACGGGAGGGAGGCCGCCCGAACTAAACAAGTAGAAGGAGATAAAAAGAAAATGAAGAGAGCAACAGGAGGAGATAGAGGAGAAGGACGTGGGAAAGGAGAGGTGTCTTCATTTACTGAGAGGGGGAAAAAAGACAACGCATTTGTCTTGAACGTGATGCTCAGCATTTAAACAGCGAGTTGGAGGATAAGGACTTGTTTTAACTAATCTACACAGTGCAGGACAGACAGTTTGTGTGTGTGTTTGCACGTGGGTGTGCGCGTGTGTGCGGGCACGTGCACGTGGGTGTGCGCGCACGTGCATGTGTGCGTTTGCCTTTCCCTGTATGTGTGTGTGTGTGTTTGTTGGCAGTATAGCGCTTGACTGTGGCTCTTGGTGTGTGTGTGTGTGTGTGTGTGTGTGTGTGTGTGTTTTTTAAAGAGATCATTAAGATGCATGGTTTATTAATATTCAGATCAAACCATTAATATTCGCCAAGTGTTTCTGCTCTCCTTGTGTCGTCAGCTCACCTGGGACTGGGGAGGGCAGAGGGGGGAAAGAACGGGGAGCGAAAAAGGGGGGGGCGGGCAAAAGGAGGAGTTTGAGGGGTAAATGAAGGAGGGGAAAGACGAGATGATAGCAGAGGAGGGACAAAGTTGGAGGCACGGTGGCGATTTACAGGGGGACTTCTGACGATGAGAGGGGCAGAAGGTACAGACGAGGTGGTGGAGGTCCTGTGAGGGGTCGGGCGTATTGTAATGGACAATCTGGCTATGCAGGAGTGCGGGGCGTGGGGGTGGAAGGTTGGGGTGTTAAGGGGGTCCACCGCTGGGACTGAGAGGTGAGAGGGGTGAGGGATTTTCGGGGGAAGCAGCGAAGCAGAGGGAGTTTGGTTCTGGAGTAATTGGGCCAAAGGGAGGATAACCGCAAACACACACACACACATACACACACACACACACACGCGCGCGCGCGCTCGCACATTAAAAACTACAAAAAACACACGCGTTCACTTCAACTTATGTGCACACAATTTAAACTGAATAAACAAAACGTTCCAAAAACATTTACATACACACAGGCGTTTGAATACATATTTTATGAAAGTGAAAAATGCATACATACCGTACAGACCAAGCGCTGATGCAGCATTCACATAGGAAAATGCATAGAACCTTAATGCTCACATACGGAAACAGCGAACGCACGCCCACACATGCCGTCATATGCTCTAATTTAGGATGATTTCAATGAACTGTGAAGTATTTGATTTCTTTTTCGAGACATTGAACATTGTGATGTTTTATATCTCCAAAAAAAAACATTGAAAAATGCCAAATTTCTATTTCACAGGCGCCCCCACAGGGGAAATCTTGAAATGGCTTCCTTTGTCCCCGAATCCAAATGTATTTGGTTTACAAAGCAAAGCAGCACGTCTTTACATGTGAGAAGCATAAAACAGTAATCGTATTTTTGGTGGATAAAAGACTTCAACAATTAACTGATTGCCTGTTCATTTTCTGTCTATCAGCTAATCAATTATTGACTAACCGATTCGGTTCTACTCCCATTTATATGAATATATACGCATTTGCCCACGCACTCACTCGCTCGCGCACGCGCACACCCCGGACACACACACACACACGCGCGCGCGCACACACACGTACGCGCACACACCGCAAGCACTCCAGTCAGTTACTGGCACACTCAGGCATGCACAAAAGCGGACAGCAAATTAAAGTGGTAATTACTTTTAAGCCCAGAAAGGTGAGGGATTGTATGGCAGGGTGCAATGGGTCACTGTTGAATAGAGAATAGTGGAGCAGGCACACAGTGTGAAAGGCAGATATGCATCTCAATGAAATATGGAGGAGCATACTCGACAAAAGGCGAAATGACTCCTTAATGGCCACAGGCGCTCAAAGAATTATTGTCTGATAGATTTGGAATATTATCTACTTTATGGCGGTTATCTTTAAACAACCATTCATACTTATCCTCCATGTGAGCTGCTGTAGTGGAAGGGGAAAATAAAATGGTGTATGTGTTCTGCCGTGCTTATATTTGTGTGGTAACTATTACGGCCATAGCTATAGCGGGTCTGGGTAGCCCTTTTATTTCACGACAGAAAAGGATGTCAGAGGAAAACAAATAACAAAATAATGTTTGTTTGTTTTTTTGTTTTTTTTAAAGCACATATTGTTTGAAGCAGTACTGTATGCTGAGGTTTTACTCTTTCTGATTTGAGGCTATTTTAGCGGCTTATTCTTAATTGTAGCTCCTGAAAAGTCAAGCTGGGACATTACTGAATCGTACACTTCCCGTTATGCATCCATTTAGTGTCTTCTCGGTTGCATTTATTGTATTGTATATTATTGCTTGTGCGTATTTACTTAATCATTCAATCCGCTACACTGTTTGTTTTGGGGGGTTTTTCCGCAAGACCATGTATATCAAAATGCCGTGTGTTGGAGTCAATTTAAATCTGAACAGGTCTGATATCGTTTCACTGGGAAGTGTTTCAGCAGAGCGGCTTCATTTTCATTCGCTGCACGTTCCCAGTGTGTTTTAGCTGCAAAGAGTCATCGCCGGTTTTCAACATATTTAGAATGAGCAACGGAAAATCTTTTGGGAGACCCATCACATTTCAGTCTTTAACACGAATCTGGCACATGGTGTCCCTCGACTGTTTGGCGACCCGCGGCTCCTGTGCGGAGGAGTAAATAGTTGTGACCTGTGATCCTCGAATGCTTAACATGGCATCCCCCAAAAAGCCCAGCTCCTGTTTTGGTGAACTTAAATTCACGTCTCAGTCATTGTGGTGCTGAAGGTTGTGAGTACACGGTTTACTTAATGACACAATGTATCCGTTGTTACTGATATTGTTATTATTATTGTTGTTGTACATAAAGTCCGATACATGACGGGGAGAGAATCTGGAGTCTTTACTAGTGGCTTTGCTGCAAAAGACTATTTATAAGACCGTATACGATACTTGGATCGGCTTAGGTGTATGTTTTGCATTTTTCGGAACCTTTGCTTGTAGCGTGTACGAGTACGTTTCCACATGCCGTTTCCCCCTTGAAGAGGTTTATGTTTCAAATGGGCCCTCTGTATTCCTGAAACGGGTGTGATCTGTCACCGTGTTGAACTGACCACAGCCAGGCAGAGAAACAAGGTCAGACGTGGGTGAGACTGTCTCGCTGACGGCCCATTTCACACGCATGTGCAGAAAACGCACAAATGCACAAAACACAGACTCATAATTTCTACTCTCGCTCACCCGCTTCATTCAGTTACGTTTCACTGTCCTCGGGTGGGGTTCATTCACCAGCCTGTGGTCGGGGGTTTTTGTTACTTCCAGGAGCACCCTGAGTTGTGAAGGGAACACCTGTAATACTTCTCCGCGAGGCAAGCCTCCGGTACTAAACTAAGCCTGCGAGCGCTCAAACACACACACACACACACTCGCTCACTCACACAAACGGAAGCACTCACACACACACACACATGCAGACAGATATTCCCTGCAAGTCGTCTTCAAGGACGCCTGGGGAAGACTTGGAGGACAAAATCACATACTCCCTCTCCCAGTGTCTCAGACGCGCTGCACTTCTAATGCAGACAGAAAGCCTCCTCCAAAGAGACGAGGCGCGCGCACACACAACTCCCGCGCCCACGCAGACGCACACTTGCACTTACACATACTTAAACACACAAATACCCTGAAAGGTCCTTCCACCTTCCCATCCGTTTGAGAAAAGCGGGTCATTTTCCGTTTTCCTTATTGTCACCGTCTCCTGCTCTCGCTTGTTTCAAGCTGTCAAGTGTCCGTGTGTGTGTGTTTGTGTGCTCGTGTGTGCGGGTGTGTGTCTGAGAAGTGGAGGGGGCTCGCTGGGACTCTTTGACGACCTCATTCACTCCCTTCTTCTCCCCCCTCGGCCGCGCCACAGCCGACATGCCCAACAAAGAGGCGGGAGGGTGGGAGTCAGACAAAAACCACTGAATGCGTCTTCATTTGCCTGAACTTTTCACACGTCTCTTCCCTTTTGTTGCCGGCTGCCTGTTCTCTGCGGTGCTGCCGAGCGGCTCGCTCGGCCAGTTTCCGCTGGCAAAGAGAGCCAACCAAAGCGGCACTTTCCCTCTGTCACCTCCCTCCCTCGCCCTCACCCCCTCCCCCCCCTCCTCCTTTCCACAATGTTAAGCCCATTTTTAGCTTGACATAATCTGAAATGGTACTTAAGTGAATTTATGTCTACCTCACTGCATTAACTTCTGCTGTTTCCTCCTTTATGTTGCTGGGGCTTTTTTTTTTTTTTTGGTAGCGGGTGCAGCGGCGATGGAGGGAGCGTGAGGGAGGGAGAGAGAGATTTGAAACTCAGACCACGGAGTAGACAGCCTATCAGTATTCAGTAGAGAAAGTGAGTGATGGAGGGAGGGAGAGAGAGAGAGAGGGAGAGAGGCGAAGAGAGCGAGAAAAAGGAGGAGGGAGTGATGTATCAATATTCTGAGTAGTGTTTGAGGGCAAGGGGAACGAACAGAGGAGAGGGGGGAGGGAGGGAGAGATAGTACTTCAGTGAGTCTCTCAGTGTGATTATTTGTTCGCGCATTCGCTTGCATGCGTGTGGATCTGTGATCGCATATGTTGCTCTCCTATATGTATTGTTGGGGGTCGAAGCTCATGTGGACTATAGGTTGCGCATACAGTCAGTGGTGGAATATAACAAAGTACCAGCACGGTAGCGTAGTACAAATTTGAGCATGCATGTAACTTACTTGGGCGTTTTCATGTTATGCTACTTTACAGACCGTTTCAGGGGCGAGGCGGCAGACCAATAAGTCCGTCAATAACAACATTTTAAAAATTCTCAAGTAAAGGTAGAGCCTGAGACATAAAATAAATAAAAAACGTCTCACTGTCCAATTTTTACCCCATCACTTCCAATATTGAATATTTACCTGGTATGATCAAAGAAGTGCAGTCAGGTCCTATTAAAAGGCTGCAGCCTATGCATTAATGTAGGAGGAGGTTTCGGGTATTTCAAGAAGAAATTGTTGCTGTTTTTTTTTTTTGCAGAAATCTTTAAATCCTTTTGATATTTACATTATTACACTAGTACATTTCAGAGAAAGATGCGGTTTTGTTTTATTTGAAATTACACACAATTTAGTTTCGTTTTAACTACACATTGCTTTCCCCTAATGTAATTCAAGAATGGATTTATATTTATACCAAAATAACTGAACGTGTCATAATAGTATGCTGTTGTAAACACGATAATAAAACTCTATATCCAGCAGGTTTTACGGAGCATAACTCATGATCCAGTACTTGTGTTACTAAGACAGCTGCCATGCCCTGAACCTGACAGATAGATATGTGCACCTTCTCTGTATGTTATATCAGTCGGATTCATTGATCTTATAAACGTAATAAAACTCACAACGACAAGCTTAGCATTCAAAATATCTTTATTTTCACATTTCCAACGCACTTTACCTTTTTGGAGTATTTTAACATTGCGCCACTGCTACTCTTGGCACGTAAAGGGGCTGCATGCAGTTTAATGTGGATAGCACATAAGGTCACATTATCCATTTGAGGACAAACATAGACTGTCCTCGTGAGAAAAATCATGGACTTGTCCTTGAAAATACCCAAAGAAATATTTATATGTAATTTGACAAAGAATTAAGTTTTGCTCCTAGAAGCAAAGGCAAAAGTAGTGTGACATAAATTACATCCCATTTCCCACTGGCGAAAGCAGAAATGTTCTCGAAACTCCGGCAAGTGGCTGTTCTGCTTAAACCTGCAGTGGGAACCCTCTAATACAAGGGTATTCATAATATAAATTATGAAACAATTTTCAAAGGCTGACCAACAAAAACAGAAACATATTGAGTATTGAAAATCGTATAGTGGTTGCTTTGCAAGATTCAAAAAAATAACAATAATAATCTGACATTTATTTTTGAAGAAATATGTTACTTACATATGTGTTTTGGGGGTAAAACACTCTTTGGGCTTTGTTTTTGGTTGAGGAATACGTGCAAGTCTGTCCAGTGTGTGCGTGAGCGAGTGCGTGTGTGTGTGTGTGTTTGCGTGTGTGCGGGACAGGAGTCACAGTTAATGTTTGGATGTGACGGAATCTCCCACTTGTTTCAGTCATCCTCTCTCGCTCTCCTCCTCCTCCTTCTCTCCCTCTTTTACTCTGGCTGCTAATCAGCATTTGAAAGGCAGCTTTGACAGTGAGAATGAAATTGAAGGGGGGGGGGGGGGGGGGGGTAAACGAAAGCATGAGACACAGCGCGAGTTAGGGAGGGAGGGAGACCGGCTGTACAAGCATGCCTTTTATATTTACTAGTGACTGAGAGAGAGGGAGGGAGGGAGAGAGAGAGAGAGAGAGAGAGAGAGAGAGAGAGAGAGAGGGAGGGGGGAGAGGGAGAGAGAGAGAGAGGGAGGGAGCAGCTGAAGGCAGAGACAACTGGTGTGCACGGCTTTCCCAAGAGGAAATGAAAAGAAAGGAGCTCAGCGAGGAGAGTGAATGAGTGAGCGGGAGAGAGGAAGGGAGGGAGGGAGCATGTCGGCTGGAGAGAGAGAGAGAGAGAAGAGATGGAGTGAGTGAGTGAGTGAGTGAGAGAGAAAGAGAGAGAGAGAGGGGGTGGGAGAGGGGAGAAAGAGATTCTCACACTGGCTGTGTCCTAATCCAGGTCCATCTCCAAGAGGCAGCGGAGCAGAGTGTTAGTGAAGTGAGTCTGAGCGCCAAGGAGAGCTACACCAGCTAGCTACACACTCGCACACATTCACAGACACACACGCACACACTCTTGCGACGGGGGGGGGGAAGTCCACGATGCGTCCAGCGGCGCGGCCACGGCTGCTGTGAAAGTGAGCGGATTGTCCCTGTCCCGGTGTGCGTGTGTGCTTGTGTCCCCTCCTCCTCCCCGGCTCGCACACACACACACACACACACACCGTGTTTGTTTAGTGTGTTTAAGCCCGAGGTGCCGGAGAAGGAGGAGGTGGTGGTGGTGTGGGGGGGAGGGCACTGCCAGGGCAAAGCAGGGGCACCGGAGAGGAGGAGGAGGAGGAGAAGAAGAAGAGGGGAGTAGGAAGAGGAGGAAGAGAGACAAAGTGGATCCGCTCAACAGCTGCAGACTGAACGCTGGAAATGTCCGTCAGGTGAGTAGATAATGACCCTAACAAGTTATGGTCAGCACACACACACACACACACACACACGCATGCACGAGTGTAAACACGCGCTGTCCCGACACTTTAAGTTGTCGCTTTTGTCGCCTTGTGTCGGATGTGTGCTGTCAGATTAAATGTGATAACGTTCTTTCCGTTAATGTGTTGCTCCAATCATCGTTTTTTTTACTCTCCGAGTTTGAACGTATTTCTTTTCAATCTAATTCAAACGTACTTTCTCCGTGAGATACAACAATGAATCAGATTGCACCACTTGTATGCAGCTGTGAACTTTTCACGGCGTGTCCTGTAGGGTAGCTGCGTGACCCTCTGATTAAATGACGATATCAGCAGTTGTGGAAAAAATACATAAAACGATGGATGTAGTCATTATTGATAATTATTTTATGGATATAATAAACGTAATTAATTTGTGTTGGCCTTCTCCGTGCTGGATTTTTTTAATGATAGAAATACACATTTAGATTCAAACTTTATTTTAATTGAATATTTGGCTATTTTAATTTGATCAGATAATCAGACAAAATGTTTGCCATCCCTTGAAGACACCATTTTTGCTTTTTACACAATGTTCTTTTGTGCAATTGATTGGGAATCAAGATTAAATCACGAGAACAGCTCTAATCTTCGCTTTTCAGATAAGCAAAATAATTGTGTCAGTTTTTGAATGACCTCACTAATTATTGCCCAACACTTTCTGATCAATTGTATAACTCTGTGTGTGTGATTGTGTGTGTGTGTGTGTGTGTGTGTGTGTGTGTGTGTGTGTGTGTGTGTGTGTGTGTGTGTGTGTGTGTGTGTGTGTGTGTGTGGTGTGTGTGTGTGTGTGTGTGTGTGTGTGTGTGTGTGTGTGTGTGTGTGTGTGTGTCTGTGTGCGCGTGCTGGAGTTAGAGATGTAGAAGCAGAGGGTGAGCGGCTGCGTGTCCGTCTCCACCTGCAGAGGCAGAATTGGTCACAGTTTACTGGCTTAGTAACGTTCGCCGCCTTCGGGGTGCTTTTGCAGCAGGTGGTCCAAATTGGAAGAGTGACTGTGGCGAACGACTGTGATGACTGTGAATGTGTTCTCCGCTGCTGTAAAGAAAATAACAACATCAAACCATCACATAGCGATTTCAGTCTCTCTTCAGGTTCTTTTTTTCATCATTTCTCCAAGTATCACTTATACCAAAAGTCTGACGGTCAGAATAGTGGACATATTTTTCCCACGAAAAAGAAAATGCGTCCGCATCGGTGAGTGCACGTGTGCTAAGAGTATTCCGTCGGATTTCCTGCTGAAGTCCCAGTGTGGGTTTGCACATCTGCATCTATCCATCTGTATTTGTTTGTCTTGACTGTTTCTGTTGTATACTCTCCCTGGAGGTCGCCGTAAAAAATCTATGTCGTGCGTTTGCTATAAATTGTTTGGTGTTGCGTACATCACCAACAGCGCAACATTTGCACACACACCTGCTGAGATAGCAGGTGCCTCAGACAAATCTAAACCCAATGACTATCTGCAGTACCAACTCTGTCTTTAGGGTGATAGGTTGCGGTGTCCAAAAGTTAAAAGAGATACTTTTTGTACTTGCATGTATTCAGGCACTTCATGCCAATACCATTTTTTTTTTTTTTATATTTCCCCCCAAAAAATCTGTGGATTTAATGGATTATTTCTACTTTACTGTCCGTTAGTTTGTGTACACGATACAGGGTCAGGCCATGTCATTGCATGTGCACGGTACAGTTTATACCCCGGCCCTCTGAGCCACTAAGCTTCTCCATCCGTTTCAGTTCTCGCATGTGCAGGATGCTTTGGTCGTGACCCGCCTTCAGGCCTTTTTTTATGAGTCCCAGACGCAGGTTCCTTCTTTGGATTTAAGCAGCTGCGTTTCATGCCAACATGAACAGCAACTGTGTGACAGACCCAGAATCTTTTTTCTTTTCGAAAATGGAAAATGTTGGCAAGAAAACGCCCCAAGATCCAACGAAAGGTGGTTGGGGCTCTGGCCCTGAGAGCAGGCACATTCACTTAACTTTAGCGTTTGTGTGTGTTAACTGTTCAATTCTTGTGTGTACAAATACTTATAACACGGTGTCATAAATTCAGGCTCACTATAGTCGGCAAATGAAAAGGTACACTACTGTGACTTTTGATATATTGCTGAAGTTATGGCTTTATCTTTCTTGGTAGACGGCAGCAGTCACTTTTCGTCACTCACTGACTTCAGTTCCCGGGTAGACACACACTTCACCTCTCTCCCCTTTCCTCTTTCTACTCCTCTTGATATTTCTGTTTCTCTCTGTTGCTCTTTCACAGGCGCGCACACACCCAGTAAGGTGGTCAGTGTCTGGTGTGTTGACAGACAGCCGCTCACACACGGCTTGCTCTCGCTGTGCACGAGTCGTGCGTGTGTGAGGAGCATTGACAGACAGTGTGTGGGTCTGTGACAGAGGGTGTCAGCGCTGTGTCAGGGAGATGTGTTTAGTGTCACACTCTGCTGACCTGATCTCCGGTCGGACTGTCCACTCCGGCCCCGCTGTGGCTCCTTACATAACCCCCCCGCTGTCATTCACACACCAGCCTGAAGGGATCCACCGGCCCCACAAATAGAAGCACTTAACTCAGTGACGTGCACACGACACAAACACAGTCTACAACAACACAACTCCTCCTCACAATCACTCCTGTGTTTTTGGTCTACTTCCTCTACTCTAAACGCTAACATGGAGCAGTGCAAACAATTCACAAAATATTTGGAAATATAAAAAAGAAGGATCCAACTTCGATATTTTCCGTTTGGGAACATAGTATGAAGCCAGCAAGTACTCTTGTTTCCTCAGTTTGCTGCATGACACCTACACAACTTGGGCAACTTTTATCAAGAGTCTGACACTGCTCTGAACTCTGACATTTGCACCCTGCTTAGTGATGTGTCTGTATTAACACGTACACGTCTCCGCGCTGGTGTGCAGAACGATAGTGTGCGTCCAAGTCCTGGCGGTCGGTCACATAGTGGTGTGGGTTTGAGTTCGTGCACCAGCGTGTGCGTGTGTCGGAGTGCGAGAGTGACCCTGTGTGCTGTTATTTGGCCTGTGGTTATTTGGAGGTCAGTGCTGATGTGGTCTCCGCCTGCAGGAGTGGATTTACCGTCTTCAGCCTCATAGAGAGCTGCATCCACTTAGCCGACTCTGCCACAGTCAGAGGCAAAAGTTTCTGTTTCCCTTCTACCTTTTGTGTTGGTTCACACGTTCCTGGAACATTTGGGGATACTATGGATTTGATTATTATCGGTATTCCGCTTACGCGAGAGCACATTTGCATTCCAGTTGTGAAAGTCAAAATAACACACTTTTTTTTTTTTTTTTTTTTCCCATTGACTTTGCTTTAAGTCTCACTTTCCACCTTAAGTCTCGTCTCACATTGAGGTCGGGGTATTTAACCTCGGAATAGATTGAAGCTATCATTTTGACTTTGGCTATTTTTATTGGACCAGGGGATTCTCTTTCATGCAAAGATATCACAAGGGTCAGGGATGGTTAACTTCATGATGGACGGAACCTTTTTATTCTCATGCTTGCTGTCTGGATTCTCAAACTGATCGATGTTTTGTACTTGTAGTTATGCCTTCCAGTTATGCCTTTCAGTTGCACATTTTAATCATTCGGATACTGACGCTTTTATTTTTGTCCTGCTCTCAACCCCTTGAGTCTGTGTTTCTCTATGCCTATACTACTTTTGCCGACCCCAGGAGAATATCACTTTCGATGCGGGGTTCAATGATTTTAGATTAAAAAGTAAATTTAATTTAAATGGTATGATTTGTATATTTTTATAAAACCGTGATTATAAAGCACTTACCCTTTCTGTTAAGATCCTTTTAAAAATGGAGTCTCTTATAATAATAATGATTAAAGAAAAAAAGATCACCACATATAAGTTAGGTCTTGGTGCTCTTTGCTGAAAAATGTCAGCTTATGCAACAACACCCTTCTTCATGTTATTGAACCTCCCAGAGTAGGTTGCTTATTTAATTTATACTGTCAATATATGGTGATCCGTTCGCTCCCACTTTCAACTTCATGTTTAATACAATGCAGGTGAAGTGGAGCATTTCTGCTTGTGCATACTTAGGCCGAGGTAGACGATAATTATGACAGTCATGGATTGGATTCTGCGTAGCCTCACGCCCGTGAGGAGTGGACATCAAAGCACGCTCGCCAAAGCTCTCTGTAATAAAAGAGGAGGAGGAGAAAGATATCGATTACCAAGGGTGAACATTAGCAAATCTCTTTCTCTCTCTCCCTTTTTTTTTCTTTTTTTGAACTACGTCTTTATCCGTCCATCATTTCTCTCCCTCGCTCTCCAACGGTCCGATTTGCCCCCCTCGCCTCTACTTATGCTCTCTCTCCATCCCCCATCCGGTCTCTGTCAACCCCCTCTCCCTCCTCTCTAATAATTTATTTATCGCTCATCTCTTTAGCCTTTATTCTTCCAGTTTAGGGACGGTCCACACTGTGGCTGCATGGTGCTGGACCGCTCATAAAAGTTTTTTCTTTTTTTTTATCATCATTCCTTTACACCCTCTCCAAACCCTCGTCTTCCTCTTCATCACCACCGAGATACCTGGGGGCGGGCAGGGTCACTCCAGTCCAATCTAACGCTGTATTGATTCCATTAGATAATTAATGACCCAGGCTAGGGCCATGGAGGAGCTAAGAGGGGGTTTGGAGAGATGGGGGGTGAGGACGATGGGAGAGACGGGAATAGCGGGGGGTGGGGGTTGGGGTTTTTTTTGGACGCCAGGGCCCTTGAGAGTTGGAGAGAACCTTGGGTTGGGAATGATCCAGAGTCGTCAAGGTCAACCGCAGCCGGCGCTCCGATACGAAGGCAGAATGCCGAGCAAGTCAGAATATGGAATACTGATAAGAGAGGAGGGAGAGAGATCTTCGTGTCCAGCAGCTGTCGGTTGATCAGCGGCTGAAAAAATTGTACATTAAAAAGTCTTTTGACTTCCAAATCCTGAGGTCCAACCAGGGCCGTAATGCATGATAAGTAGTTTTTAGCCCTCCAACCAGAATACCAAACTTCATCTCTCTGGATGCTCCAGACACTCATTTACAACTACTTAACAACATGAAAGGCGAGATAGAGGAACCAGCTACATCAAGAATTCTGTTCATGTTATTACCAACCGCGCTTTCTCCATCTTCCATGATATTGAACATTCTCCATTTGATAAAATATTATCCACAGGAATATCTTCCACTGCAGCGATATGTGCACTTCTCTTTTACCTTGAGCTGGCGATAAATAACGACGGATGGAGGCGGGAGGAAGGAGGGAGAGAGGTGGCTGAAGACTCATTAACGAGGTTTTATTCGAGTAAAGCTTAGAAAGTGAGCAGTTTGTTTTTTGCACTCTTATTTTCACTCTGCGGGCATCTAAACAGGTTCCCATTTTCCCCAAAAATGTATTTGCGAGTGCTGCTCAGGAGCACACTGCAGATGGTGACAGCATCACGTGTCACGAATAGCTGTCGCTGGCACATTGCCGATAACATTTCAATCGAATTTTCACCGGGCTCCTCCATGGTCATGTAAGGGTCACTAGTAAAGCATAACAATTTAGTGTCGCAAAAGGCAGCTTGCATGCAGTAAACTTGGAGGAACATGCCCCAAGAGTGTTGTGATCACAGCATATCATATGCATCCTAATCCCTTGGCTGCCATGATGTCAGGTGTGGAATAAAATGTCAGGTTTTAAACGAAAAAGCAAACTTGTCCAGTGCATTTCTTCAGATCATCAAACCTGAGCAAGCGCTTTTCCATATTCGTACTCGTAGGTCTTTGTCAGATTTGAAGTCCAGAGGAAATGGAAGGAGCTGGAGCCGCTCTCTTTTGTTTCCTCGTGTAAACTGTTCATTGCAGGGCTCGGCGCCACCCTCCCACCTATGCAGGAGCGCAGCGCGCACGTCCTGTGGGCCATGAGCTCTCCACTGCCACATTGACAGTCTCGGCCAGGCTCTGTATTGGGCCCCAGGGGTTGGGGAGATGAGGCATAAAACAACCATGTCTCTACCTAGGGGAGGTGGTGGCATGGCGGCGGGGCTATTGTCTGTCTGCGTGCTCTTTGACTTAAATGTGTTCATTTGCCTTATGCCCCTGGCTCCCCGAGGGGAGGGGTGGCTCGGGGGGTGGGGGGAGGAGGAGGAGGGGCACGCTAACGAACCTCTGACAGCTGGAGGCCCTAATTAAATGTCCCTGTTGAAAATAAACATTGCGGGAGCCAAGCGAGCAGACAGCAGAGAGCAACGCACGGCAAACAGCGGCTCGCCGCAGTGCCCCCCCTTTCTGCTGAGAGCGTGCCAGGAGAGCGCGGCTCTATAGGGCAGGGGTCTCGCACTCGCACACCCTCGCGTGCCCGCACACACCAACGCACGTGCGTGCCACACTTATGAATATGCAGCACTGTAGCAACACATTGTGAACACCTGCGGTCACCACTTGATGCTGGTTGATCCCTGCAGCTTGGGGGGGGGGGGGGGGGGCACTGCATGTTTTGATGCGTCTCTCAGAAGTCGCACTTTGCTTTTCCATACACAATAAGTCACCTCGGCCCCGTTGATAGCATTGCGTCGCACTCTGTGTCTGGATGACACGTCTGACATTCAGCCCGCCGCGCTTACTAGCTAGCCGGAGCATTAGCAGTCAAAGTGGCCGGGTCCATTTGGGTGAGTGCATTAATGGGCGGCCCAACCTGCGACAAGGTTATGAGGCTGATTGAATAATTACTGTGGAGGCCCCCTGTCCATTACGCCCCCTGTGTCCGCCCAGATAGAGGGAGACGCGGAGAGAGATGGGGAGATAGGGTCGAGACGGAAAACGATGGAGGGACGGATTAGATAAGCACAGATAGGGTCAATTAGGAGATAAACACACAGATAGGGGATGGGAAACGGCGGGCACGGGTGTTTGTGAGGCGGTGAAAATTTGCGCCTCCTTCTGAACCTTTTGTCCCATTGTGCACGGTCTAATTTGGCATGTCGCACATTTATCCAGGTGAGCTGTAGAAGGTGGCCAAGGTCAAGCTGTTAGACAAAAGGTGCTTTGCCTTCTGCGCGACCCTGTCCCCTCTTCACCAGGACCTCTGCAAAGGGGACTGTCAACGTTGCAGGTGTGGAAACAAAAACATGGTTTGGACTGGTGCATTTCTTAGATATATCCAACGAGCTCATTTTATCATTTGCAGCAGGAGCGGCCCAGGTTTTCCTGGTGACTTTGTCGGTTTTATTATTTACATCCGTGCCTGTCCTGCCGGGCCGTGTCAAAATGTCTTCTGCGAAACAGTCCTGCACTTTGAACTAGTGCATGACTATGCAGGTCCCCTGTGTGATTACTAAGACATGTTGGTAGCTAAATAAGATTGTGCACAGTAACCTTTTCACCTAAGACACATCAGCAAGTTTTCTATTTTCCTTGTCCATGTACTTACAGTGTACAGAGTTGCCAGAGCTCTGGGTGTAGACTCTCAGGGTCTTGTTCAGTAAGCATAAACTAAGAACGCACTTTATAAGTTCCATTGATATGCAGCATCTGATAAACCCAGACTAAAACTACCAAAGATGCAGGGATGACCCCTTCCGCCCTTTTCAACAACTATTTTTTTTTTGATTGAATCCCTCACTGACTCTGCTGCCTTTGAAAGTGGTCCGGGAGGTTTTCATGCGCACACTTAATGTCGGCCGTTTTGCCTGGATTTATGAAATGATATCGGCCCAACCTGCCGGCCTCCGTCGAAACGCTCTTCGCCAAGGTCAGCATAACCATGCTCAAACTCGAGACATTAGCCGTTTCCACTGGCCCGCTCCACTGGCTTGATTGTGCTGACCCAGCCGGGACTGAGGAAGACACAGTCAGTCCGAGAGAGAGAGAGAGAGAGACAGAGAGACAGAGAGACAGAGAGACAGAGAGTGAGAGGGGGCATCTCAGGCCCAAGGGCATGACACCGTGGTGCTCGGGGCCACACCAGCCCTTTAAATGTCAAAACAGCGAGGGGGGGTTGGGAATGGGGTGAGGAGCGGAGCTTGGTGGGAGGACAGGGGAGAGCATTGGCAACTTCCACGACGGGAGGGCAGTGCTGGAGACGAGCAGAAGGCAGAGCGAGCATGGCAGAGCGGAGAGTGGACAGCTTGGGTTTCATCTTCAGAGATCACTACGACTTCAGAGGAGGCTGGGTGTTTTTGACTTACGTCTGTTACCTTGGGAAGGGCCTCTGACCTCTCTTCGTGGAAGTACAAAGAGTATCTAATTGCTCCCTCTCAACATCTCCTCTTTCTGTCTTTCTTTTGTTTGTGTCTTTCTTTTTTTTTGTCTCTGTAGAATTGCACCCGCAGTTTCATTGTCTGCATTTTTTGAAGTGGGATTTTTTTCAGGAAGCGAGGAGATAAAATGACATAAAATGCACTTGTTTAAAGCCAAATTGGAATCTAGAATCAAGTCCCAAGTGCTAAAGGAAAACTGCAAATAGGGACAGCATTTGATATTTGCTTTATCAAAAGAATATTTTCTTGGTCACTCTTGGCTTAGAGTAGCTTGTTTAGAAGCAGATTAAATAATACATGGTGATGGGGACATGTTTTCTATTTAAGAAATGAAAGGACCCATTGACGTTTAATATTCACTTTGTGCTTCCCATTGTAATCACTGCTATTGGTCGATGAAGCAACCTTACATGACTTTCTGCTTCCTCTCTTGGATCTCCAGGTCTGAGTCTGTCACATCCTCAGCCAATCAGAGCCTTCGTTAACAGCGGCGTCGGCGCGTGATTGGGAGAAGGATGGCAACCATGCCGTTCGTCAGCGAGGGGAAGT
The DNA here is from genome assembly GCA_016785305.1 of Colistium nudipinnis. Lineage (NCBI taxonomy): Eukaryota > Metazoa > Chordata > Actinopteri > Pleuronectiformes > Rhombosoleidae > Colistium > Colistium nudipinnis. The sequence goes on from JAFBJU010000190.1 coordinate 573,448, forward strand.
GTGTGAGTGTGGAGTGGGATTTTCTACAAGGACTACTGGCCAAGCCCCCCACCCTGCCCTGGTGAGACATCACACACATACACACAGGCACTCACACACACTAACACACAGGTTGATACTGTATAAGCCTGCATGCATGCCCATGAATTAATGGCTGCAAGGTGAAATCCGTGCATTAGCAGCCTTGCACGCCCCGAAAGCCCGAAGAAGAATTTCTTATCAATGAGACACAATCCAGAAGGTGCTACATATATAACCTGTTCTGTTGCTCACCTGCCAATCATGTCAGAGCGGCGAATCCCCTCCTGTTACTGGGAGATTAAGTAAATTTGGCTCAAATTATTAATGGGCAGTCATTTACAGGCGGATATAAAAACTAAGCAGAATCAATGTGCGTGTATTGATTGGTCTCGGTGGCTGGGGTCGAGGCAGTATAATAATGAGATGTTACTCTTTCGTTAGGCTGGCGCACACACACACACACACACACACACACACACACACACAAACACACAAACACACACACAAACGTACACACACACACACAAATGCTCACAGTTTTGTCTTTCACAGAGAATAGCAGTGTATTAACAGCTGTGTAGCTCATTAAGATATAAACGTGAAAACAATACACAATATGCGCAGTCTTTGTTGTTTTCTTTTTTTTCCTCAAACATACACACACACACACACATACACACACACACACACACACACACACACACACACACCCTTGTGGTCTTTCTTAGGATGTGAATCACAAACAAAGACACAGGGGAGAAAGGCCAGTTCTTCTTTCTCCTCTAGCTTTCATTCTCTCGCTCTCTCTCTCACTCTCTCGCTCTCACAGGCGCACACACACAGAAACACACACACACACACACACACACACACGCACACACAGGCACAGCACCGATACAAATTGTGAAGTGGCTGTGACAACATAATTCCACCACTCAGGCCTCATTGAAGAGAGTCAATACCCAATCAGAGAGACAGGCTACCTGAGCCCCGGCCCCCCTCTGTCACTCTGCCCCTCCCTCTCCTATTGATCCCTCAATCATGGCTTCAGCTCACTAGGCCGGGACCAGATGAGAGGGGAAAGCGAGAAGCAAAGAACAAGGGGTTTGAGGCAGGGAAAGTGAGAGATAGGCAAGGAGTGTGTGTGTGTGTGTGTGTGTGTGTGTGTTCATTCACTTATGGATTTTAGAGCAAATGGCATTATTAGGACTCTGTTCTGCTAGATGGAAGAAGAGCGTTTGTCTGTAATTACCAGACCAATCTGCAAGAGACGGATGAGAATGGAGATTGTTTCACTTGAATTGCAGGGGCCATTACGATCATATGTATTTATGAAATGAGTCTTTCTAGATTGATGCTCAGGTCATTTATACTAAGCGCAACAGGTGGTCGTTAAGTGGCCATTATGTGATACAGTGTCTTCTATCTTACAATGTATTAATGCAGACTATTTTGTCTTCTATTTTGTTCCTTTCTCTCCTCCCTTTACATATTTCTTCCATTGTTATTTCTATCCGTACCACTCCGCCCCTCCAACTACCCCACCACTCTTCTTTCTCGCCGTTTCCACCCTTAATACACCCTCTATTCCCGCCCACCCCATGTACAGTCTGCAGAACCTGCGCAAGGAGAAGTCTCGCAATGCGGCTCGTTCTCGGCGGGGAAAGGAGAATTTCGAGTTCTTCGAGCTGGCTAAGATGTTGCCTCTACCTGGGGCCATCACCAGTCAGCTGGACAAAGCCTCGGTCATCCGGCTGACCATCAGCTACCTGCACATGCGCACCTTCGCCAGTCAGGGGGACCCACCCTGGAGCCCTCTGCTGGAGGGCGACAGCAATTGCAGCAAAGGTAAGGGCGAAACGTAAATGTCCAAAAAAAAAAAAAAAAAAGATTTTTGCAAAGAAATACTCGCAAGCAAACAGCACTGCTTCACTTGGGTTCAACACACATCACATTGTAACAATGCTTTTGTTTATGTAGCACTTTTATTTATTTTTTTTACCAATAGCATTACCAATAGCTTTTACAACAAATTAAAAGCAACAAAGCAAAACCAGGTAGGGGGTTCAGGGGACAGTGAAACAAACTACATGCCAAACGAAAGCAGGAGAGAGACAAGACAAAAAATTAAAAATCTGGAAAAATAAATATATCGTAAAAATGTAACTAATAAATAGATAAAATAGACAATATCATATAATAGCAAGCAAACCTTACTTCCAAATTAGAGGGGCCCAACTCATAAATCATCCCAATGGCTCCATCCGAAGATCTAAGGCTGCTCATAAAGGGTTAACATTTGTCATGTGCCCCGGGGCCAGGGCAAAACATGCTTCAAAAGTGATCAGTAAAATCTATTCCAAAACAGACACGGAGCTAATGGAGGGAGGCAAGGATGGGGGTTCTCTGTGTTGCTGCCTGTTAAATTCGACGTATATTCTCATGTTATTTGTAAAAACGAAAGAGAGTATGTACCGTATTGAAAAATCTTTTCTAAATGTGAGCTCCCTTCTTATTGTTTGCACAAACTTGACTGCTGGATCATTTGTGTTTAAATCGGGCAAACATCCTATTCATCAACTCTATGTTGTAACGAGAGCTGAGAGTGTGTGCCGTTGTGTTTGTGTTCACCATAATCTTTCCGACTGCTTTCAGAACACACTCGAAATGATCTCTTTTCTTTTTTCTTATCTGCTCTCATCTCTCTACATTTAGGAAGCAAATGCATAAAGCCTTGGGATATATTCAAATATTTCACTCTAGTTGAAACATTGTCAGCTTGTGTGGATGGATCAGTCTGCACCTTCTGGGTTGAATATTTACTGTAATTGGGTTTTTCTATTGATTTGTATGCAATCAAGGACTTTTTTCTTCTCTTTTCTGTGTATACACAGAATGAAACGGGGCCACCGATACTTCTAAGGAGAGTAAGGTCATGTCCTTGGGTCCTTCCTCTGAGGAATTTGCGATTTTTGCTGCTATGGGTAGTTAGAAAAACTTTGTATTACACCAACTGTCATAACTAATGCTATACATGCAATACACTGACACTTACATACTTCAGTGTATATATACACACATGTAGTAATGCCCAAGAAAGGAATTGTACTATACATTTTTCTCACCAACTTGTATTTCCTGGTTGCACAAAGTGGGCTACAAACAGGATTGAGGTCCTCTGGTTGGGTAGGTTGATTTACATAGTAGTGAATAATTGCATAAAACATGAGAATTCCAGTTATTATATAAAATATAATATAATCTGCAGCGTGCAAGTATACACACTTTAAAAATTAAACATGGCTGTGTCAGATCATTTCTCTGCTGATGATTCTTGCAGTTTTGCCTATAAGAAAATTATACGGCAGAGAGAAATATGCTGATGTGTTTTGCCAATGGTCACAAACCGCGTTTCAAGCTACGTTTCAACTCTCATCTCTCTTTCAGTCAAAAGCAATGGTCGGCAGTCAGATCTGCCCACCCAAACCCGCCCACAGAGACACACCACGCCACAAAAAATCATTTCAGACCAGGACAATTATCTGCTCCTCTATTAACAGCCACAATTATGGCTGCTGTTTATGTGAGCACACTTCACAAACCTATAAACATACATGTGCTTACAAACATGCAATGATTTTGCTGTGTGTGTGCGTGCGCGTGCGCGCTAGATGATGCACAAAGAGGGAGTAAACTATTGGTGTGATTTGTAATTACAGAAATTAACTATATAACGAGGACAGTGTAATTATACAGGCTGTCTAATTGCTACTATTACTGAGGGGAAATGATGCAGCTACAGTACAATTAGAGGCGTGTGTGTGTGCTTGTGCGAGTGCGTGTCTGCGTGTGTGTGTGTGTGTGTGTTCATGGCAGTTTTGTCTAATTCGAATGTCAACAGATGTTGTATTTGTGTTTGTTTCTTTACCACAATATTCACTGCATGTACCTAATAATAGATATATATTGTTTGTAAAGCATTTAAGAAGTTACCAACATTCGTGAATGTGTAAAAGGGGATATTTATTTGGGAAATGTAGGATTACAGTTTGTTTGAAGTTAAACTTAAAGGGACTATAAAGCATATGTAGGACTGCGCTGCTGCTAGTTTGACCGTTTTCTTAGTGTCTAATTTTTCAGTCCTCCAGCTTCATTCAAGGACTCTTCAAGGAGTCACTGAGTGAACAAAGTTTTTCAATGCTCCAGTGTGCAATAGTGTGTCAAAGACACAATTTTGTTAATTATACAGACACAAATTTGAAAAGTTATGATCAAACAAAGGCTAAATTGAAGTAGTCCCCCTTTTCTGTTCTCAATATTAATGCAAGAATGAACTCAAAAGATTTACAAACACTTGGTTGTGTTTTATTTATTTTTTTGTTGGAACATTTGGTCCACGATTGAAATAACGTAGGACATACAGGTGCCACATCCATCTTAAAAAAACACGTACATTGTAGGTTAAACAGAGAATCTGAAGCAGTTAAATGGAACTCAGACGTCATTGATTTTCTTTTTTCATTTCTGTCCTTTTCTAAACATTGATTTGGTAAGGCACATTGAGTTTATTTCTATTTCTATACATTCTATCATCTGCAAAAAATCTGATAAAAGGCTGATGAAAAAATGAACATACCGTAGATGCTGTACAAAGTTATTCAATAGCACAGCGGCCGAAACAGAAGCCAGTTCAAACTTGTGATACTTGATTGATACTTTTCTGCAGTTGTTACATAGTCTTGTTGCTACTTTGTAACCACTGAGGTTTCTACCATGCAGCGTTGCACAATCTAAATGTCGGAGCGATATTCATACACCAGCACGCTTACACACAACCGTGGCCTTGACAGTGCTCCACACATAGTAAATTGTTTTGCCTCAGTGTTTTTCAGGCTTTCCTTGGCCTTGATGGAAAATACCTTCTCTTTAGGAAAGTAGATGTGCCAGTAGCTGGGCTGTCCTGTGCGTGAACTGGAAGTGAGGTAGAATGACGGATGCGAGGTATGCCTCTTACGCTAAAATGAGAAGCACTGTGAGCCATAACTGTAAATATATGGAACTCCGCAGCAGCTGCGCGAAGGTCGTGGAAATATTTGAGGCATTACACAAACACAATGAATCGCAACACATGCCAGCAATGGACGGTATCGCATTCTGAATTATCCTCAACATTTCCTCCGCAAGGTCGAGGGCTGATATGTGTGCGTTTTGTTAAATGTGGAGGGTTTTTTTTTTTTTTTTACAAGCAGGTCACACAGCCTCAACGGGGCCAAGGCTGAAAATGCAATGCTAATTTGGACATCAGTTTGAACAAGCCTACCCACAATGCATTGGCAGGGTTTTAAGTGTGATGCATGACTTTAATTCCGTTAGTGGAATGTGGTCAGAGCTCCAGCTGAAAGGGATGAAGAGGAGGGGAAGGGACTAATGTTGACGGAATAAAAGGGAGAAAAGAGGGGGGGGGAGGTTGCATTCCTCCATGCTCCCTCTGGTCCGAGGGTTTTTGGACGGGCGAGGGACAGGGGAGAGGGAAGGAAGGTGGAGGGCGGAGGAGAGAGACGGAGAGAGAGAGAAAAGGATGGAGCGAAGGGGAGGGGCCGGTGTGGCTTTTGTCTGCTTCCCACGTTTCAAAGCCAGTCTTGAAAAATGAATAGACAGAGGAAAATCAATTGCATGACCTTCACAGAGAGAAAGAGAGGGGGAGAGAGAGATGGAGAAAGCAGGAGAGAGGGGGAAGAAGCAGTAGAGAGAGAGACAGAGTAAGGAAGGACGAAAAGGAAAAGGCTGGAGGAAGGAAAAGTAAAATGACCCATGATGGTCATTCCCATTTGGTGGGTTTGTGCATGCGCCTATTTGCGGTGCACATTCAAGGACTGCACCCTTTTATTTGAAATCATTTGTGTTTCAAAACCTCCATGCATTGAGTAAACTTTGCTTTGGGGGACAATTCTCTCTGTTTCCCCTGCCTGTTGTTGGTGACCACACCTTTAATGGTGGAGCCCTGGCTGTCAGTAGAAACACTAAAAACTGACATAATGTCACAATTCTACGATCAGTCAAGGTAAACGTATTGGTTTTGAATGTAAAACCAAAACAAAGTGCTTTGTCCATGATTTAATCTCCCTGGACAAGAAAGCACACAACGATGCTAAGTCTAGGAGATCAAACATTTGGTGTTCCCCATTTGGTGTTCTGCAATAATGTTAAATATTATGATATTATATATAAAGCTACATTTCTCTGCTCTCTCACCCTGGAACGTAAAAGGGTGTTTTGCCTCTGACATCGCCGCTTGGATGTGTAGAAGTGGGTCCGCCTGAACTGGTGAGTGGCCACACCCTACAGTGATTTCATAGCCCAGTGACACCTGGGGGAACGTGCAGCACGTTGAGAAAAAAAAATATATATATCATGATATATCATATCAGATATCTGAAGTATAATTTTCTTAGTGTCAAAATGCGAGTATAATTATATATATGTATATATATCTATATATAGATATAGATATAGATATGTGTGTATATGTATATATATATATATATAATGTATTTTCACTACATTTTAACTGATATAAAAGTTACTACAATTTGTATATTTTAATTGAAGTAGATCAGTTTATGGCCTGTGTGTGTGTGTGTGTGTGTGTTTTTTTTTATTACAATACACATTTTCTTTGCTTAAATTGCTTCAAAGTCTGACAAATCTCCAGCTGCTCCACCATTGCCCGGCGCAATACGGCAGCTGGAGTCCCCCTCAGTCTTTTAGAAGGTACAGTACAATGACAACTCACTGGCAGCGACAGGGCCAGCCGAAGTGTTTTACTGTCTGTGTTAGTGAGGTCAAACACACCTCTCTCCTCCCCGGCACCAGTGACATTGACTTTCATTCTGCCTCACTCTCTCCCTCTCTTCTCCCTTTCTCCCATCGCCTCCATCTCCCCCACCTCCTCGCGGTCCTCCTGCGCCTGCGTCCCCTTGAATTCACAGCGTTTTTTTTAAAGCAGCCGGGGCTTTTAAGGGCACGTTAATTGCACTCAAATTATGTTCGACCGCGAAAGGAGTGAGCCAGCGACGGAGGAGGGACGGAGGGAGAGATGGAAGGCAGGGGGGAGGGATGGATGTCAGTGGCAGAAGATAATTGTGCCAGAGAAGGACGCTGCCATTAGGGTCTCTCTCTCTCTCTCTCTCTCTCTCTCTCTCTCTCTCTCTCTCTCTCTCTCTCTCTCTCTCTCTCTCTCTCTCTCTCTCTCTCTCTGTGTGTGTGTTCAACAGCTGAAACGTCACGTTTGGAACGGTAGTAAACGACTTGGCAGGTGATCCCGGAGTTGTTCTGAAAGGGAGAAACCGTGATGGCCCGGCCGAGCGGGAGAATCAAAGACAGAGGACAGACACACTGTGTGCACTGTCGTAACCTGTGTACACAGCACACTCACTGGTGTAGTCAAACGGTATTGTGTGTGTCCCAAATCAAACATGGCCGTCGCACGCTCGCCGAAAAATGGCGATCGCAGCATGTGACCTCCAGTGTTGCCCGCCAAGATATCTGCCGGTTGCTTTGCTCTCTTGACTCCCAAGTGAATGTGTTGTTGTATATCGCGTGGTCCCCCTCTTTCCTGCAAAGTGGAAATCAGGGCTAAGGGGTTGTCATCCTCTCTCGGCCTCCGTTTCCAAGAATGAAAAAATTCGATGTTCGTCCCTACCGCTACGAAAGCGAAGAAATGGCGTCCGTCGAGGGTGAGCAGTGTAACATTTTTTATCCCGTCCTTTTTTCGACTCGACTGTTTTGAGTGCACCATTTGGGTCCCTATAGTACACCGCACGTCTGTGTGAATGCACCTTTGCACCAAAAAAAAAAAGCATGTGTCCACGAGAAAGCTCGACAGAGAGCAAGAGGGGTTATCTGCCTCTGTTACCTGTTTCGTTCCCATGGCAACGCCTTAACCTGGTTAAAAAGGTCGACGCTGTGGGGGGTAGGAAGGGCGATGGCGTGTCAGTCTGCATGTATCGGCTGGTTAATATTTGGCTGGTGTGTTCATGTACGGGTGTCCATTACTTATGGACTTAAGTGGGTCTAAATTATGTATTAGACAGAGGTATAATGAAAACCATTCAAAGGAATTTTCCATCTTTTCTTCTGGTGGAGTGCTGGGGACACCCTGGGAATTGACCCGCAAGTCAAACTATAATTAACGTGTCCCGTTCCCGTTCTGTCTCCTATTCCCACAATGAAATCAAACCTTGCGGCAGGTAACTCCTGAGGAAGCTAATGAAATGGAAGTGTGCCAGGAAGGAGCAATCAAAGTTCGGAAGTGCACACACCTGGTCTTTACACAGACACACTGTATGTTATGTTATGTTACATATTACGTAGGTGTACAAATAGAAAAAAGTTGAATTTGGGGAATCATATTGACAGTTTTAAAGGATAATTCCAGCTTTTTACAACTTGAGCCTTATTCATTTTGGTTTCGTGCACAATTTCTAGAATAACACTAGTCTCACTAAAGTAATGGCCACACTCTGGGAACAAGGCAACAAAGCAAAGTCAGACGGGGTGAGGAATGAGTCATCAGGAAATCAGACGGTTCGCAAACAAGCCAATTGTTTATCCAGATTATTTATTACACTTTATTCGGAAGTACAGTGGGCATATCCTTAAATATAAGTACTAAAGCCGCTTTTGCTTGTACTAGTAGTCCCAGGTTACTGGTGCTATAGATATACAGGATGTTCTACTGCATACCATTGCTTGCAGATAATGGATGACATAAGTATTTGGACGCTTAAATTTACGTTAAGCCATGTGTCCTTTCGTAAACTTACTGCAGCGCTATACATGTTTCTATATTGTTGCACATTTTACTGAGACAAGGCACTGTCCTTATTTTTGTTCATTGTCCTTTTATTTCAAATAGTTTGGGCTCTAGCGCACAGCCTCAGAACCAGAACACATCTAACATCTCCAAATACTTGCGGTCTGGACTATGCATGAAGAGGCGCGCGGAATATTTACTGTAAGTTTCAGGGGGAAAAGTATGTCCCTCTGTTTCTGATTAAACAAGCCATGAGGGGCCAAAATGTCTCCCAAACTGTTTACGAAAGATTAGTCGGACTATTCAGGGAAGGTCCACGCTGGAAAGCTGGAAATATTTTCTCACACTCGGACTAATCAGGATTTAACAGAAATGAGTGTGTTTAAAAATAAAAACAGAATCATGCCAGGTTCTCACAACCGCGCGCGCGGACGCACGCACACGCACACACACACACACACACACACACACACACACACACACAGACACAGAAAAAGGGGTTCATAGCACCATCACAGAAGGATCTTTGTTCTCAGGCTGAGATACCAACACCACTGTGGGGCTCTTTCTACACATGTGCACATTTCCGTGCATGTGTCCGCACACAATCGCACACCGGGACCAGTGTTTTGGTTTCCTGGCCGCCCTATTGTATCCCTGGCAGTCTTTAATAAATGGCCCCCTGTGTATATGTGTGTATGCATGTGTGCATAGACTCATCCGTCAGCCCTCCCGGCCCCGTGTCACATCCCTTGGCTCGCTGACACTCCTCAGCGCCGCTGATCGCCCACCGTCACCTTCACACCTCCAGGGATCTGTGGCATTAAGCTCATGACACACTCGCTCTTCCAATCCCAAAATAACATTTCGCTCTGTGTGTGTGTGTGTGTTTGTCAGTGTCGTGTACTTTCATTCATTCTCATGTGGTCCTGATGGGGGTTGCTTCCTGCAGACTCCCTGGTGATGCAGCTCCATCCCAGCCCTACACGGAGGCCTGACAGGCGGGCAGGGAGCGAGATGGGCTCCCCATCCCCCTCCAGGCAGCGACTGGCTGGGCTGAAGGGTCCCAGCACCAGACCCCCTTTCATAGCCCTGAATGGTCTTGCCTTATTTATATTCACACTATGTCACACAGGGGGACCCCAATCTCACAATGCCACAGTGGCTTTGTCCGGCAACTGTGTGTGTGTGTGTGTGTGCGCGCGTGTGTGTGTGTGTGTGTGTGCGCGTGTGTGTGTGCGTGTGTGTGTGTGCGTGTGTGTGTGCGTGCGCGCGTTGGAGAGTTTGTGTGTGAGCTCCTTGGGTATTTGTGTTGTTTAATCGGGGGGCATGTTGCCACTGTGTAGTCCGTACATGAGAATTCATTGCTGTGTGTATTCCTAAAGTGTGTATGTGTGTGTTTGTGTCTATTTCTCTAATGGAATGCCTCCCTCTTCTTTTCACCAAACTCACTTCACAGGCAGGCAGCTGGGCCGTGTGTGTGGGGGGGGGGGTGTTCTGACCCTCCCTCTGTGTTCAGTTGTAACCCAGAGCAGCGCTTTCATTTTCCTGTCATAACGTGTATTGATTTCCCTCAGCCTTGCAGCAACACACACACACACACACACTCTCTCTCTCTCTCTCTCTCCTTTGCTCTCTCTCACTCACACACGCAGACACACACACACACGCATAATGAGAGATATATCTGAGGATCCGTTAAGTCACGCACGCACACTCGCATGCATTATTCTACACGCATGTCCTCGTGCAACCACACACACACACACACACGCGCGTTATTGTATGCCCGCAAACACTAGTTTGTCTCTGCCGGTATGGGGAACACCGTATCCAAAAGCAGCCCGGTCGGAGTGAGATTAGCGCTCGCATATGGTGCACACTTTTCCAATCACACACTCGCAGGTGCACACACTAGCCATCGCATAGTGTTTTTGAGAGGAAACAGTAAATATGGCTGATTGCTAAATTGTTCTCTCGCGTCACCGCAGCCCCTCGTGCCTGCGCTTGCTTTGGAGAAAGTGATCACTCTTGCCGTCCTTAGTGCTTTCGCATTTTCCCAGCCATACCCTCTCTGCTCCTCTCGTACCTATCTCCGCCCCCCCCCCCCCCCCCCCCCCCCCCCCCCCCCCCGCCCCCCCCCCCCTCTCCTCCTCTAACCACCTCCAACTCTATTTGGATTGTAATTGCCTTGGTAAACAGCACCACTTTGGCGCTGAAACAGCTCTGATAGCTTGTGTGTTTGGGATGCATAAGAGTGGCGATGCTGACACTGTGAGTGTGTGTGTGTGTGTGTGTGTGTGTGTGTGTGTGTGTGTGTGTTTGTTTGCGTGTGTGATGGCGACCAAGTGGTGTGTGTCACATAGCACCCCTCCTTATGCTCCGTTGTTTTAGAGACGCGACCGTTCTCAGTCGATTCCTCAAGCAAACTTGTTTTGGCCTCAAGTTTCACATTTCATTTCACAGGGATGAAACGAAATGATTCCAAAACCCTGCTGGTGAATATTTACAGCTTGTGTCCAGCTCATAATTAAAATTCTTAATATTACATAGTTATATCAAACCAGTGTGAAACTTTCACAGAATGACTTTTCACAGCTTTATAGGCGGTTTACCTCTTATGAACTGAAGTTCATACAACAAGCGATGTATTTCATGTCATTTCACCTCATTTCGGCTACTCTATATGTGATGATCGAATAAGTCAAAGTATTCCTTGTGGTATTTTGTTCTTATCCCGTTAGTGAATTGACAATGGACAGACAGCAGCCAACGCCAGATTTATAACTAGTGTTATGGGCCCAACATGTTTGTTGTGGGGGGGGAAAAAAAAGAAGCCCTTTGATGATTTTGAAGAATCTACTTCATGGTCAATGAAGTCAAATATCAACAGTTCATATTGATGTCAATCAGCCTCTGATGTGTTTCTCTTCTTTATCTTCAGTTAGAAGATCGTCTCATTCCCTGGCGACCGACATGTTTGAGCTGCACCTAGGGGCGCACCTCCTCCAGGTAATGACCACAGCATCCATATCCATGTTTGTCCTTTGTAATTGTTTAAATGATATTATGATATAATGATATGTTTTTTTTTTATTATTATTTTGGACAGGCAGGCGTATGAGTATGATCGGATATTTATTGACAGAAAAAGCACCTTTGTCAAATATGGACTGTGCTTCGGTTTGTTGATGGTGTTTGGGATCACATTTTGCATCAGCTCCAGTCTCCTCCCTCCCTCAACTTGAGACTAAACAAACTCCAAATCCGTGGACACACACACACACACACCCCCACACGTGCACGCACGCAAAAACACACCCACAAACACACACGCACTCATAAACCTCAGATGCTCGGACGACATTGTTGGCTGCCAAAGAATGCCTCCCTTTTGCACTGACAGATGAATGGAGCCCGAGGGGGATTCTGGGGCAGGAGAGCTGCAGGGATGACGAAATGTGGGATGTAGGGACAAAGACTCGGAGGAAGTGTGGGGAAGGTAACGCTGCAGGTTGTACTTTCGACTAGGGGGAGGCCGAGGGGAGGGGAGAGCAACCGAAGAGGAGAGCGGGATAAGAACAAAAAAAAAAAAAAAGTTGCAGGGATTACGGGACAGGTAGAGTAGTGGGAAACAGTTAGAGAGACAAAAAAGATGAGGGAATAGAGGCTTAGTATTTGGGACTGAGAGGATTGTGGTAAAACAAAGGAATGCTCCATACGTCTGCTCTCCTGCAGCATTTTAAAGAGGACGGGAGGCTTCGGGGACGGGGCTGATAGAAATCAAATTAACGCTCGAGAAAAACTGTATGATTCTTCCCTCCCAGCCGTCCTCCGGCCGTAATAGCCTGATAATTGCACTTTAGTTCTCCGACATTCAGGCGGCTGGTTTCTTCTCGCCATGACACACGACGCCCCACACCCAGGCCACACATTTGCATACTGGATGTGTCAGTTGCATAAATTACCGGCGCCACTTTAAGCACTGGGCCGCCAAAATAGCAATCATTCTTCCAGAGCAAAGTGGCCCTGCTCTGTGTGTGCGCGCGCGCGCGCGTGTGTGTGTGTGTGTGGGTGTGTGTGGGTGTGTGTGTGAGAGAGAGAGAGGCTGTGTCGGCTCAGTCCTGGATGCTTGTTATGACGATTAATATTATTCTCTGAAGCAGTGCTCTGTAATGGGCTGGCTGTATACCTTTCACTTCTCATTAGAATCATTGCAGGCGGCATGACTCTGGTTCTGTGTCTGTCTGTGTTTTTACTGGGTGTGTGTTTACGAATGTTGTGTGACTGTGGTGGACAAATGCAGGGCATCAAAATGCAAACTTTTGGCTGTGAGTTTATCACAGTTGATTGAAACAGCTCTGGCCTATAAGTTTGGTTTATCGTGCCTATTTGCTGCTGTGTTTGCTTATGTTTATTTTTGTGTGCGTGTGTGCGTGTGTGCGTGTGTGCGTGCGTCTATGCCTGTGTGTATGTGTGTATGTAAAAAGGCAGAAAGAGGCAGAGGGGTGACACGTTGTTTGTTCTCCAGCTCATTGTAATTTGTTCGATACACACTAATTGCTCTAATTTGTCTGTCTTGTTTCTCTTTGCTTGTGTGTGTATGTGCGTGTGTGTGGGTGTGTGTTTGTTTGTTTGTGCGCGCGCAGTCTCTGGATGGCTTTGTGTTCGTGGTCAGTCAGGAGGGACGATTCCTCTACATCTCAGAGACGGTTTCTATCTACCTGGGACTCTCACAGGTAAGACAGCCTCATCAAATGCAAGCACTCACACACACACACACACACACAAACACAAGAGTAATCCTTTGTGTACAAGCGCATTTGCACACATGTGCCTATCTTCTGCTTCCACTCTCATATCCTCTCCCATGAGTGTTTGTGTGCGCGCGCGTGTGTGTTTGTGTGTCTGAATATGTTTGACTGCATTCTTTGCGCTCATCTCTGGAGTGCAACTCTCGTGGGGCCACCTCTCTCTACCACTCTCCCTCCCCTTCTCCAGGTGCTCACCTCGGTTGATTGCCTGTGGCCTCTTGTACTGTGAATGTTAAGTCCTGCCATTTTGCCCAGATGCATAAATAATAACAGTAATTACTGGTCCAGCAATCAAAGTGTCGCCCCAGCGCACGGGGCCTGTCTGGGGGAACAAATCGATAGGCATCTTAAAAGCCACATTGATTGTAGAGAGGGGGAAAAACACCAAGGGGGATGGGAAGATAGATAGAGACAGCCGGAGAGAGGAAAGAGAGGGGGAGGAAAGGAGGAGAGGTGTGATAAGAGAGAGATGTTTCAAAGCAAGACGAATCGGTACAGCATGAGAGAGAGAGAGAGTGAGAAAAGATGGAAGTTGGCCCTACAATAAAGCAACTCATTAAGTTTTTTTTTTTTTTTCTTAATGTGTACATTATCTGTGAATGTGTGCCCAGCATTAGCTATATTAAGTATTGATACTGCAAATCTATAGTTAAGTACTGACATGTCATATGCACATTAAAAAGCAAACTCTCGCCATGACCTTCTCTAAAGTAGCCCCTGACTGACATGAGACAGCAATAGGCTGAGACAGGTGTGGGGAAACCTATCAATGGCCCTTTGTGGGCCTTGCTAAATTATTGAACACGTATATCCCGCTAAACTCTTCACAGCCAGGGTGTCGGGGCTCATCAGGCCGGGAGGATGATGACGCCCACCGCCGGCTTTAGTCGGCACGACGTGCTCAAACAAAATCCTGATCTTTGGTCGGATCTGTTGTTTCATTGCAATAGAGAGAGAGAAGAAAGTTTGTTTTTTTTAAACTTTTGCCAACCGGCTACTCGGGTCTTGGTTTAAAACGTATCTGCATAACATTGTTTCTGTCAGAATGTGGCCCGGCGAAATCTGCTTGTATGGCACCATATTTCTTCCGGAGAGCGTTAGATTGATCCGAGAGCACAATTTATCTGCTAGTCTACAGCTGAAATAACATTTGAGATTCGCTGCGAGGGCATCCCTGCATACCAGGCACACGCTACTCGCTCGTCTTTTACTCGATCACCGTTGGTCCAAAGGAATGTTGGAAAGCGCAGCATTCCTAGCTTTTCCTTTTTTTTCTCGACAGTTGAGGCTTTTCAGAACTAAGGGTATTTCCTCCCCTCCGACCATGACCTGGAAAGGCGTACAGCCAGAAGGGGACCACCCGGAAGGAATGACTTTTATCGCTGAAAAGAATGGCCGTCACAAACACTATTTCGCGTTTAGCATTCGGCTGAGAGGCCGAATCCAACTGTCCCACAGGCTGTGCATGGCCCAGAGGTCCAGGGGTCCCCCACCCCGTCTGTAAGAAATGTGGGGTAAAATACACAGCTCTCCTTTTGATTTTAAAATGCAGTTTAATGTCGCGGCGTCAAGTCACGTTGGCATGTTTCGAAGTAAGTCATTTTAGTACGACACAAATCTAATGTATGAATAATGTGTTACATGTGCAGTGCTGCCTTGCCCAGCCTTGTCAGGCCGATAGTTCGATGCATCTACGGCTAGGTTTCCACATGACGCAGGGATCATTTAACCACAAAGGACCAACTGAACTTAAGTTGTCTAACTTGGTCGGCTGGGGCCTCGTCATTTTTCCAGCTGAACGTAAGGTTACGTTTGCACGGAATAAGGAAGGCCCTTTGAAGCTGTGAGGTTATACCACACACGCAGAGGTCAAAACAGGAGTTTTTGGATTATAAGGGGACTCGATTCAATAAATTACGAATGATGTATCTTATCTGCCCATTCGGTTTGCCATTACTCAATGTGTGTTTGACCCATATCAGTGAGATCATAGTCTACTGGCTGAGAATTTGGTTTATGTGTTCTGGAGTGAACATGTTAGGTTGTGCAGTTATAAGCAGTTCAATCTGTGGCCACCATTTCCCCCCCAAAGAAAGTATAGAACTATGCATTCAACTTAATACTGGAGTCCCATTGAAGTCACTAAATGTGACAATAGTCCCATATAGCTAAAGCTGAAAAGATGCATGATTGCAGGTGCCAATTACATACAGAAATGCAAGTACGAGCGATATGGCACGAGAATGAAAAAAGGCTCAAACCTTTGACATTCATTCAAAATGTATGTTGGCGAAGGAGAATCATTTTTTTTGTTTTTTTTTCCGCTTCTCCCCTTTGCAAATATACATAAATAGCACACACGATAGAAACGGCAAAAAAAGTGTGGGGGGGGAACTGTACGGTGGCGCTGAGGAAAGCTAGCAGACGGAAGAAAGAGGGTGAAACGGGAAGAAATGAAGAGCACGAGGCAGACAATTACGAGAGGGAAAGAAAATAAAGGAGCGCAATGGGGGAGAGAAAGAGAGACAGTGGTAAAGACGAGAGAGTGTGTAAATAGAGTTAAAATGTGCAGTAGGAATGAAATTGGCCTTGGGACCGCCTTGGTAAACAAGGCAGCTGAGGCTTCGGTGGAGATGCTAATAAAACAGGGCTGTTCTTATCAGCCGAGCAGATGGCCTAACCCATCACATCTCCTCAAACAGGGCCTAAGCCATCAGCATTCTAATGAAATTATTTATGATCAAAGATTACGTTTAAAACCTTGAGCATACAACGCCCACATCTACCTTCGCGAAAAAGATGAGAGTGGGCGGGGATGTCGGGGTGGGGTGGGGTGGGGTGGGGGTGGGGGGGGGGGGTGGGATGAGGGGGGGGGGGGGGGGGGGGGGGGGGGGGGGGGGGGGGGGGGTTGTGATGAGAAGGAGATACAGCCAAGAAAGGGCAGATAGAGTGAGAGGATCTGTAAGAGAGAGTATATGGTGTGTTAATGGAAACGGTAGACACAGAATAATAAAAAAAAAAGTGGTGGTGGGGGGGGTGGGATGCAGAGGGCAAAAAACACTCCGGTGTACTTTGTTGGCGGGGGTGGAGCGGGACACGGGGGAGAGAGGAAGGACAGACAAACAAATGATGTTCTCAGTCTCCAAAGTGTAACTGGTGGTTTGTTTAGAGGGCATGTCGCCCCCGCGGACCGCCCCTGCCCTGTCGCAACCCCCCCCCCCCCCCCCCCCCCCCCCCCCCCCCCCCCCCCCCCCCCCCCCCCCCCCCCCCCCCCCCCCCCCCGTCTGACCCCTCTGCCCCGGCTTACACCCCTGGATGCTCCCCAGACAGGGGGGTTGCTTAGCCGGCTTAGCCCAGGTCAGGCACCTTGACCAAGGGCACAGCCTGCCGCCCACTCCCCCGGCGCCTGCAGGTATCATTTTTCTTCTCACCGGGTCTCCAGGCCAGAAGCGCGGGGATGAAAAGCCAGCGCGCGCCACATAGCAGGTATTCGGCGCGGTGTGGGGTGAGGGGGTGGCGGGAGGGAGGGGTTGGACGGAAGCGCGGGCGAGAGAGAAGGATGGATGGAGTCGTGGGAAGTGGAGACAAAAGGCTGGAGAAAATGAAGAATGCGAGGGAGGAGAGCCGGGAAGGAATGGAGAAGTAAAAGAAGGGGGCTGGAAGGAGAGAGGAAGGGGATAAATGGGGTAAAGAGAAGGGAGGAAAAATGGTAGATTGAGGGAGGAGAGAATTGATCTGGGAATGGTTAGTATGCAGCCCCCGCCGCCCCGCCCCCCCCACCCCCCCCACCCTCTCTCTCTCCCTCCCTCCTCTCCCATCAGTCAGCGAGGGCTGAGGGCTGAGAGTGTGTTGTGGACCACTGCCCGGATGCCTCATACATATTAAAGCCTCCTGCTATTATTTATATCATGTCTCTCCTTCCCCTGCTCGCTGCCCCCCCCCCTCCCCCCCCCACCCCCCTTCCAATCCCCGCCACACCGACATACATACATGTACGTGCATGTCTGCACACACACCCGCCGTAACGCACACACGCATGCCGGCACACCCGCGTGCGCGCACACACCGACGCACCAACGCACAACTCCACACACAAACAATGACACACGGAGACACAAAAAACAGACAGTCTAGTCACATACGCTGAGAAACAGAGGTGCGCCGAGCGTTTGTACACACACACACACACACACACACACACACACACACTGAGAGAGAGATTTGAATGATCTCGGTCTCTCCTCACGTCTCCCTGAGCGCCACATCCTATACCTGTTTTTATGTC
>JAFBJU010000190.1:596382-613799 GCA_016785305.1 Colistium nudipinnis
TGGGCTCTGCCGATATGTCTGTTTGCTTCTGTGCTTGTGTACTGTATGTGCTGTGAGGCTGTTGTTTGCAGAACTGTGTGTGCGTTGGATTGAGGTCAGAAGGGTGTGATGCGGTTTGGCGGTTGGAGGTTTTTATTAGGCTGATTATATGTTTGTTTTTTTTTTGTTTTTTTTTGCATCTCTAAGTATTTAGTGAAATCAGAACGGCACTGGTGATTTTCAAGGCTGTAAGTGGCAGATGATCATTTTAGAAAGCTGTGTGTCCATTTTCTCTCCCTCCATTTCCCTGTTTTCCATTTTCACAACCATCCCTCCGTTTCTATCCCTCCAGCCGGACGGAGTTGCCCGACACTCCCCTGGATATACAACAGCTACCAGAGGGCGTACGAGCAGAGAGACTTCGAGTTAGCTCGTCTCCCACAAACGGCTCCCCGCAGGCCCGAGGTAGGACGCCACGCGCGCACGCGTGCGCACACACAAAATGTAACCTCTCTATAGTGCCCAGTAACACAGGGGACATCATGTGCTAAAAATCTCTCGTCCACCCTCAGGGTCACAGCCAGCGAAGGGCTCAGCGGGGAAGAGCGAGTCCGACTCTAAAGGCAGGGAGAAATTCACTGTCGCTGCCATCCAGTCAGAGGACAGGAGGAAGCGCCTTCTGAGGTCCGACCCCGAGGGTGCTCCCCCTGAAACCCGTCGCAGACTGGAGGAACTCCATCACGTCGAGGAGAGCGTGTCCGCCTCCTCGGACCTGGCGAGTGAAAGTGAGGGGGAAGAGGAGGAGGAGGAGGAAAACGAGTGGGACCAGGGGGTTGGGGGGGACAGACTGAAACAGGAAGACGGTGCCGGAGGGGGCAAGCAGAGCCGGGGCAGAGACCCCACGGCCCGAGGGGACAGGGGAGGCAGGGCGCTCAACGGCCGGGCGGTGATCCAGCAGCTGAAGAGCGTGGTGACCCTGCCTCCCCTGGCCGGCAGCCCCGGCATCAAGACTGAACACGACTCCCTGGCCGCGGCGGGTCGCTGGGGGTCCCACACGCAATCCTCCGTCCAGCACCAGCCCTCGCACGCCCACACGCCCTCCAGCAGCCTCAACGGCGACAGCCCCACCACCCCCGTCCCCGACTCGTCCTCCAGCAGCGAAGCACCTCCAAAGGGTTTGTTCACCCCTCCGTCCCCGGCTCTGTCCCCAGCCATGTCTGTCTCCTCCCCGCTGCCCCGCGAGGAGAGAGCTGTGTCGGGGGTGGTCAGCCGGGGCGGCGCGGGGAACGGCCCTGACTTTGAGCTGCTCCAGAGACTGGCTGCGGGCGGTGCTGCGGGGCGGGTCCTCTTTCACCCCCTCGCCCTCGGCCCGCAGGGCCCTCAGAGCCTCTACGCCCCGAGCACTATCCGCTACGCTCCACCTGAGCTGCCCCCCTCCCACCACCACAGCGTGGGACACGGCGATGGCCTGCAGCTGCGCTCGGACCACCACAAGGGACCCCCGCCCGCCTTCTTCCCCCACCTGCAGCGGCTGGCCGGCCTGCCACCCTTCAGCGGTTTCTCCCCGTCCGACAGCCCTTTCTCCTCCGGCCTGCCCTTCTGTATGAACGGACTGAGGGGGGCCGCGGGCTCCGAGGAGGACTGAGAGCGAAAGGGGAGGAGGTGAGAGGAGAGGATAAAAAAAAAAACAAAAAAAAAACGGAAGACGGAGCGAGGTGACAGGATAGAAAGAACGAGGACGTTGGAAAAAGGGCAGGGCAGACAGAAGTGTCAGAAGATTAGGCCTCTGCGGACGTTACTAATTGGACAATGAGTTGAAAAACTGAGCTCTAAGTATGTGACAAGGCGCTGCCGTAGGGAATTCTTGTGTCGGCCTGTTGTGGACAAGTGACAGTGATCCTCAAAGAAAATGGGACGTGGGAACTTTTGACCGCTCGTCCCCGAAGACTTTCCCCTCTACGACAATAATGAACTCTGCTCCGTGTCTTTCTCTTGATGACTGTGTTGATGTCTGTGTCTCTTCCACTCAGAGAAGCCATATTGTATATAGAGACAAAACCATAAAGACCCTCAGCTCACACCCTCCTCGCTGCCCCCCCCCCCCCCCCCCCCCCCCCCCCCCCCCCCCCCTCCATTAACCCAATTAACTCTAAAGGCAGTAGAAAGAAATGGGCACTTGTCTGTAGGAATGAAAGTTTTGAATATACATTTTTATTATTGCAGTATTATACAAATCATCTCTTCCACCGAGATCCAGGTGAGAATTGGATCTAGGGTTTCCTGTAAAATAGATGAAGACCGCCCTCTGTTGTTTTTGTATTGAGATTCAAAAATAATAATAATTATAATGATAATGATTTTTAAAAAATCCAAGTATTCATCAGTCAGCCATACTTAAAGCACACTGTTGGGGCAAAAATATGACTAATGTGGTCCCAGACATTCCATTATATATAACGGAAGAAAATGCAATGCAGACTGGATG
Organism: Colistium nudipinnis; assembly: GCA_016785305.1. Lineage (NCBI taxonomy): Eukaryota > Metazoa > Chordata > Actinopteri > Pleuronectiformes > Rhombosoleidae > Colistium > Colistium nudipinnis. The sequence goes on from JAFBJU010000190.1 coordinate 598,847, forward strand.
CTATTTCTGTTGATTGTTCAAAGGAATATCATTTGTTTAAGTGAGTATTCATTATAGTATATTATGTATGATGCTATGGTTGCGCTTGTGTATGAAAGCCATATTATTATTATTTTTTATTGATATTATTTTTTATTTTTTAAGTTTTAATTAGTTTTAGAACCAGATAAAACAGATGGAAGAATGGTGTGAAAAATATGTCTAGACAGACAAAATAACATAGTTTTATTTGATGCACAATATCGTTGTTGTTTTTTTTCTTTGTTCTTTGTTTATTCTCAAAAAAATCTATATGTTTTAGGCGAAGGAATGTTGCCAGACAAAATCGTTTCATTATCATTTAAACATCTGTGTTTTTTCTGAGCACTTACAGGGATTCATTCTGTTGTGAACTCAAAGCACTTACATCAATTAACGCTTGCTGTGTGATCCTGTTAAAACAGAAAACAATGCAAGAGTGGTCCCTCATATCTTAGCCTGACGCCAGTGTTGTAGAGGGGAAAAATCATTGTTTTAAAAAGGCAGGCTAAACAAAAAAAAAACAGACCCCATGTGGTCATTAAAAGATGACCATAAGCGGTCAATAAAAGAGGAATAGAAATAGTTTTAAAGTAAAAAGAGGAAATACGAAACACTTGCAATTTCTTTTTCACTCTGATTTAAATCCATCTCAGGACTGTAAAAAACAGAACACTTTTATATGAAAAAATAATAAGTGCTCAGAATATTTCATCTCCCATTTGAACTGAAGTGAGTCGCCAGCAATTTGGTTGATGTCTAATTTGCTCGACCAATTAAAAAAAAAATGTGACCCTTTTTGCCAAATGAAGGAAATTATTATTATGAAAAAAAAATACTGGGGGTAAACACGTTTTTAAGAATAAAAACGATCACACAATTCCCTTCAACCTTGAATAAATCCCTTCATATTGATCAAAATACATCTAAATTTATTTAATCTGTTGAAAAACAAGTAATAATAATCCTCACAAACTGAAATGATGGTTTACTGTCTGATCTGAGGGCTCAGATGTCTTAACAGGAATTACAAAAGAAAAGACGTTTCAAATTGTTCAGATCCTATGTGCACTACACACCCATAGCTGTAGCTGCCACATGCAAATATGTGTGAGCGCACATATTCTCCGGGTGTTTAATGGTATAAAGTGTGCGTGTGTGCGGTTGCTTGTCCAAGCGTGTGGTTTTCTTTTTTGTTTTTGTTTTTTTACAAAAATAGCTAACCCCTTGCCCATCACTGTGAATCTAATGTTATCCTCCCATCTCTGTGAATACTCCAACCACTCATGAAATAATATGAACACATGTAAAAAGAAAAACAGTGATACAGATGATAACAATAAAATATTCCAGTAGAGGAGCACAACTCAAGGCTTTTTCTTTTTTTTTTGTTTTACACACACTTTAAACTATTAACATATTTGAAATGAAATGGCCCTATATTTATTCATTATATACTTAATTAGAGTTTAATGTATGGTTCAAATAAATTAATGAGACTGTTACTCGCTGGCATTTGCATAGACGATATTTGTTATATATTTAAATGTATTTTTTGCGTATCTACACCCATATACAGCCTATCATTATGCGTGAGACTAAGATAAATTATTAAATAGTTCCACTGTACAACACATACTATTAAATCTTGATTAAAAAAAAAAAGTAAAAAAAAAAGTGTGAGGCGGGTGAGATGCAGCAGGCCACTGGTTGGGTGCCTTCGTTTCAACAAAACCGTGGTCATAAATTGCTATGAAATGAACACGGAGACACAGAGAGCACATAGAGTGCATGGAGGGTGTCTCTCGCTTATGAAAAACTATATGCAGTTGTGCATCAGGGTGTGTGTGTGTGTGCGCGCGCGTGTGTGCATTGGTGATTTGCTTGTGTCTGTGTGTGTGCATCATCATGAATTTGCGAGTGTGTGTGTTGTCTGAAGCAGCCCCAGGGAGGGGCTCTGACATTGAAGACGGGTTAAATCCTGTTTTACATTCAAGTGGCAGGCCCTAGTTCATTAGAGTGAGGATCATTCCTCCTCAAGACCAAAGGAAGCGCATACTAAACAAGAGCAGTTGTTGGGGAGAAAATGCCATTGTACGTGCAAAACCGTGTGTACTGTATTGGTGTGGGCTCCGGTGTGCCGGAAAATAACCTCTGGTTTCTCTTCTTCGTCTTCCTCTCTTTCCAGGGGTATTGTCCTTACATAGCAAAGAGAACGTGCTGTGTTTATCGTGCGAAATGTGGGAGTTTTTGTGTGCGCGAGTGTGCGTTTGCCATGGCAGCTCTCCTGACTGTCTTCTCCTCCGCCTGTCAGTGAGTCACCCGTTCGCCCTCTCTGTCACCGACTTTGATGGCTTATCTTACCCCCCGAATTGGAGTCGCGCTCCCGGGGGAAATACCATAGCACATGTAAATGCATTTGAAAGAGTAAAAATACAGGTAGGAATAATAGAGTGAGGGATGGAGGACAGCTTCCTCCTGGCACGGGCTCACGACACCTCAACAACCCTTCCTTCTCCTTCCCGTCCCTCGTCTGCTATTTCCACTATTTTCATCTTCGTCTTTTGTGTCCAAACAATCTCCTCTTCCTCTTCCTCTCCTCAGCCAGGAGAAGGCCAAACCGTACCTCAATGCATCTCTCAAGGCAGATCCTCTGATCCGTACATGTGGCATTTAACACCTGAGAGCCGATGAGCACTCTGTGCTCGGCGTGAGCAGAGGTTATGGCTCCTACTTTTCAGGGCGAAGGGTGTAGATGTGAAGCCGAGGTTTTGGAGATGTATGTAGGGACTCGGAGCCGTGGCTGGTGTTGTTATTTCAGTAGCTGCCCAGGGTCTGGGCTGGATGGTGTTTGTCAGTGAGGGTGCGTCTCCTGCCTCTGGGCGCCCTGCCCTTTAGACGCGCCAGGCCTCAGGAGCCTCCTGCATGCCAAACAGAACCTGTGCAGTCAAATGCAGCCACAGAGGGGAGAAGGAGGGGGGGAGGGGGGGAGGAGGTGCGAACGTGAGGAGGAGTCCAGAAACAGAGGATTCGAGGGCGAAAAGGGTAGAAGAGGATCTGAGGAGAGGGGGAGAGAGAGTCTGGGAGGGAGGAGGTGGGGTGCTGGTCACACTGCAGCAGCCCGTCCGGACACACCCTGCATGTGAAACACGACTGCGCCGAAACGCCCCGGGAATCGGCGAAGGAGGAGAGGTGGGAGGAGGAGGAGGAGAAGGGGGAGTGAAGGAGGCAGGAGGAGAGGAAGAGAGGGTGACTCCGAGGTGAGCCTCGACAGCAACGTGGCGTGTCGATGGCTGAGAGATACCGCGGACCTTCGCCCTAACCCAGTCAGATAGTTATCAAAGACAAACCCCCACCACCAGCGCCGATACACACGCACACACACACACACACACACAGTCACAGCCACACGCTGCTCCGCTCACTTCATATATTCATACACGCTTGCAGATAAGCAGCTCATTATAACAATTATGCTTGTACAGCATGTGTGTGTGGACAGTTGGTACATCTTTTGACTCCTACTGCAGGGAGAAGAAGCACTGACTCTGACAGCAGTTTTACATTATGTTGGGCCTTGTTTTAATAATCCCTAAAAAAAAAACGCTATCACAACCTTTCATGAGGTGTTTGGTTCCAGGTAGAGGTTTCTGCTTGTGCTGATAATTTGGATTAGATTGTATTTATATTTTATTTTTTGTATTCGAGATCTAGGAGAGAGGCTTCATTCTTGGTGAGCCATGACAAATCTACTCATTGCTCCCGCGGTCCCCGTCAGGGCCTCAGAAGTGAAGGGCATCGATTTGGGCTTTTATTTTGAAGGCAATGTTTCCCGCAGGCAATGTTCGTGAATCCGGACGTGACGGAGTTTACCAGAGAGAGCAAACAATTCAGGTGAAAGGTGGACAGCGAACGTCGTCGGGTGAAGGACTCTTGCGCGGGGACAAGGTAAGGGCTTGCTTGTTTGTTTGAGTGTGTGGTTAATGATGCTAGATCTATTTGCATTTCGGCCACTAGCTTTGCCTGGCACCTGGTCTGTGCCAGGCGGCTTTAAACAGGCAACGTGCACCTCACCTGGAGCTACAAACTTCCTGTAGGGGGCTTGGTTAAAAGGTTTTTCACTAATCAAGTTATCATTTATGGAAAGTCTTGTCTTGTACTGGGCTGTAGGTCAAATCATTTTGTTTAGCTTGTTTGACAAAGTTTGACCAGAAATCAATCAATATAATGTCCTAAAACTAATTATCACTGATGTCTTAATATGCTGATGATTTTTATTATTATTGTTTTTTTGTGTAAAAGTGTTTGTGGTGTTATTTAAGCCAATTTGGAAATGTATGTATCCCTCAAGATATGTTGCCAGATTAGGGGTAGAACTTGTTTACACATTGGTGCACATAGGTTTGCAAGGTTTCTCATCTGGTGTAGCAGGGGCCCAAGATGGGCCAGCAGGAATATGGATTTGGCCTTTTGTCCAGCACATAGGTTTAGCCCCCTTCTGTGTGACAGTCTTTTTCAGAAAGAAAATTCAGAAACCCAGTTTTGAAAAACACAGACACGCGCGCGTCCAGAGACTTCCCCTTGCTTGTGTCTGGTCATGTCGGCCCAGAAGACGACCAACTGGTGTTCTTTCACAACAGTTCGGTTCCTGCGGCCTGCGGTTCAGCCTCTGTGACCTCTAACCCCCCCCCCCCCCCCCCCCCCCCCCCCCCCCCCCCCCCCCCCCCCCCTCCCCAACTACCCTCCCCCCCCCCACCCGCAGCGGTTCATCCGGCTAATGTATTTTAACCTCAAGCCCCTCCAGAGGTTCTATGTCTAGAGCCTGCCACGGAGGTCCCTCCACCCGAGAGACCGCCCCTGTGCACAAGCGAATTACCCACTCCCTACTAAGGGAGGCAGTGACAAAAAAAAATACAGGACTCTTTCGAGGCCCTGTAATTGGAATGAGTACACTTTAAATTAGTAAATGAGGATGCATTGGAGGGTAATTGCAGCTCCAATAGCGTCTCTTCAAGTTAGTGCAGTTAAAAAGCTCTTAGTTGGATATGCAGATTGACTGTCCCAGCCTCTGCATTGCGGACATGTCGGTCACGTTTCTCAGTCATCCAGTTCATGGTGTCATCAGGAGTTTTTCAATTAGGCAACTGGACTAGTTTTAAGATATTTGGAGACGTTTCGCTTCTCATCCAAGAGTCTTTTTCAGTTCTAACTGGCTGGTGGGAGATTCAGATATTTATCCTCTGTGGGATGAATACTTAATTAACAGATCTTAAGCTTAGCTTCAGGTCGTTGACCCTCTGAACCGGTTTCACCTGAGTCGCGTGTAAATGAAGATCATTAGCACCGTCCCAGAGGTCCCTTGTGTTGTGTTGCATTGGAAAAGCTGAATGAAATTGAATTAAAACTTAGTATGTTTGATTAACCCTCACAAAAGTTTTGACTTTGTATACACCTTAATAGGGCACCGTATTTGCAGTGCAGAATTGCAACTCTTGGAATTCAGAATATATTCTTATTATTGTGGAAAACTTTGACTTGGGTGCAAATGTGTATTTTTCGCAACTCATTTTCTACTTGTGCATCTTTAGGGTTAAGGTAAGCTAATGCAACCAATGTGAATGTTGTGTACTTGTTTATTTGCACTTTCTGTGTAAGTTGTAGCAGGGATAACTTTTTTTTTTTTTTTTTTATAACCGCTTGTGTGTAACTGTATGAGAACTTGGTCTCACTGTTAGGACACTAAATTATGGATAACTTTTAATTGTTAACATGTATTGCTTTCTGGTAAAGTGTCTGCTTGTATTATAAATGTTTATTGTCATTGTTTTCTATGTATGAAAGGTACAGTATTATAAGAGTTATTATAATATTATACAGTATATAAATTATCTGAAAATAATGTACACACGGTTCAGTCAGTTTAGGGACAGATCAGATTTGGCTTTATTTCTGTATGTACAGTAGAGTGCATTGAAACCGATGCACATGCAGACAAAAGTATACCATAGCCAAGCATATCTCCAAGATGCAACGGAAATATTGTCATCTTTTGCATGCCATCAATTATTCTTTGAATAATTAAAACTGTATTTATTGTGATAACCAGATGGTATAAAATTCCCTCGGAAGATATAAAGGTTTGTTATGTTAGATTTAGGTGCTGTGCATGTATATCAACAATACAGAGAAAAATATTTCACATAGACAAGACATAAAAATAATTCCAAAATTCTAGAGTTGCTATTAATGACGAGCAAAAATTGACAATGGCCATTGTCCATACAAAACAAACTGAAGAAATAAAGTGACTTCACAGGGTAATTTTAACCCCTGCAAAAATAAATTCCACACCCTTGCCATAAAAAACATGCATGTAGTATGTCGCATTTTCTAGATCTTACACAGCCTATTACAACCAGCTCATGTTTACCCTTTTAATATCAAGTACTCAATCACAGTAATTATGTTGAACAAGGTAAACCGGAGAGAAAAAATTTGCCTGAGAAAAGCTAATGGGGTTGCTCTAAAAATGATTGCATACAGTACCCTGAAAAGTAAACTTGAACAAATATGATGTTCACAGTGACTCTTTTGTTATGAATGTGAAATGATAAAATGTTGAGAAATAACTATAGTTTTCGGGACAGATTGATGATGCATGTGAAGCAGCTTTGCTTGGTTATAAAAAATCTTAAAAAACAGATACATTCGCCAGAAGTGATCATATTTAAATTATGAACAATTTTCAGCATTTCTCCAATCAGTTCTCTGCACCTTTTCACCTTTACAAAAATCTTTACATTTACATTAGACAATTGAATTTAATCTATAAACGCACACGCAGTCCCACCCCCCCCCCGCCCATAGGTCTCTCCCCCTCTCTCTTCCCTCCCAATTCTCCCCTCCTGTCTCCACACTTCCCCCTCTCTCTCTCTCTCTCTCTTCCCTTCGCAGCTCCCGCTTCTCTCCCCCTCTCTACCTTCCGCCTCACTTCTCTACCCTCTCCCCCCGCCTTCTCTCTACCACCCAACAAACACACACACCTATTCTATATCCCTGGAAGGTCTTCACTTCTTCGGCTCCTCGCCGTCCTCACTGATGTGAGAGCCATTGTGGCCCCGAATGTGGCGCCTCTCGCGGCACTCCCCGCACTCCTCCTCATCATCTCCCTCCTCCTCATGGATGATCTCCAGGCGGCCGATGTACAGAGACACTGCACAGAGCCAGAACAGAGCGACGCTGCCCACCGCGGCGCCTTGGAGCAGCAGCGCCGGCGCAGACAGCAACATCATCCTCCGCAAGGCGAAAAGGCTTCCGATGTAGGCGGCACCACCATACGACACGCACACACCTCCCAGGATAAAGAAGGCTGTGGAAAAACAGATTGCCATGGTATTATTGCTGAGATCAAACACAATTTCTCAGTGAAATGATCATCTCATTCTCATGATCATTTCTGTGAAAATAAAAACATGAAGTTAAAGAACTTTTGTGGTCTGGAAGATTATTTCTAATATGATTACATGAGCTGTGCCGAGGATTTAACATTGAGAACGCATGTCAGTAATAGCTCAACCGGTCTTTAAATTTTTTCGGCATATTGATAAAACTCAATCAATAATAAATAAAACATATTCAATGATGGTTTGATAGTAATTCAATTGAAAAACTCCACACCGACATGATAACTGTTCATATCCTTGTAAAATTGGACGTTTTCAACCTTTCTGGTGAAAAATAATTAAATAATCTATGTTTCTCCTGCAGAGATTTTCAGACAACCAATGCTGAAATACTGAATAAATGTATATATTATATTTAGTTTTTAATTTAATTCATGAATTAACTAAAAAAGAGGTGTCAGGTCCACTTGTCTTAAAGAATTAAAACTGCAGTGACCCTTTTTTGCTGAACCTTCATAAGCTACTGTGTGTTATTGCAATTTCACAAAGTCTGGCTCAGCAGTGTGTTGATTTTTGCGCCGCTGTACTGTACATGAAACAAAAATGCAGAAAACGGTACCGTATGCTGCTTCTCGCCCAGGCTCACTCTGGACAAAGGCAATGACTCCGATCCCAGTCGCCAGCAGACCATTTCTGAACCACGAAAGGAATCCTAAAAAAAATTCAAAACCAAAAATAAACAGCTGACTGGTTAAAGCCTGAAAACAAATCTAAATTAATCACATTTAAATGTTAATGTAAGAACAGAATAACAGAATCAGTGTCCTTACAGATGATGCTTCTGGAACCTCTAATAAGTGATAATTCTAATACTATACATTCCTAGATTGTATATACGTATATCAGTGAAAAACATTCAAATATACATTATATATAATAAAATATATATATTTATAATCATACATCTACACAAACATATCATGCATGAACATATTGTGATTTGGTGGCATATATATGAAATTAAGAATAGGTTAACACAATGTAACACAAAAGTGAAACAATTCTATTATATAAGCGGACCTAGAGCCTGTCCTTTATTCTAATACTATTTCTAGTCAGAATGTCATACTTGGAAAGTGACAAACGTAAGAAAGTATGAAAACCAATTACAAATAAAGGCAATCTACGGTTTAACTGGCTATAAGGGTACAAGGTATCACTGAATATTATGTGAATAGTTTTAGCTGTATGTGTCCCTGTCTCTCCTGTAGCTCCACCATGATGATGTCCAATCAGACAAATAATCGGGAGCACCAGAAAGAGCTTAAAAGGTCCTGTGCCACCATCAAGGGAGAGGCTTCTGGTGAGTGGACTGCTTTATTAATATTTTTGTGTGTACGTATATTGTTAATTACATTCTCTCAGCTTTGCTTGATCTGTAGGTGTGTTATTTGAGTTGATACGGGGTTCGTGGGTGGTGTGCTGTTGAATGATGGGACCTAACAAGGGTCAAGAAGTATTTTTTAATTGCTTGTTTTTTTTTTCTTTACTTTTGCGTTAGCACAAAATGGAAGTGATCCCTCTACCAATGTATATATATAACACACTCTGCATAACCTGGGATGAAGAGCAAGGAGAGAATCACATTTAAAAAATGCACAGTGAAAGTTTGAGATTACCTGTTTCGTGGGATTTTCTCAGCATCTGCAGAGGTCCGAGAAGAAGAGCAATTAGAATCAAATCAACCTCTTTAATGAAGTAAAACCTTATGTCTTTTAAATATATGAATGTGCTTGCGGGACCACAGACACTACCCGGTAAACATGTGAAAAAGGTAAAAGGTGACACACTCTAAGCCCTTCATCACTTCCTTAAAACCAAAAACCAGTGATAACATGAGACCTTTACATCGATATATGAATATACAGAATATTATTTCCCTCTGGGAGTGAACCTACCAGCGCGTCAGCCTTGTCCAGGTCTGTGTAGTACTGCTGTTGGTGCTGCGGCTCCAGGCCTCGGCTCTTCCCCCACGGAGTCCTGTCCTCCTGCCGCAGACGGCCCGGGCCGTGCAGCCTCCGCAGCGGGGCCCAGTCTCCGGCTCGGGCCCCGGCACTTGGCGGTCGGAGCAGCTTCACCGGCCGGACAAAGCGGGACAAGGCCTGTGGCAGCTGGCTCCTCATCCACAGGTTCAGGAAAGCCATCACATCACGTTTTCGGTGCACAAACACACAGCACGCCCTTTGCGTGCCCCGTGAACTCTCACATGGACATTGATAATCCGGAAACAGCCTCCTACCAATAAGGTGGAGCAATCCAAACAGCGCCCCCATGCGACTGTCGACATTCTAAAAGCGGCCAGGTGTTATACGTAATATTAATGGGAATATTTTTAATATGTGGCTGATTGCAGTATTTGTTGTTGTTTTTTGTTTTGGGCGTTACGTCCTTCTAAAACAAGGAAAAAAACAACCCGCACATGCACATCAATGCCACACGATGGCGCTAGAGGACAGTCTTGCTTTACACGTTCACATTGATGTTGTTTCGATACAATAATACAATACGTTTCATTTGGATGACGCCTTTGTCCAAAGCGACTTACAATACGTTCACCATAAATAACCATATATAATACAAAGTCAGACCCACAAAAACTATGCCGATACATTCATTCATACATTCAGTGCTTGATCCCCCCCCATTTACCAGAGAAATACTCCTTTTCCGGGAGAGGTTTAGTAAAACTTCCGCTTTTGAGCGGATCCAAACACAGCTAATTTCCGCTACAGATCTCAAAACAAAACTTCAAATAGAAAACTTGACGTGACTTTGTTGTGAAAATGTTAACGCACTTGTTATGGATGAATCCTGTACGTTCTACCAGACGACCGCGCTATTTGAAACCGTTCCTACAGCTTCGCGGCAACCTCATTCATCACGACAGGAGATAGTATACATTTAAAATAAATATCTCATTCTCATGATTACACTCAGAAATTATTCAATATCACAGGTTTAACAAAATAAATGCATTAACTTGAATAGTGTATTTGTTGAAGAAAGGCAAATAATGGCTTGGAAAGGCCTTTTGAATAAATATAAATAGTAAATCTTTTTTTTTTTATTTTTTTTTTATTTTGCAACTTAAATCTGTTTAATTCTGGTCATTTAACAAACCAAATAACAACTATTATACAATGAGAGTTATACAACGAGATTACTAAATACACAATTTAAAATAAACGCATTAAATACAGTATATATGTGAAGTATCAGTGTACACCCTGTCTCTTATACACATCTAGGTGGCGGCTGTGTGTATGTCCACAATAACATGAATACTATCTACTGTAAAAGAACAATCATGTAAATGCTGCTACAAACCAGCACAGATCATTATTATTCAATTAATACATTTTATTTTTGTTGTTGTGTAACAAAGGGTTTGGGGATTTCTTTTTAGAATATGTAATTTATGATAAGATATTGTATATGCTTCAATAGCTTTCTAACTTCTGCCAGAGTGAATCCATTTTCATAAACACATGAAACACTGTGTTCGAATCCACTGTACTTTACATCAAGTTCTTCAGAGTTTTCATAGAATAGCCAGCCAGTATTTATCCTTGCGAAAAGCTTTTTTTTTTTTTAAACTGGAAACAATCTGCAATTAACAACAATTGTAGGTGTACTATGCCACACCTGTTCAACCCTAGCCTGCAGCATAACTGTCCTCAAACACAAACTCGCTGGTGTTACAAACACATGCACCCACACACACACAAACTTGTGTAGACAAGTGTGCAAATGTAGTGAAACTGCATGGATGTGTATGTGTTAATGAGAGAGTTGCGTGAAAGTTGCGTGCTCCCACAAGTGGACGTCCTCTTCCTGAGGCTCCTTTGTCTTCCTCAGCCCACTGGGACCCAGGAAGACCACACCTGTCATACATGATTGTTTAGTGTGAGGAATATAGACTGCTGCACAGGGGTCTCAGTCTAGAGTGTGTTTGTGTGTGCATGTGTGTTGACAGAAGGGTCTTTTACAGATGGCCAAATCTTTGATGTGATGCACAGCTGACCCTCTGGTCGCTCTCACGCTACTGTCCCCAACACAATAGGAGACTGATGTTTGTATACACACATACAGACACGCGAACAAAAATGCATGGGCTTACCCACACAGATCTCTCTAGCTATTACAATTATTGAACTTACTACAGTGTCATTATGTGTGACATTTGCCATATGTAGTAACTCTGATTCAATGACACCACCATTATTATTATCATATTAATGTGTTGTTTTGAAATAATTAAACTGTATTCTTGAGGAATAATGATAATACAGCATTAGAATGTAGGCCGCAACGTTGAACTCTGTAAATAACATTTTGTTATAAATTACTAATTGTGCACACCACACACACACAGTGGTTCATTGGGTGTAGCCCAGCCTTTCCACGGTGCTGACCGGGACAAACTATATTTTCTCATCCCTTACAGGCCACTGTGGATATGAGTGAGTGTGCTTAAGTGTGATGGGAGGAGGGGGAATGATGGGAAAGTGTGGACAGTTAGACGATTTAAAACATAGGCAACTTATCCTGGCTACTCCCTGGGAGTTTTGATGGACACTCATGGAAATCTCAATTTGTCTTTATTCTTCAAGTTTTTCTTTTACGATCGCTAAGACACATTTCCTGAAGCCTTCCACCCATTTTTCTAAACAAAAGCCAGTATTTGGCTGAGTGATCTACTGAAACATCTGTTAACCTATAGTGTGTAGTAGAGTCACCCTTTCATGTCAAATGTAATGACAAAAAAAATCAATTACCTGTCCTCTGAATCTGCCAGATGGACACAGGGAATCTGCTGACGATGGGTTGTAATCTTTGTCGATTTCACTCCCCTCCTCCGACCAACTCTGACATATAATCGACCTCTAAGGTGTCAGGTTGTTTCTGTCCATTGAACAACCTCCACCAAGCGGTGCTCTCTGGACTGGCTTTTATTGGTTCCCGCACATTGTTAGTCACATTTGCGATCAACTTTGAGTCGTTGTGTTTAAGCTGTGACACCTGGGCTTTAATTGTGTTTGACTTTCGCTACTTGTGCTTACCGTTATGCAACACAAGTGCATCGCAGTGCAAATGTGTTTGCAAATCTAACTCTGTGAAAAGTGCTTATGGTTTTGTGACGGATTCAATAAACAGGTTCAGGCCACTGAACAATTGGTTCAGACAATATGGTTTAGGTATCGAAAAATACACAGACTGTTCCTCCTAATGCCTTTTCACAGTGGTAATTTCTTCCATCCATCTTCTTTGACTCCATATTTCCTCCGCAATTTATACTTCTTCTTATCTCTCTTGCATTATCACACTTCATCATCCTTATTTCTTCTAATATGAAAAAAACAAACAAATTATGCATGGCACCCAAGTGCGGCGGTCTATTTTTATAGTGGTCATTTGACATGACCTTCATCATGTGTGCTGTCATCCAATTTGCTCCACTACCTTCCTCTACCTCTAAAGCATAGTGTGAATTTGAATGTTTGACTGCACGTCTGCTGTTCACAAGAAAAAATATCAAAGACACAAACGCACACCCAGCATAAAAGAAAAAAATAAGCATGTCTACTTATAGGCCACAACTATTTGTTGATATTTTGTAGTTTTCTCTGCTTGACTCCTGTGGTGTCAACGGAAAGGAGGTAGAGAGAGAGAGGGAGGGAGAGACAGATAGAGGAACAGGGAAAAGAAGGAAGAGAGCTGCATACGTGCAGAGCTGCACTAGTCTGTGGTACACAGTCCGGGGGATTCCAGCCAGCTGTGTTGGGAGCACTGACCTTGGCAAATAGAACATTGTTTTTCTGTCCCCGGGACAAACAAGTGTTAGATAAAAGTGTCAACTGGACAGCAAACCAAAACATTTGCTGACATTAAAAAAATAGAAGAAAGAAGAGAAGAAGAAAGTCGGTATTCTACACAAAGCAAATACACAAGAATTCAAACTATAGAACATGTTTCAAATGTCATATACACGTGAAGGTGTGTTGCCTAACTTCTTCATGTAATTCTGTGATATTGCACTACGTAAATTAGGCATTGTTTGTTTTTTTATTATGCAACAATAATACAGGATACAGGATGGGAAGCTGATATTCATGCTGCTCTAATCCAGTCAAGTTCTGTGCCATTTCTTCCTTTTCTTAATCAAAACTAAATAATGAATGATCTTTCACCTATCCCAGCAACGGTTTTATTCTTACAATATAATATCTGACTTCTCTGGTTGCTTGGCAATGGCAGAATATGGAGGGATTTTGTAATTTCTGGTCAGCTTCACCTACCATGAGGGCTTTATGACTTAAAAATGAACTCATTAAGCAAATATTTGGTGTTGAGAACTTCCTCTGTCCCTTTAAGCACTCTGCCCTGAGCCGGGTCAACCTTTGGCCAGCCGGGCTCTGGTGGAAAAGCTGTCTCAAGAGTTAAAATAAACTTCCTGATCACATCTTGCTTTTCCAGATCAACATGAGTAAGATTGTGTCACGTCTCCGTGTCAGCAACAATCAAACACAACGCCGTCGCACATCCTTGATCTTAGATTAGCTCCATTTCCAAAGAAATTGTCATGAAGGAACATTGGAATGCATGGGGTTTACCAATTACCCATTGGGATCATGACACAGATGCACGGAGATGATAAAATGATCTACCTGCTGATGAAACATTTCCCTGAGCTTATGCTGCAGCTCAATGTGTGGCTTTAATAGCATACCTTAGTATGTGTTTGTATGTGCATTTATAGATACAACATACTTCCATGCATACCTGCTCACGTGTGAGAGCCAACAGCACTTTGCGGGGGCATTTATAGTCTGAGATGGATCAGCAGTAAAAGCAATGGACGGATGTACCGCGCCAGGCTTGTGTCAATACATGCTGTCTCTAATCCCTGTTGGGAGCGCTTCTAATCCAGCACCCTGGTCCAGGGCTTTATCACCGCACATGACCTCACTTCCTCCTGCTATCGAAACATAAGGGTGGACAATAAGGTGTCCAATGTGAACACGGTTAAACAAAGAGTGCGTTTGGTGTCCAGGCCTGCATGTGACACATCATAGGGTCAACACGTGAAATAGAAGTAAAGAATACAAAAAACAGATGGAGCGGACTTTATATATATACACCTTTATTTCCGTGTGTGTATATATGACCCTGTCTGTACAGACAAACAATATTAGGATGTGAACGTGGGTATACATGCATGTGTAGCCTTACACGTATACCGTGGTTTCATTGAAGATTTGCTTCTTTTACGCACGTAAAGGAGCTGGACTTCCTCCCATGCTGCAGCAAAGGGGACCGCGGGCCTGATGGCCTGCTGTTGTTCCGTAAGTTGTTGTTTTTAATGCTGACAACTGTACATACGCCAGAAATCGGTCGTACCAAAAAGGCACGGTGTGACACTTATTATTCGACTACAAATTATACAGAAGGGAAAAAGGGACGATCATTTT
>JAFBJU010000190.1:613930-685680 GCA_016785305.1 Colistium nudipinnis
CATACCTAAAATAATAGAGGAGAGAGAGACGGAGAGACAGAGAGAGAGAGAGAGAGAGGAGGAGGAGGAGGGGAAGGGAGGAGCGAGGGTGGTGGGGGACACTGACACAAAACGGGGACACTCGCCGACGTTTGTCCTCTGGTGAGCGAGGGGGAGCCGATGTGTCTCCGTCCCTCCGCGCCGCTGCTGAGTTGAATGTGTCCGCGCGGACGTTATTTATAACGGATCCGAAAACCCTGGTTGGCACGCGCGCACGGGGAGAGACCATCCCGGAAATAACATGCGTACACTCAGCCCGTCACGTAGGCTCGCCGCGGATTCGCATCGCTGTAGGCTGCCGTAGGTAAGCAGTGGACTGAAGTGCCCCCCCGGGCACGCGCACTCTCCTTTTTGACAATTATATTATTTATTTTATTTATTTTATTTTGATCGAAAATGTTTACTTCAAGAGGATGAATACATCCGTGTGAATCTCGTCCACGGAGGGACCTGAAAATCAGGCGGCTAAGTTGGCAATCAATAGCTGACACGGGCGGAGTAAAAGTATTTAAATGTTCTTTTCCTTTCCATCGCAGTTTTACGTGTCATCTGAGTTTATGAGACTGCATTTAAAGCAGAGCTGTTGTATGTAGGGTCTCGTCTCTATTGTTAGCACACCTGTCGGCAAAATAGTTTTGTTGTGCTCGATTCATTTCAGCTTCGTTTTTTAAAGGGAAATTTAGGTTTAGAGCTGCAGCAGTTTTCAAAACTTGAAAATATGACATGAAATATATAATGATATTATATATTTATATATATATAATATATAACAAGTGGCCTGTGCCATGTTTATTATTAGGCCCAAAGTGTACTATTTCACTTTCAACATACGCGTATGTGTATATACTCAGCCTCAAAATGTTTGTGAAAGGGACACAAATAAACGCTTTGAGGGTATTACAACATGGGTGAAGTAAAACTTCTTCTGTGTGTCTGCGTGTTCGTGCGTGTGTGTTGCTCTCCGTCAGAGAAAGCTGGAAAATGGAGCGAGGACGTGAGCTACGTGCGCATCCAGCAGATGACGAGATGAAATGGAGAGCTTGGGACACGCGGACCTTTTGAAGCGGAGCTCTCGCCGGGGACCCGTCGCACTCTCCGCCGCGCAGGAGGGCGGGACGAGTGGCCAGGAGCTCGCCCGTGGCCCGGCACACGTCCAGCGTGCGCACCGAGCGGACATGGGGTTGAACGGCTTCTGCGCGGCGCCGCTCGGGAGCCCCACGGCCGCGGAGCTGCTTGCAGGTCTGGCCTCTCAGACCGACTCACCTGGAATATCCGCCCCGACGAAGCAGTCCAAAACCGGCATGCCGCTCTACAGCGGCGGGCTGGTGCCTCCCTCTGCCACCGTGGAGGGGAGCCACGCGGGCGCCCAGGCTCACACACCCAACGGTTACCCGGCACAAATGACGGGGGTCGTTGGGGTATCAGGAGACCTCATGTTCCCTTTCAGCAGCAGAGGCTGCCTGGGGCAGGGCGGGGACCGGACTGCGCCGGTTGAGAAAGGCCCTCAGGTGATGAGGAGGATCAGTGGTGACCTGAAAGGCAGACCGGTGCAGCAACAGACATGGCTGGGCTGGGAGAATGGGGACATTGGGTCGGAGGCCCTGAGCGGGCTGGTGATGGGGTCACCGTGGGCAGAAGGGTCTGTGACTCCCGCCTTTGTGCCCAGAGACTCGGACATAAAGAGGAGACGGTTTGCAGAGGGAAGCGTGGCCTGCAAATTCTCCGAGGCCCCGAGAGCGGAGCGATTAGTCACTACGCTCACAGCCACTTTCAACAGTTCCCACTGCAACACATTGGCTCCCAGTCATATGCACCGTGTCCCTCCCCAGGCTGCCTTCACCCCTCCTGCCCCTCACACCGATCAGCACAACGCACTCAAGGCGGCCTTCTCGGGCTCCCCTCCTGCACCTGTGGAGGCCAACGTCATCCTGACCGGCCCGCCTCCTGCAGGGGCCGGCTGGTCCGTCGAGCGCATAGCCCATCAGTACATCATCCCATGCATGAAAAACTATGGCATCTGTGTGAAGGACAACTTCCTGGGTCCTCGGCTGGGCAACGCCGTCCTGGATGAGGTGGAGGTTCTGAACCACAGCGGGAGATTTCGGGGCGGGCAGCTGGTGAGCCAGAAGAGCATCCCCTCCGGGAGCATTCGGGGCGACCAGATCGCCTGGGTGGAGGGACGCGGGCCCGGGTGCGAGAGCATCGGGACGCTGATGGCCCACATCGATGAGGCCGTCATGTACAGCGCTGCCAACGGACAGCTGGGCGACTGTGTCATCAATGGACGCACTAAGGTGAGAGGAGGCGAAGCTGGGGTATGACGTTTCCAAGCGGCAAAGGAAGCAATGTAGGAGTGTCAGGCTGACAGCGTCATTACATTTTGAGCATGTGGCTGGTTGTGTCATGTCTGCACTGCTCCATCTTTGCCTCTCTGATGTCTGCGTGCTGGCTGATGCGCACTTACGCGCACACACACCTCGGTGGCATCAGGTAGGAAGTGCTCGAGCTTTTTGGGGCCCGGTGGGGGTGGTTTGGTCCTGCCCAAGTTTGGCCCTGTGCCCGCCCTCATTCCGCTTGTACCCTGGAGAAAAAAACAAACAAACACTGGGGCTGTATCTCCTCTGTCATCAATATAACTCTGCCTTTGAAGACTTTCTATCGCTTCTTTCGCCCATACAAACACTGCAGTGTTGGCGCAGGAAAGCGTGTTTTAGTGTGTCTCCGTTATCTCGTAGAAGACGCCTTGTTGAGTCATGAGGCAAAATCTAAAATCCAGAGAAGGCAGACGGGTGATGTTGAAAATGTTGTCAAAGCCAAGCTTCTAATTTCCAAAGTAAATATGAAATGAGGTTGAATGTTACCAGCAGGTTGAAGAACCCATAGCTACTTTGCAGTATTTGCTCAATCAGCAGATCTATGATCGAGGTTTCTGGGAAAATGACAATTATTCACACTGAATGACTACTCACAAATTAAAACACAAAATCCCAGAGTGCGTCTAAGGATCGTGTGTTTCCTTGTAATGCGTGGTCGAACCATGTACTGTATTTCCACCCTTCTTCCTACTCTACTGTACAGGCCCCCCACGGCCCCTTTACACCCCATCTGTGTAACGTCACATGTAGCACCTTGAACCTGGCTACTAGACTCGACATTTACAGAAGCTTCAGGCAGTGTTTAAGCAGGGGCAGCTTGTGTCTACCTCACCTCTTTTTGCCGTCAGGTCAAAGTCGTGTCATCGATACATTGCGTGGCGTTGTTGACAAAAAAATGGAAGGTGTCCACACGGCAACGGTTTCCCTGCCAGGTGACTTGATTTGCCCTCGGTACAATAAACAAATAATAATTCAGGGCAACACAGTACAAAATGTTCCGTCCGGGTGTTGGTGTGAAGGAGAGCAAGAGACGGCGTGTATGATAGATACAGCGACGAAGCCTGTGCAGCTTGACAGAAGGTCACTGCGTTTTTTTTCCCCTTCTTTCTTTTCGTCCCGCGACTATTATTCCGTGAGTGGTGCTCTTTACATACCCATTCCTAATTTTTTTTTTTCCATTTTCCTTCTTGCCCCTTAGTCTGACCTCT
Organism: Colistium nudipinnis; assembly: GCA_016785305.1. Lineage (NCBI taxonomy): Eukaryota > Metazoa > Chordata > Actinopteri > Pleuronectiformes > Rhombosoleidae > Colistium > Colistium nudipinnis. Next base: position 617,553 of record JAFBJU010000190.1, read on the forward strand.
TTTGCCTTTCCCCTGTCCAATATTTCACTCCCTTTTTCCTTTGTCTTATCAACCCCCTTGCTCACTGCTTGGACAAAATATTTCCCAGCCGTTACCTTGGTAACAGGCCCATACAGTGTAGCGCTGCGTTGTGCGTTGTGTATAAAAAGGGATGAAGAGAGAAAGAGAGGGGGCTTCCAATGCGCTAAATATGGCCGTACCAGAAGTGGGTTGTGTTTCTGCACCCTGACTCCGGTGGGTCGGCAGCCTTTGAGACACAGCAGGAGAAAAGGATCATAATGTTGGCAAACGGCCTAGTCGTTTGATCAATATTGTGCGAGGTGTTGGGTGGGGAAAGTCTAATATTAAAACAAACAGAATAGGGCATAAGATGCATTCATGCATGCAAGAGGCAGGTTTTGGGGATAGGGAGCGAGGAGTGGGAGCGTAGTGCTGAACTGTGAGAGGGGCCGATGCAGCAGGAGCTTCGTCATAATGAAAATGTCTACTGCAGCAGCGTGTCCTCAGATGGCCCACATAATGCTCGGCAGTGCCACCGTGCAGGCAGGAGTCAGAAATCCTATAACAGACACACGCGCACACACACACGCAAACAATACAGCTATAGATTGCGAGCTAGCTTTCCTGGATGTACAATATAGATGGATAGATACATTTGATACAAGTACTAACCAAATTATTGTTTAAAATATTAAGACCTACACATAATTGTTTCTGGTCAATGTTGGATTCTAAGAATTAATGATGTCACATGTCGTTGTTAGGGAATGACTGGTGCAGTACTGACCCAGATCAGTAACCTGCAGTTACTTAACCTTACAAAAAAAGATTCACTCACACACAGTTAGCCAGCCCACGGAGGCTGAAACCTGGAGGTAATGGGCAATGACATGAACCAGGAAGGACAGCATACAGCCGGAGGTGACGATGCAGTTTATCATAGTTCAGACTTTCATCTCCCTCACTTAATAACGACAGAGCCTGATTTTTTTTTATTCCTTTTTTGGATCCCGCCCTGTGTCATCTGGGCTGCTTGTGAGTAATTGAGTGTGGAAATGAAGTAGGATGGCGGTGCTGCTTGTCAATTTGTGAGTCAGGTGAAACAGCTGCAGTGCTGCCGAATCCCGGCGTAGGATCTTGGACAGACGTTGACGCTCAGGGAGAAAATCTCCTAACCATTTTGGAGAGTTTGCATAAGGGGGACATACCGTTTTGTCCACTTCTTCATTGTGTCAGGTGTGTTAAATGTAACAGTTAGTTAAATGTAATAGTCAATTTTAATAGAGGTCTGTCTGCATTTTGGCCACACTTGCATTTGTTTATAGCAGGGAATTATTCATATTTAGTACATTTAATCAATAGCTTCCACACTGAAAAAAATGTTGGTTTCTACATTTCTCCCTTTCTGTCCGTCTTCACCACTGTTTTAACCCCCAATGGTTCCCTGAGTGCACACATACATATGCCCTTTCTAATGGGTGTGTTTGCTATGCCTTATCAAACTCCTCTCCTCCTCCTCCTCCTCCTCCTCCTCCTCCTCCTCCTCCTCCTCCTTGCTACACTAGCCACCATCATTCCTCTTATCAGAATATGCGTGCAGCGCTGAAGTTTGTTTTGGTTCCTTTCCTGAACAGATTGTTCTGTGTGCCCAGCCATCTCCTTGACAGCTTGGGTATCTGCCCAGCATTGCCGTCAGGGCTTTAATGCTGGTGCTTGGCAGGCAGGTGGTCGCTGCCAATTAGACGTCAACTTATGGTGGGCAAAGGTCTCAGCAGAGATGAAGGAGTGAGAAGGACAGAAATGACAGATAGGATTGAGACGTGCTGTGTGTGTGCGTGCGTGTGTGTTTATGCTGCAGGCTAGGGTTGAGCTGTCTGGTGTGGCATGGTACATGTGATTGTTGTTAATTCCAGTGTCTAAATTCCAGTTTCCAGTTTGAAAAAAAAAAAAAAGCTATTTGCAGGACAATCACTTCTTAAATGTACGTTCACCCAAAATAGTCTAATTCTTGTATGCAGGAAAATGTATTATTGACTGTCACTCACAGTAGTCAAACTAAATAACTGTCCATCACTATATTCACTCTGGTACAATGGTAACAGGTGTCAAAATGCACTTTTTTTCTAACATTCCGTATTATAACTTCAAAATAGCCCTCCAATAAACGTATTCTCAAAGTAATTGTACCGTTGATAGCAATCACCATAACAGTTGGTTAATTTTTTTTACTTGTGCATTTAAACATGTGTGAATAGCATTTTATTGGGTTTCTTAAATATTGAGCAAAGAAATCTACATACATTTCTTCCAAAAAATCGAACTTAATTATCACATAGTAATGTGCATGGACATATGTCTTTTTTTTTTTCTTCCTTTCATTGCGTATGATTTCTGTTTTTGAGGCAGCGGGTCTGTTTGTCCGCTTTGCCCGGAGCGAAAGGTCTGGAGGTTAATGAGCTCCGGCTGAGAGCGTTGGTCGGTAATGAGAGCCGACAATGGCAGCTGAGTAGAGGCGCGCACAACCCACCCGAAGTCGCCTGCCTGTGAATGAGGAGGAGGAGGTCAGCACGCTCACTGACCACGGCCCTGCCAAACAAAACCGACGGTCACTTTTATTTGAGTTCCGCAAACAGCACCAGGACAGGTGCATTTGTCCTAGAAATCGATGTGAGCGCTCTTTGATTTTCCTCAGGCCTAAGACTCTCAAAGCGTTGTACTGGAGTTATAGTGATGGTGTCAGACGAGTTGAATCGATACTGCAGCAGTGCAGAACCTGTTAGTCATGAATGAGTGCCCCGAGAACTGAAGTGATGCGCTCGCTCTGATGCTATCACCACCTGAAGTCTACCAGGCTGATGTCGGTCAGTAAATGAATCAGTTTTAGACTTTTCTTGCCCTCCTGAAAAGACATTACCGGAAAGCAGTTTGTAAAGGACTAATTGCAAGCTGAAACACACAGAGTCGCGTTCTCCTGCGTCACAGCCTCCTCCAACACACACACACACACACACACACACACACACAAGTAGACGCCAAGTAGAGAAAATAGCATTGCATTTCACAAATGTAGTATGTTTAAATATGCAAGTAGTACACCTAAAACAAAGTCAAAGGGCCGGAGATAAATAGACGAAAGAAGTAATTCAGATCTTTTTCTTGGTGGCTGAAATGTCTAAATGCCGATTGGTCTCCCGCAGCACATCTCACCTATGATTCCCTGATTATTGTCTGATGACTCACGCTTGACTCACACTTGACTTTGCTTTTGTTTATTCCACAAATGCATTTCACCTTTTTTTATTTGCGGGATATTACTTCAGTTAACACAGCTACATTATTAATGTTGTTGTTGTAATGCTTCATGAAAAAGAAAAGCGCAATTAATGATCCAATGTCTTCTGTTTTTAGGCCATGGTCGCCTGTTACCCAGGTAACGGGGCAGGGTATGTCCGCCATGTTGACAATCCTAACGGCGATGGACGCTGCATCACATGTATCTACTACCTTAACAAGAACTGGGATGTGAAGGTATCAGTTTAATGTAGATGTTTAAATATTGGTCGTGGCCACAACTTCAAAGTTACATTTTGAATTTGATTGTTTTTGAAGTAACTCAATTTAACCCTTACATAATATAGTAAGAGAATATCTACCTTTCAATATTACTATTAATATATACAGCATACAATTTGCATGTTGCAAGTAAGTGACTGTGTTGTACCTTTTTTGTGTGTATGTGTATTTGCAGAAACAAGGAGGGTTGTTGCAGATCTACCCTGAGGGCAAAAACGTGGTAGCCAACATCGAACCCCTGTTTGACCGACTGCTCATCTTCTGGTCTGACCGCAGGAACCCACATGAAGTGAAGCCAGCCCACGCTACTCGGTCAGTAACTCCTGTATTGTCGATACAGTACAGTACCACGACAAGGCCAAGTAGGCGGATAAGTAAACAAACCAAAAACGAGAGCTGCCACCAGCGCAGATGACAATGTAGGTGTTTCCAGGGGACACAAGAAAGAAAGATAAAGTCCGCTTTATGACTTTGGAAGTCAGTTACTTATCAATGGTGGAGGAAAATGAGCTAAAGTGTTGTTTTAATATATATTTTTTTGACCATTGCAATCTCATGTGGCTGTAGTGTATTATTCTGTCTAGGCCACCAAACCTTTCTCTATGACCCTGCCTTCCCTACTTCAAACCACCAAACTCAGCAACTTGGCCAGTGATGATTGCACTTGTACCTAAAAAATAGATGGAATTTAAATTGTGAGAGAGAAGCTATGCGCAATAGACCTGCTCTTCACCTGCGGCTATGCGGTTATATTATGACAAAATCGAGTCCATTGAGGCCCTTTATCACATAGCCTTTCATCCTTCCTCTGCTCTCCTCTCCTCCCCTGCTGGGGGGCGAGGTGGGGCCGGAGGCAGGAAGTATGTGTTTCCTGAGGGGGTTGGTGGGAGGGCGAGGGGAGGAAGGTTCGATTGCACGACTCGTGCTGAAGAGGCACAGACATGAGAGACAGGAATAAACAACACAGCCCCACAGGAGAGACTAGAACATGTAGAAATTAACTCTCTGCTGCCTGGGACATTTGCTTTCCTGGACCTTCGGCCGTACCCCTTATGATGAAACGTGCAATGACACGTGTTGTAATCTGTTCTCTCGATCTGGTTCGTCTGCAATTAACGTCCTCCTTTTTAGTCTCTAATTATAATTTGGCAAAATCCAGCAGGTCTATATTGGTGTGAAATGTATAGGATCTTAATAGGATAACATTTTACAGTTTAATCAACAGTTTTTGTAGCCAAATAATGATTGACAACTCTTTTTACTTTTGTTTGGCTCACCACTGGTACAATTTTTTTTGCAGAAAATGTGGGGGTTTTTACTTTAATGATCTGTGCAAATCTTTTGCTAGTTTGCTTGGACTCATACATGATTATACATGCCTCAAAAGTACAGTATATATTATTATAGTAATATATTATATTATTTATTTGAATATTAATATATATACAGTATATATATATTTTGCTTAGCCATATTTTAATTTCAACTCCCCCCACCCAACCCTCTATGTGTCTTTCAGCTATGCCATCACAGTCTGGTACTTTGATGCCAAAGAGAGAGCAGAGGCTAAAGAGAAATACCGATTAGGTAAGTTTCATCAAAGGTTATGATGCTTGTACAACTTAAATATTATAATATTGTCTGTGAGTAATATGCTCTTTGTCTATTGCTTGTATCAACAGCAACAGGTCAGAAAGGTGTTCAAGTCTCTGTCACTCAAAGCAACAAGACATAATTCATGTAATCATTGGAGAGCACGAGGAAATGTTATGTGCCTTCCAAAACTGTTTATGGGTCGTGATCATAAAGGGAGACACACTGAGACGTTCTGTCATCCCTACAGCTCCGCGCCACTATTCATTTTGTCAGCTGTCAGGTTCACATCACAGGCTGAGATATAATGTTTTCCTGTCATGTGATTGGGCGGACGCATAAAGATGTGGCAGATATGGAGCACAGCGGAGTGGCTTGTATGGCACAAGGTGATATCAAGATGAAGCGTTGTGGCAAAAGAAGAAAATAAGAGAAGTAACTGAAAAAAGAACAGACTCCTTCATTTTGTTTGGTTGCGGTTGTGCCTGTTCACTTATCAGTGGTGATGTGATGTATTGACAAATCATAGTTTTAGTCTGCTCTGGTGTCATTTTCAATCCAAACACAATGAGCATAAATGATCAGTGGACATGGTAAGAAAAGGGATGCACGTGGTAAAAAACAATGGTGGTGTGTCTGAAACCCCTTATTTCCCCATGACTGTGATATGGTCCCCTTGCCTCATAATGTGTGTGTGTGTGTGTGAGAGAGTGTGTACTCTGTATAGCACAATAAGTATACTTAAAAGCATTGTTCCAGGACTTTATTGCAACATCTTTTTAAGAATCAAACAACTCTTTTGCAACAGTGCCACAAAAACCCTGCAAATAATGCATGAAAGTTCAGTTTTTATAAGTAGTTGCAATGTGTGTGAGACAATTTGAATACATGTGTAACTGTTTGAAACACACAGCTCACACCCCAGACGAGGCAAATGTCCAGAGGCAGGGGTCAAAAACAGGGTTTGATGAGTGTGTTGTTGGCATGTGTGTGTATGTGTATGCTTAAACACCTGTATAGGGACTCTTTCCACCTAACATAATGGAAACAGTATTTGTCAGCTGTGTGCAAAGACACCAAAAGAATCAATAACTGATAATATTTTATATTCACAAGTTATACTTAACAGTACTTAGCAGAACGATAACCTCAATCATGCTGTACACAAACTAAAGCACATATTTAAGCATACACTGTATGTGAACTGCAGGGTGAAACCATTGCCTGTGTGGGATTGAGTATTTGTATTTAAATGTTTACTTGCACATGTATGTGACAAATTCCACTGTCTTAAAGAAGGCTGCAGGTATTGTCTCATGTATTTTTGATTGGTTACAAAGAAGGTAATTTTCAAAGCACTTTATTTTGTGTGTGAATGATATTAAACATATTACTAAAATGTGGATTGATGCCTTTATGCTGTGGATAATATGGTCATTTAAATGCCATAGAAACTAAAACAATGAGAACAAATTGAAATAGTTTGCCTTTATAATTTGTAGTATTTAATTAAAGCCTGCCTGTTTTTTTACACCAAGTGTAATTGAGAGTATTCATTATTGTAATAAGTGTCTTCCTTATGTCCCCACCCCTGACACAATATAATGAAAATCATTAGATGATGTTAATATCACCACGAGTATGCTGCCACCTTTAAATGTTACATGTGATTTTCCCGCCCCATGAGTTGTAGTCACCTTTGAGACCAAAGATAATGAAAGTAGAACACAGTTTCATTTGTTTAATGCAAATTTAAATACTTTGCAGACAGAAACATACAATGGAAAAATACAAATCACCACGAGTGATAAAAGCAATTGAGTTTTGGTACTAATGCCAAAGCATTCCTTTTTTAGGTATTTGGTACGTTTTACTTAGAGGAAAACACATCTTATTTTTTTAAATAACCCTTACATTACAAATGAATCCTATATTTAAAACCATTTTAAACTCAAGCATGGAGAATTTGACCAAACTGTTCAGATAAAGAATCACCAGTTATATTAATATCAGCAAGTGGAAAATATCTGTTTGTACTCTTCCTCCACCTTGTGGCTTATTTCCACCCTTAACAGTTCAGGTCTAATTCTTCCTGTTCTGTCATGTCTAACCACCAGAAGTCAACACTGACACTGAATATAGAACCACAGCCTGCAATGCTTTTAATGAGAAGTTAAAGGTCTACTGTCAGCCTTCTTCAGAGGATAATATGTATGGTCCAAGATCCAGGACTGAGCCGACACAGTTTCTTAAACTATTTAACACTAATATATTGAATTGCTTTATTTGATATTGTCCCCAATTTTTGTTGAAGCAAGAACAAGTCACATCTCCTAAGATGTGGCAATTACTGCTCTTTTAAATGTGTGTTAATTCATGGCTTTAATGCAATAGATGTAGGAGCTTTATTATGTGAGTTGGTTGGTTTGTCCTAAATTGACCACGGGGGGGCAGTGTAGGGAAACTTTGACGTGGAAGTGTCGCGAGCCACAGGTGCACAGACAGGGTGTTGTATGGGTGGGGGAAAAAAACGAAAACAAAGAGGGTGCCATCCATCACCTCACTTTAAAAAATGAATTAATAAACAATTGAATGTGGTAGGAAGGCTTCGTGGCACCTTCGCCACGTATCGCAGCGATTTAAATCACCTGCTCTCATTCCCGAAAGAAAATCCAGCACCCCGAGAACGAATAACACACGACCAGGTCCCCGGTGAGTACATACACTTGTACAGAGGATTGAATCGCGCGCGCGCGCGCGCACACACACACACACGCACGGACTTTCTAACGATGATGCGTTTAAGACTATTGATTGTGACGATTCTGAAGAAGAAGAGTTGCTCGCTCAACTGCATCCGTGTTTACTAATGTGTCAGCCATACACCAAAGATGAGTTGTATAACTTGTGACGTTCTTATAGTTACTGTTTGTCCGTTAACTTTCAACTAAACTTATAAATGGGTGTCGTCGATATGATATCCTGTCAGACATCTCTTAAAAAAACAAGGACTGAAGAGTGAAATTGACATTTGCGATGACCCTAAAGCACAAGATTTATTGTTCTCATAGGTAAACTGAATGTATTTTTACAACTGAATAACTGACACTGTTAATCAGTTTCCAGGCTTGTTAGCGGAAGGATCTCACCAGATTTCTGTAAGCAATGGGTAAGCAATGAATATCATCACAACACACTAGCTATGTTCGTTGAAGGCTTTTTGTACTAAATGAACAGCGTTATTCTCCTGCAGTTTTCTTTCCTTTCTATCCTTTGACCTTGGCATTTATTTACAGCTGGACTCGCATGACAAACAACTCATTTGATAGCATAAAACAGGCCTATTCAACTTCATTAGCAAGTGGGCCAAATATGAATATTAATGGGGTTCGTGGGCCACACAATACTTTTTTAATAAATCATTGCAAATAAATACTTATGCGCTGCATCCGTGTGTGTGTGTTCCAACAGGGGCGATGCTCAGATTCCAGATTTTTCCCACGCATGATCATACTGCTTATGTGCACTGTGCATGGGCTATACAATACCTGCCAGCCCGATTTTCAGGCAAGCTCTTGCGGAAAAGACAAAAAGACCTGCCTATTATTGTGGAATTAGGGTTAAGGTTTATCAAACCCCTCATTAGGGTTAGGGTAAGTGTTTAACTGAACCCTAATTCCAGACTGTTAACCCATTTCCCGATGTCCAAGCGAAACAGGACCAAGACCAGCACGTTCGGCATCCCTGAAAACCCCTCCAGTACCATTTTTCATGTTTCTACCAGCGACCCTTCACCAAAAACCCTAACCCTAATTCCACTCTTATAGCCCCGATAACTGTGGAATTAGGGTTAGGGGTGGGGTTTACCTAAACCCTTATTCCAGGCTTATATACATCTGGACCATGGGTTCGGGTTTTAGTGAAGGGTTGCTGCTAAAAAGATGAAGGTTGGCACCTGGGGGTTTTCAGGGACTCTGAACGCACTGGTCTTGGTTCCGTGTTGCTAGGACATTGGGTAGTGGGCGAAAATGTGCGATAGTTTACCGTTCACCCATTTCCCGATGTCCGAGCGAAACGGGACCCAGACCAGCACGTTCGGCATCCCTGAAAACCCTTGATCACCTAAACCCTAATTCCAGGCTTATAGCCCTTATAACTCTGGACCTTGGGTTAGGGTTTTAGTGAAGGGTCGCTGCTAAAAAGATGAAAGTTGGTACCAGGTGGTTTTCAGGGACCCTGTGAAGCAATGCTCGCTTGTGTTAATGAGGGAGGGGGTGTGCGAAGCGGTGGTCCTTTCACATGAAAGATGAAATAATTATAATCCAGCAATTTATTGTGTATTGTTATGAAATAGCACATTCCTCATGGTAGTAGCTTTTACTTTTACCACTTTTTCACAGCATGAAAGAGCTAATTTTACTTCTTTCACCACAGATGTAAATCAGATGCATGGTAATTAGGGATGATGGGACAATTTATGTTTGCTTTGTTTTGCTTACCAAAAGAACACTGTGCTCTCTGGCCTCAGAAAAGAAATGTGTGGCTCACACTCTTCAACCTAAGCCAAACAATACTGTAATCATATCCTCCTGCAGGGAGATAAACAAATTAGCAAAAAAACAAAAGGTAAAAAAACGATTCCTAAACCTGCAAAGCAATGTTTTATCTGTGCCTCCTGTGTTCAAACTGATGTACAGACTGTACTGTGTAGCTCTGCATTAAATATCTCCTCTACTCTAAGGTCATATCTATAGTTGCCATGGTGATGGATTTCCTACCCAGTATGTCTCTCTCCGAGGCTATGTGTCCGTTATAGGCAAATCAATATGCAGCCACCTTTTATTTCAGTGTAAACGGAGCTAACACATCCCCTGATAAGATTGCATTTGTTCGTGCATGTGGACAGGTTTTAAGTATTTTGTGTTTGTCTCCATTTGCGTGATCCATCTGCGATTCGTCAAGGTTGAAGTTTTACCTGCATTCACATTTACTGCTCTGTTTGTACATAATGTCCATGCCCCTGTGTGCACAATGGCCGACATAGTTAATTAAGGTTGGCTAGGCAGACTTGAAACGTGGATATGAATGCGTCTCTGTGTCCCAGGGGAGCCATGCAGTGTGACTGTTCTCACGGCACCCCTCTGTCTGATCTCTGCTTGGACCTCCAAATGGGCCCCACAAGCCCTGCCTCGGCCGGCGTCTGCCTGTGCATGCTCCCTCAGCCAGACGCTTTGAGGTCTGCTTTGTGAAAAATGCAATGGGAGTAAGATTTACAACTACGCCAACTTCTAAACAAGTAAGAATTTCAGGTGAGCCATAACGCCTCCAGGATGGTCAAAAGCCAATCGCAGTGGGTGTTACTTCTGCCTGCCAAACCCTGTAAACTCCCAATTTGTGTCCGATTAATGGTGTCCAAATGACAGAACCAAAAAAAACCCAAACTCAAATTCCAATTTCATCTGAACAAGAAGAAACGTAAACTTGTAACAGGTGTAAGGCTTTGGTAGTAAGATAAGCAGAAATGTTGGCCTCACATCAGTCGCATAGTTGCAAAAGAACAATTTAGAAAACTTTCTCAAGAATGTCATGAATTTCTTAGATGCATGATCTTGGAACCATCTCTACAGAATATCTGTCTAACTTTGGGGATGGATATTCTACCACTATAACTAAATGTAGTGTTGAGTAAAAAGTCTCAATAATCATTGGACAGATTGCAATCAAATTTGTTTTTTGCACTCCAAGAACCTTACACATCGCAATATGGTTCTTGAGAAATCGCAATATGTCATTGTCAGCATATCCTGTTAGCCGATAGATTTATTTGTGTCTTCATGGAAAAAATTGGCAAATGATTATGCAATTGATTGTTGGCCAACATTTTTCGGCAGAATTAATGACCCATGTTCCCGACATACTGTATCGCATTATACAGTAAAGTTCCCCTTTGAAGGCCTATGTTTCCCCAAAGGCCTGGCCACTGTTTGATTAGTCACTAAAGAAGCAAAAGAGGAGGATTAGGGTAGCAGGACACCGGGTCAGAGAAAAAAAAGCCAATGCTGGACACAATGACCACCTGCACAGTGGCTTGTCACTCTGAAGGCAAGGACTGTGGGGAGTAGCATTTTAACTATTTTTCTAGTTTCCCAGATCAGGTAGAACCACGGTTGTCAGTGGAAGCAGGAGCATTTTATCTATCCAACATGATGGCGCTGCACTTCTTCTAATCTGCCATCGCAGCTAACCGCTCTAACCAACAGGCATTAACACAGTAAAGGGGATTAGGCTGCCATGTGGACTCATGCACAGAGAGGGGGGAGGAGGTTAAACATTTGAGGGAGAAACATTGGTGAGTCTCCAAGCTTCACCAGCTCCAAGCTTAATGCAGCGTTCAGTTCATGGCTGGGAAAATGATACCTGGCGTTTGTTTGGCCTGCAAGAGCGATGACCTCCAACTGGGTTTTCATTTAGGGGAGAATCCTTTAATAGTGTTGACTGCTTAAAATATATTAAATGGACTGAGCAGCCACTGTCATGAGTTTACAGCCTTCTATCTTCACCACTAAATCTCTACGATGGCGGGGGTATTTATGAGAAAAGTATCTGTGGATGTACTGAGGGATTATGAATATGAAAAGAATGAGGAAAATTGTCCACCTATTATGGATCCAGCGGCAGGAGAAAAGGATTTAATGAAATATAAAACCTGGTTTTCCTGACTCTGGCTTACCGAGGATAAAAGAATAGAATAGGAATTTTGTCAACATTCTTGGAGAATCCATGGTTGTCATGACAACCTGCAGTTCTCCCATGAGATGATAATGACGTCTTCATCACCATAGCAGCAGTGACATTTTTACCTCAGTGTCAGCCACCTTCATTGTGTGAGGGTAGCTGGCAAGTGATTTTAGGGTTTTGTTGAGCTTTAGTATAAACAACCTTAAATACTGGTAGAACTGGAAAAATATATACTGTATATCAGTCGCAGAATAAATAGTGTTAATAAATGTTTGTGCATCCAATAGTGAAAATATACCGTCTACACAGTAACTATACCTTAATCATGGCCGAAATTTCTACATCAGGAGCTGCCATTTTGGTCATCAACAAAAATGCTTCGTAAGTGCTCCCACTGAGGAAATGTTCTGGAAGGCAAGCCGGGACAGAGATTGAGCAAACATGCGCTTGCTAATTCTTATTTCTTCTTATTTCCAGGCCAGCTGGACACTTACAATACAGTGTTCCCACGTGTGGAATGCTTTAGCAATACTCAATACTAACAATGTCCCCTAACCCTAACCCTAACCCATACGGTACAGTTGGATGTGGAAAGGTCATAAATGGGGGGGACGGAGCAAACAGAAAGTCGATGAGACCTTCCTATCAAAGGTTATTCGCAGAAAATGTGATCATTTTTTTTAAACTTTTTGCCATTTCACAAACTTCCCGCCGCCGCAGAGACTTGTGGATGGTACCGTTGTATGCGGAAGGGTCAATATAGTGGGGGCGTAGCCAATTTCTAGGTTTCTCGGACCTTCCTATCAAAGGTTATGCCAAAAGGCTGTCTTCATGGCGCCAGCCTAGCGGATGCCTGTTGCGTTGCTCTAGCGCTCTTAAGTTTCTTTTTGCACTTTTCAACTTTTTTACTAATCTTATTTTTCTAAACTCAAACTGTGCACAATGGACACCTCTTGCACAGCCTTAGTTTATTTTGTTCTAAACCTGTGTCTTTGGATGTTTGTAAAGTTTTTACCTCTGCTGCTGCAACACTGCAAAGTTCCCCACTGTGGAACTATAAAGGATTATCTTATCTTATCTGATCTTATCCTGGAGTGGTTTTCATCCCCTAACCCTATCCCCTATACGATACGTTTGGCCTTGTTGAACTTTCACAAAGTTTTGTTTGGCACTCACATTCAGGAAGTCAATAGCTCCGTTCTCTTAATGGTTCAAACGTGAGAACAGACTAATTTGCGAAATTGCTGTTCGAATTCAATCTTGCCATTGAGTTGACTCCTTATATCAGTAATGATCTATATCTTGTGTTTTCTATATTTTATATTTATTCATAGGCTGAAGAAGCCTCCTCTATATCCCTTAAGCACAGCATTCAGGTTGGAATATACTCTGCCCCATTGGCTGTAATCCATTCATTGCACGATTGTATTGAGCAACAATTTTTTTAAATACACACATTACACGCTCAGATGTAAGTGCACACACTTACTGTGCATGTAACTAGATAAGACCCCCCCACAGGCGTTTGCCTATAAAATGCACTCAGTGAACTGGAAATTCTTACAGCAGTCCAGTCAGCAACCTGTTTCTGCACATTCCTCAACAAGAGACCAATTCTACCACATCATGCACACCATATTTTAGTTGCCCCCTTGCAGCCCCTTAAGCTTTTTGGGCAAACTAAAACAAGGTATTCAAAGAATCCACATGTGTTGAACAGCTGTGCACACGTAATAGAGAGAAAAATGGTTGTGCCTGCCATTTCTGGGATATTTTAATATTTGCCCAAACCGTCCTTATATACAGTATGTTATAGTGTGGGAATGTTCCAATTGATGAGAGTGTCTTCACATGTCGGATCTAAGCGAAGTCAGAAAGAGTGGCCCACGAAACAGAACAATCGCGTCTTTTCAGTTTTTTTTTCTGGGCCATTCCTTGATCACACAAAGAAACCTTGTGAACACTAATACAGAGTAGGAGGTACAGAACAAGAGCAAGGGAGAAGGTGGGCTGGTTTCTGAGCTCCTCCTTGCTATACAGTATCGTGTGACATCCAAAGCATAACTGCGGGTCTAGGAGCTGGGAAAGGGGGGAGGCATGGTGAGAAGGGCGTGTTGATCTCAGCGAATCAGAGCCCTCGCTTGCTAAAGCTATTTTTTTTTGCCTCCCAGATCTAAATGTTCCCAGTAAATGTCCTGTAGGAAAATAGTGTTCTGCATGTGTTTTTAGTTTGCCTGCCCTCCTAACCACCCCCCGCCACACACATAGAGTACATACACAGTTTCCATCGGACACCAGCTCAGCCCCCTGTGAACTGGTTCCCACAGGTAAAAATCGGGCCAAATGCTGTATATTTATAGATATTTCACTTTCGTATGAAATTTCGGAAACACATTACGAGACATGTCAAGCTAAATGTTGTGAGTTGTCACATTACTGCACTTTAATTGGCAAGACAAGCTTCAACGTGCAAAGTTGTACTTCCTTCGTCGTTTTAAAAGCACCAATGCTAAAAACTGGTCTGTCTAGATATATATATATTTTTTTCTTAGACTAATTATAGTAATTCACTAATACTTTAGTATATGTGGTACGGAGGGCAATACTTGAGCTGCAATTGATCGTCTGTTGCCTTACGTTTGATCAAGTGATAAATGTACTTAAGTCTACAAATGCACAAAGTTACAAAAGCACATTTCGACAATGTGGTTATGGCATGCCTGAAGGAGAACAACCCCGTGTTGCGTAGTCTTCTCTTCAAACAGTGACATAGAGGGACTGTTGATGTGTCCTGAGGCAGTGGACTGGTGTGTTTTGGACAGGCTTGACTAAATGGTATGAAAACACACACGACCTTCATTAGGTAACTCTACCTATTACAGACAGAGTATGCAGAGGCTCAAGTTACTGTGAGGACCGACAGGGGAAAGAAAATTCCGCTTCTCCTTTATTTTTATCGGATCAAGATCAGCTCAAAGTCATCCAAGCCAAGGTGGATTTTGCATAGATGATGTTTCTAATAGTTAACAAAAAACGGTATGCTTAACATACTTACCTATGGTAAAAAAAAATAAAAAAAGAGGGGGGCTAACTGATGTGAATTAACAGCTTTCCAACACATTTTGCATTTAACACAGTTTTCTGGAAGTGTTCTGTCATGCCGAAGTGCACAGAGTGTGGACGATTCAATCAATGTTCCTTTTTCTGTTGCGGAATGGTGAATGAAGGAAATAAAATATGAATTGTGTGAGGGGGTTAACTTAACATATACTGTATATATAATATTTTAGGTGTGCATGAGTTATTGAGTTTTTACGGTATGAGAGAAAAGTCCACCTCCAACAACCATTGACAGCAATGTAGAACATGAAACCTTTTTAACTTGTTATTCAATATAATACCACTTATTATTATACTAATTTGGTATTATGTGTTACACACAAAATATGAAGAAAATCTTTAAAATAAGTGTAAAAGCTGTGATTTATGAACCACTTGTTTATAATCTGGTGTTGTTATTATTGGAAAGGATCAGTGTCTATAAGGCTGCACTCTGGATCTACAATGGGGGCAGTATAACAATAATAATTCATTAAGACTGCAGTACAATAATTCTTACCAAGCCTCTGTTTATTAGAAGTAGCTGTGGGCTGGAAATTGTCACAAGCAAAATTTTTATATCTTCTACCGCAAAATTGTATTAATTTTAAATTATAAATGAAGACTGATGCAATCACAGGATGTCCCTGAGCAAGCATGTTCCATGACTCACTGTAGTGCCAGGAATCATATACTGCTGATCAGTGGGTGGAGCAGAGTGCACTCCATCTCGGCCATTTCATACAAAAAAATAAATAAATATTGAAGAATATCAAGTATTTGTGGTTTTTGTGGATTTTTTTCTATCAGATTAAAAGTGTAGCGATGCATGAAGCCAGTCGGGTGATCACAGGCATGCTGTATCAGACACAGGACGGTTGTTAGCAGGCCACATGAGCGTGATTACACAGTGTAAATGCGTAAATAATTTTGGGCCACCCCTTCTTATCACACTAGGCTCCATAAGATCAGACAGGGATTAGGGACCTTCCCGTCTGGCTGAGCTACAGGTATGACACAAGGCTTGGATCTACGAATGGTGTAGGAAAAGGCAAGAAAATAAAAGCTACAGTATTAAGACTAAAAGGTGAGTTTATAAAAGACATTAAAAGAGTCCATACTCACTGCTTGAAGTCTGGTGAAGCCATAGCTACTTGGGCAAAGTCATGCTCTCAGCATCATACAGATGTTCACAGGCTTGTTTGGACAATGCTATCAGGATCATTTTTTTACAGCAACATTTGTTAACCATTTTAGTTTAGTATGTTAGCATTTGCTGATTAGTTTGCTTGTATCCCTTTTAGTTAAATATACAACAAGACTTTAGTGTAATTAGAAAATATTTCAACCTGTGTGTGCGCCGCAGGCTTGAGGTTTTCAGTACCATTGATTTCACATTGTCACTTTTGCGTGCACTAGGACAATCAGATATATATATATATGTTTTTTTAAAGTTCAAAAATATATCAAACAAATAAATCTCCTCTGCATGTGCGTTGTGTGTGCGCAGCGGGTGTTTTTATAGAAGGGGCCTTCTCAAAAAGAAAAAAAAAACGTGCCTCTCTTCGGTGCTGGTGTAGTTGTCCTTTCTCATGGAATCACAGTGATACCTCCAGTCATTCACACAGGTCCAGGGAACAAAGAACAAGCCTGAGATAACAAACTGAGCACTGAGAGGACAGCTTTCTACCAGCCTGGAGTTCTCATCCTGAGGGCATTCTTTGGTGTTAAAGGTGCTTTTCCCACAAATTTGTACCAGTAGGAGCCATGTAATAAAGGGGCGTGGATTGTTGTTTGAGTGTAAGCTAACCCCAGGCTTTCCTGGAACCCATTTTCAAGCTGTCTGACTGCAAGCCTCAATATCCCATTGTAAGCCATCTGTCTCTTGATTTATTCACACCTTGCCAATAACTGCAGGGTGGTCACAGGAAAACTAACATCTATCCAAATCATCCATTTCAATGTTTTCATTTCACTCATATTCCTTACCTTTTATTGTTATTATAGTTCTTCTCTTCTACTTCTCCCTCGCGTAAAAAAATGATCAGAAGCAAAAGAAAAGGATGCGGTCATGCTGTCTTCATCAGAATGACAAGCATAAGTCACAACAAAGCTGGAATTGTGCAAAGTTATGCAGGTATGTCAGGTGATTAATAATATGACTGGGCTTGTTGTTCCACATGCATTTAAATTCGATTGTATGCCTGCAACCACAGTGGTATTCTTAGTTAAGTTGGTACTTGTGTGGAGAGCTTATCAGCGCACAAAGGAGGGAGGTTGCAGATCATAATCAGAGGCAGTCTCTACATCTGTATATAGGCAAACCCTTCGCCTTTGCCTGTCAGCTTAATCATTCCACTCTTATAAAAGGGTGTGGTCAGAAAAAGGACCTGTTAATATTGCATCATTTTGAATACACCACATCCTTATTGACAGTGATTTGCTGGATTTGATGGCTCAAATTGTAATTCTTGGAGAAATGTGGAGTTGAAATAACATCAACATACATGGCTGGTCAACTAACTTTACATACATATAAACACATAAAGTTGTATATATATATATATATGATGCAACCATAAACTGATGCAATTTAAAGGACGCATGCTATAATTTGCATTATAGCCACGCCCAAGTATTACCTCTCAGCGTTCCATGTCCTGTTTCCTCCCCCCTCCTTTCCTTAATATTAGAATGTTGGTTTAACCCACTTTCTAACCGTAAAATGCGAACTGGCGTATATACAACTTCCAACGATTCCAGAAAAATAAAGAAAACTAAAAAAGGAAATACCAGCATTAAATTTATCATTTGAAAACGACGTTTATTCCACCCAGGTCCTACGTCACAGGGAGGAGCCGGAAAGCCCGCCGTGGGGAGATAAAAGTGAATTGGACGAGCAACCGTAATATGCTCTGAACACACGAGCGTCGTTTTCGGGTCCCAGGGAGAAAGTTTTCGAGCGCACGCGCCATGGCCGAGAAGAAAGACATGGAAGAGGCGAAGGCGTCCAACGGCGAGGCGTACCTCGACGAGACGCGGGACGGCGGCAGCCGGGAGCCGCTGTCCGAGCGGCTGAAGAGGATCGTGCGGAGCAACTTGCTAGTGATCCTCACCGTGGCCGGGGTCATTGTCGGCGTTTTCATCGGACTCGGCGTGCGCAACGTGGCGCTGACCCGGACCCAGGTCATCTACATAGGCTTCCCGGGCGAGCTGCTCATCCGGCTGCTGAAGATGATCATCATCCCGCTGGTGGTGTGCAGCCTGGTGTCCGGCGCGGCCAGCATCGACCCCAAGGCCCTGGGCAAGCTGGGCGGCTGGGCAATGCTCTTCTTCCTCGTCACCACGCTGATTGCCTCGGCCATAGGGGTGGTGATGGCGTTCATCTTGACCCCCGGGGCGGTGATCATCGAGAATGCCAAAGCGCCGTCGGCGAGCGTGCCGGAACCTAAAGAAGTGATCGACTCCTTCTTGGACCTGATCAGGTGAGTGACACCAAACGCACCTCGCTCTGTCCTCACCGTGCCAATCGTTTGCTAATGACGTGTACTTGCTCTATCAACCATCGTTCATGGATATTATTAAACTCACTCTGTCGTTAAAGATCCAAAATGAACCTTAATCGTCCACTGTTTTTTTTTTTTTTGTAAATAAAACTTTGTAGGTCAATAAGATTGATCACAGACGCGACACGTGTCACTAAACTCACCTTGATCCGTGTGGCTGCTGTAATGATCGCAAGCAGTTGCATCAGCTGCGCCCTGAGGCCACCCGAGTCGTGCAGCCACTTTGTCCTGGACATACAAACATGTCACACGATCGGACCCCCCCCCACCCACACACACGCACACCTTTTTTTCGGATCCTTAAAAGCTACATGGCGTTATCTATTAGCTAGATTTTGTCCGTACATTACACGCACGTGGGGTCGGTAGAAGCACGTGTGTGAGAACAGGTTCTGTTGAATCTGTAAACTTTGTAGAAAACAAACAACACCAATAATAATATTATTACTAACAGCTCTGTTTCGATGAGGATTTTTGTTTCCGATGAAATGCTTAGACTACAAGTCGGAATCCCCGCTGACCCGTTTTGCTCGCGGAAATCAGTGCTCACCACTCTCACAGACCGAATATAAGAAGACCACGCTGCTCTCAACTCCTCAGCCTTGGAAACAGCGGTCCAACAGTATCGTATTTTCTGAATCAGCACCTCACAGTGGTGCCATTCACCAGGCATGTGTCACTTCATCTTCCAAGGAATAAAGGGCCCATGTAACTCTGTGCAATGCAGGCAAGTCATTGAGTCATAGACCAGAATAGATGCGTGTCAATATCCTCTGACACATCAGCCGAACTATTCGGAGACATTTCTTGTAAAACTGGTTGCATACTTTCCCAGTTACCCTATTAACAAGAAATGGTGTGTGGGTGGCTGATGTAGCATTATTGTTTCAATAGATCAGTGGAACAGAAGTGTAAAGTGAACTAAACCTTCAGTTAAATGCAAAAAATGCAATTTTATTGTTAAGTTTTTCACTCATTGGCTCTTGTACTTAAGTTCCTGTATTGTACTTTTGATTGCAACCTTTTTTTTTTTTTTTTGGCTTCTGAGATGTTTCCACTCTGCCTGACTCTGATTCATTTGCTTTAATAATGATGAAAAATCAACCTTTTATCCAAGAGTGGCTATACTTCAAAATTTAACCCACATTTTAGGTTATTTTCAACAGATGACCCTGAATCCAGCATGCCACTTCTTTTGTCCACATTCATTTAGATGAACTTTTTGTTTGAAAGGCAGAAAAAAATACGGTAAAAAAATGTGTATCTCGTGCAGGACACAACACTGCACATTCACACGCACACACATTATCTTAATAGGACAGCAGGCAAATCCCGTGCAGCTGATTAGAGTGATCCCTCTGACTTGGTGCGCCGTTAATTCTGACAACAGAAGACAGAGAGAGACTTTGAATAGCTTTTTGTCAAAGTATTAAATGGCCTGGTCATTGTTCAAAGATATGCACTCTGGGTCTGTTTAACGTTCATATTGCATTGAACACATTTACCGGGTAGGTTAAGCTTTGACTGGAGCCACTCCACATCCTTGTTGACATATCTTATCTCATATCTTTGTTTTGCCACCTTAAACAGTTAACTCTGCGTTTTATAGAACACTGCTGTCAGTCATTGTTGGTTGCACCTGTGTAATTATTGACCGTGTACCAAATTATTATTTGGCTGTGAAAAATCAGTGATATTAAATACAAATTCCATGACGCATATCTCTAAAGGTTGCTTTAAATAAACCCAATGAGATTAGTTTGTACATGTGCCAGGAAGTCGCTAGAAATAGGAAGGAAGTGTACATAGAGGAAGTCCAGTTGCAGTTCTATATTTACGTGAATGGAAATGTAAAGTGGTGCTTGATTTATAGAGCTTTTCTGACTATATGGTTTGAGACACAACATTGATTGCAGTCCTGCATCATGTCGTATCACACAGAGCAGAAGTGTAAATTACAGCAACCTCTTTTTTTTTCTTATGAATCTTTCCTAAAATCCTAATGACTCCCGGAATAATTTCTGTACATTGCTATAGAACAATTAATAACAAGTAATTTAAAAACATTTCTCACATTTTTTTTTACTACAGCGAGTCGTACACATTTGAATGTATAAAATATCCAAAATAATTTCAAATCAAAGCAAGACATTCCTCTTGTTATGGCTCTTTTTGGTGCAACCACTGTTCAGCCTGTAGTCTAGTTGCATGGTTTTTCATGCTACCCTGTCACTTAGTCACATGATGTGTATAATCCTGATGCACCCTGAGTCCAATAAAAGCAAATGAATGGTGGGAAAAAGCCTGTAAAGTTAATGCCTTATTACTCTAAATCCGTTACAGACTGCTGACTACAGGGGTATCAGGGAGACATAGGAGTTCATGAGTTCTTTGGAGATTTAATATGTAGTTGGGCCTATGTGCCACCAGTGTGTGTCTGTATATACTGGAAAAATCCCGAGGCAATTATAAATGGGAGCGTAGAGGATTAATAGTTAAATTCTCTCAGCTATTTCCACATGATCAACCTTGTGATTCTGTCTGTTTGAACCATCGCTGATATGCAGGCGGCCGAGCTGCTCTCAGCAGGACCAGCGTTGAGGTAGAAACATGATGTATTTTTTATGACTATAAAACCTATGAGTGAACCATGAAGAACCGTTCATCTAAGTGGTTGGGGTTATTTTGGGCAGTTGTGTGTGTGTGTGTGCGTGTGTGTGTGTGTGTGTGTGTGTAGATGAAGAAATAACTACTCAAAGCATAAACTGTGTTCTGCTCTTCAGATTCTAAGCATCCGTTTTTGTTCTCCTTCCAATTACAGCAATGCTTTGAATTTTGTTTTTGCCAAGGCATCTGGTACTCACTGAGCAAAGGAATTGTTGAGTAACCCCTCCCCCCCCCCCCCCCTTTCCCACAGAAACATCTTTCCCTCCAACTTGGTTTCGGCTGCCTTTCAGTCTGTAAGTATTGGATCTTAATTATATATTTTTAACATAATTATGGTTTAAAATTGTATAAAGATTTGGAGAAGCGGACTTATAATATAGAACTAATATATAACGTATACTTAACTATGTTTGTCAACCCCATCCAGTATGCAACCGGCTACAAGAAGGTACCAAGTCATATAAATATCACCAATGAAAATGACAGCATCACATTGGAGAGGGTGAGTGAACTGTTTAGCTCTACATGTAAAACACACACACACACACACACACACACACACATAAAGCAACACATGTTGTTCACCAATAGTGACAACTCGTGTGAATCTTTGTCACCTTTGTATGTTCGTGTCTCTAGGTGCCCTATGAAGTAAATCAGGATGGCATGAACATTCTCGGTCTGGTAGTGTTCGCCATTGTGTTTGGTGTGGCTTTGAGGAAGCTGGGAGAGGAAGGAGAGATCCTCATCAGATTTTTCAATTCCTTTAATGAGGCCACCATGGTGCTGGTGTCCTGGATCATGTGGTAAGGAAGAAATGAACGCGACATTAATCTGTCAGTTGAAGGAGTTTGATCAATGAAAATGTGAGCCCTCCCTTTTATTCCGGAAACATAATGTACCGTCCCTTCCTTTCGTCTGGCACTCTTTTAGGTATGCCCCTCTGGGTATCATGTTCCTTGTAGCTGGCAAGATTGTAGAGATGGAGGATGTTGGGATGCTGTTTGCCAGTCTGGGAAAGTACATAGCCTGCTGTATCATCGGGCACGCCATCCATGGCATTCTTGTGCTGCCTGCGATCTTCTTCGTCATTACGAGGAAGAACCCGTACACCTTCCTCTGGGGGATAGTCACAGCTCTGGCCACAGCCTTTGGAACGAGCTCCAGGTGACTCACTTATAGCTGTTGACTGTCCCTCTTACTGTCCGGAACACACACACACACACACACACACACACACACACACACACACACACACACATATATATATACACACACAAGGTTTCTGTATTTGGTCAACACTTAAGCACGATGTTTTTGTTCGCCCCCATTAACGCTCACACCCTTATATTTCCTGTTTTTTTTTTTTTTAGCTCCGCCACCCTGCCCCTGATGATGAAGTGTGTGGAGGAAAATAACGGCGTATCCAAGCACATCAGCCGCTTCATCCTGCCCATCGGCGCGACGGTCAACATGGACGGGGCTGCGCTCTTCCAGTGTGTGGCTGCAGTTTTCATCGCTCAGCTCAACGAATTTTCCCTCAACTTCGTCCAAGTCATTACCATTCTGTAAGTCCAAAAGCAATGAAAATGCACCCACGGTTAAACACGAGAACTAAAAATAATATTTGTTTATGTGTGTGCTTGCTTGCGTGTGTGCGTGTATATACACTGTCTGTTTGTGCTGCGTTGTAAAATATCATCTTCCCTCTCATCTGTTAGCGTGACGGCGACGGCGTCCAGTGTTGGAGCAGCAGGGATACCTGCGGGTGGTGTTCTGACCCTGGCTATCATCCTTGAGGCAATAGGGCTACCCACCAAAGACATCTCTCTCATCCTGGCTGTCGACTGGCTTGTGTGAGTACCCGACCTTTTGTTGCTTTACGTGGGTGTAGAGCAGGACAATCAATTGTTGTATACTTAAAATAACCAAAGCAAACGCACTATGCTGCGACATATCCATATCCACAATTTCGTTGTCCGCACAATGTCTTAATTGCTCAATTGATTCTTCCTTAGTGACCGAACCTGCACCATACTGAATGTAGAGAGCGATGCCTTTGGAGCTGGGATTTTGCAGTTCATTGCCGACCGCACAGCCAAACAAAGCGAGGAGGCCGAGCTGAGCGAGGTCCGGCTGGAGGGAGACCCCATGGCTCCTGGACCCGAGCACTCGCCGCTCATTGAAAAGCGTGGTGGGCGAGACGGTGCCAAAGCGGCGCTGTCCAGTGAAAAAGAGTCTGTCATGTAAACTAGTTGCTGACATCGACGGCAACTGGCAACATGTCCCCTCACTTGTGCGACACTCCTGAAGACTGTAACTTAAGGTTCAGGCCCGGCTGTCCCTTTTCTTTTTTATTTATTTTTTATTCTTTTTTGAAAGATGCAAAAGGAGAGGATGAGCATATGCAGTACAATGCTAAGAAAAGATCTCTGCTCGCAATACTTTCCTGGTGGGGAAATGTAAACGTCTTAGGGAAAAATGACACAACAGCACCCTGAGCTTTCTTTTTTATTGACAATACAGTACATTAGTCCAGTTACTGATATGACTCTAACGGATTTTGGGGTTAGTTGGTTCTCCTCATTTTATTACTCCGGATTTTACTGTATGATTAAGTGCGTATCACAACACAATTCACTAGAGGAGGTAATTACCGTGTGGCCATATGTATGTGCACTGGGATGTCAAGAGGCTGGACCGGTGACCCCAGGCAAGGTGTGGCAGGTAATGTTACATCTGCCGTTACAAATATAAGGAATGTTACATTTGCGCTGAACAGGAAGTAAAGCGCATGCAGTTACCCATTTTTCTGTTGTTCACATCTCATTTACTCATTTATCACTGAACCTGCATTTAGGAAACCGTTGCCAATCACATTTTTATATAATCGTCTTTGGCATGGAACATGGAAACAAATTCTGACTATAAAAGTTGAAGAGGACCCCCATTTTGTTGTACCAAGACAGATTTTTTACGTTAACCATCTGGTATCCTTTCCCCTAAAAGGCTTTGTGTCCGTCAACTTGTATGTGTGGTTGTGTGGGTGTATGTGTGAGACCATTCTCTCCCTGCTACAGAAAATGGCCAATAATCATTGTAAATGTTGTCCATTGCTGTTTCTCAGCCTTCGTTGATGTGTAGATGATGAAGGAAGCTGACGCTGACGCTGACTTGGTTAACAATACATTTATTATAACAAAGTAACAGCATCAAACAGGTTTGCCATGGAAAGCCTGGGAGGACATAAAGCCAAATGGTTGTCTCACTTTGAATGAAGTTAGGCACACAGTTTTATACCTTTCGCAGACTAATTTAAATCCTGACCGTTTAGAACAATGGGGGGCCCAAGCCGCGCCCATTTGTGTTCCCCGTTACCTGTGATCATGTTATCTCTTTGATTTATAAGGCCCCCAACTGCATTCAAATGTAGCCCCTACCTCAACATAAACTCTTCCCTTTGGAGAAGCCAGACGTGTTAACGACTTAAGGCACCGCTTTACTCTCTCATGCAGTACTTGCTAACTTGCTCGTATATGACGTGTAAGAGCAAATTGAACACGAGTTTTTAGAATTTGCTTGAAAATGGCTGTGATTATTTATGATGCGCACAAAATGAAAGATTGCTGCTTTAGCCACCTGGGAACATGTTCTCCTTCCTCAGATAGATATACACAATATTTAGGACCAGTGAGCAGAGAAGTGAGTGGCTGTCTGAGTAAGTAGTTGTCCCCTGAGTTTCAAGTTGAGGAAGGAGGAGGTGGTAAGGGTTTGTTGATAGGGTTAGGGTTCGGATGAGAGCTCCGGTTAATGGTTAGGGCGTTCAAGGCAAAGTTCAGGTTATTGTGGTAATGGAGAAGGCCAATCTTTAAACAGGGAGAGAGTTGTTTTTTTCATATATATAGTTTGGTTCAAAGGCTTTTAATATCCTCTTATTGTTACTTTGTTTATTATGCCTTTCTCGATTTTTGAAAAAACAATACACAATTTAATTTATACTGCAAAGCACACCGTATGAAATAATTGAAGTCAAGTGAAATTTTCTAAAGGACTTGCATGTCCACTTTCATGGAGACACACACACACACACACAGCATGTTTCCTCTTCAGATGGAAATCAGTGCCACACAACCTCAGGTACTCCTCTTGCTTGAATGCTGGCCTTTAACTGCTTCTTATTGGCTAAACAACCAAAAATCAGACCGACTAAGTAGGCAGGAATGGGGCTGACGAACTCCTCATGACAACGAAATCTACTGAATGGCAGCGGTGTTGGTGTGTTGGTTATTTGGTTAACTGTTGAGGCCTGACATTTAAAGGACTTGTGTGAAAGGGTGAGCATGTCTCTTCTTAAACCTGTTAATGTTTCGGCTTTAAGGGCTATAAACATGGAATTCTAATTGTGTGGGTCTTAGGCCACCCTGTATGTTTATGTTTGATAAATATTTGTTCTTTTTCATATTTATTTATCCAGTTAAATTCCAAAGATGTTTTCTGGGCAATATATTAACATGTAAGTAACTCATTTTCTTTTGCAAGATTCAATACCATATTTTTTTTCTGTTAATTTCTTTTCTTGGTCTAGTTTTCAACTTGTGACTAAGAGTTAAGACTGTTTGTATACCAGGTATTTCCATTTGGTTTTGCTGTTTGGCATTGAACGATTAGGAAACTTCAAACTTGTTGAGACTTAGGAGAGCCTGTGACGGTACGTTAGTCTGTCAGTTGTACTTAATAGTGGTACTTTCTATTGTTGGATTACTCTTAACTTGCACAATTGAATGTTTATCTTCCATCCACATCATTTTCAATTGTTTGGAACTCCACCGAATGACTAGGGCATTAAATGTGCAAAGTTTATGAAAAGTATCTTGCTATTGTTGCTCGAATTATGTTGTACTAGTTTGGCAGTATTTCATCTGCCTTATGTCTCATTATTTCTAGTCTTATATGTCATTACTCCTAAAACATTGAACCTTGCCTGAAAAGAGCTTTTGTGACCCGGCTTCTGCTTTTTGCTGTTTTGGTGCAGGGTTGTAAAGATGTTATCATTCCTCAAAGATATTTCACCAAATGGATGTCCGTTTTGATCATAGTAGAGTATGTGTGCGTGTGTGTGTGCATGGTAGTTGCATTGATCACAGTGGGGTTATGTGTCAAGTAAACTTACACTCGGAATGTACTGTCCATTGGTTTTGAACAATAAAAGCCTTTTATTACCTCCACAATGGAGGTTACGTTTTAAATTACCTCGTTTTATTTGATGGCAGTATCCAGACCAAAGAGTGCAGAACTTGGAGGAGGTGGATCCACATTTCTGGATGTTGATGTACATTTTAGGAGTTTTTTTCTTGGTGTTTGCTATAAATATTCATTCTAATTATAATGACTGCATACAACATACCCTGTGTGTTTTAATCTTACCGCAGTGACTGCAAGTGCTCCAGTAAAATACAAAAAAAAAAAGTGAGAACTCCCCAGCAATGTTATAGTCCAGATGCCACTCTGTAATGGAATGCATGTTTCAAATGCACTGGGATCCTTTATGTTTTTGCTTCCAAAAATAACCACACATCTACACGCAGTGACGTAGACGCATCTCTTATTACCAGCAACAGGAATAGAAACGAAGCGATTTACCAACTGAGAATAATGTCAATGCGCCTCAAGGAGCACAAGGTCTGGCTCATAGACAATTAAATTCAGCTTTAATTGGTAATTTGCTTGCACTGGATCAGAATATTTTATTTTTCATTTCTGGGACCATAGTGTGACAAAACGAGCAGCATTTCTGTAATGTGATATACCCGTTTTGTTTCTCGTCATAAGTCCTCCCTCACCTGGGCTTCCGTCATATGGTTATAATAGTCCCATACTGTTCAGAGTAGGACAATACAAAGGGTCAAGGCCGCAAAGGCCACACAATAATAAGGTTTACTGTGCCACCTAGTGTTCAAAACGTGCAGCAATTATTGTACATTTATGTTTTTGCCATACCATTGTTTTAATACATTTACTTTACCAGTTCATGAAATAAAGGGACACAATTTTTTCTTTGATTAATCTACTGAAATGAAATTCCATTTGGTGTCAATATATAGTACATGCTCGGTAGTAACACATAATTTAGCAAAGGGTTTATATAATTGTACATTATTGTTTCATGTTTTTCTGAGTACTAAGTCCTGATCAACCCTTTATTCTCACTGTATGCTCACAACAACAGGGCGAGTGAGATTTAAAATTTTAGCACACAATGTTACTCACTGCGCCATAGTTGGCAGGAAAAAAAGTAGCATCCATACATATAACATTCATTCATAAACAGTGCAAAACTGACAATTGAAAGAATCGGTGCAAAACAATGCGACACAGTCGAGAGGTATAAAACACCTTTTAGAGCGAAGCCACTCATTCAACACAAATAACTCTCCCTTAAATCTTGCTTAAGAAACTGTGACATCAGATTCATTTAAAAGTAAAAGTATCTTTAGCAATGTTAGACTTCACATCGACATACTGATAATTGGGAGAAAATCTGACCAAAAATGTGAATATACCTTTCTGCCGAAGTAGTTGGAGTACAATGACTGGCAAGATTTTGGCATGCTCG
The DNA here is from genome assembly GCA_016785305.1 of Colistium nudipinnis. Classification (NCBI taxonomy): domain Eukaryota; kingdom Metazoa; phylum Chordata; class Actinopteri; order Pleuronectiformes; family Rhombosoleidae; genus Colistium; species Colistium nudipinnis. The sequence continues at coordinate 645,402 of JAFBJU010000190.1, forward strand.
TTTCCAGATAACATCTTTAAAACCAAAAATAAGTTACGTTTCCTATGGTGTTAAGTTAGCAAATACAGTACGACATAATAACCCTTGTGAGTCTCTCATAACTTGCTCCTGTCCAGCCTTTTCCTTGAAGGGTTGGGGTACTGGGGGTTCTCAATCACCCCCTCTCCAAATTTGAGCTCCAAGAAGGCTCTGTGGTTGTTGGGGCCGAATACAGTGATGCCGGCAAAGGACATGGGCACCAGGGGCTGCAGAAAGTACTCGGGGAACTCCACGTCTTGTTTGTGCTCCGTCCATGTGTCCTTGGTCATGATACCATTACGCGGGTAGAAGGGCCACAGGTCAACGTGCAGGTGGTTGGACTCGCTGTACTGTACCCGGTAGAAGTCTCCTTCCACTGCACGCTCCCAGACGTAGCCATTGGCGTCCACCAGAGAGCCAGAGTCCAGGCTCTTCAGGTGATCACAGTTTGGTACATCCTCCAGGTAAATGCCCAGGTCCACATCATAATCCCATGGGATGATGTCTTGGTGGCGGACAGCACCGAGCAGCGTGCCCCCCTCTAGCCAGTAGCGCACACCCGAGCTCTCCAGGATATTGACCACGTACTTGGCGGTTTCCCTGAGTGCTCGCAGACAGCAGGGGGGCGTCCATCGATCCAGATAAAGGTAATCTGGGGTGTCATCCTGCACCGTGCCAAAGCAGCGGGGCGTTTCTTTACTGCAGCCATGCCACTGCTCCTTCCCATCAGACAGCAGGAGACGCCTCAGGCCAAAGCTCCTCATCAGCTTCCCAGTGGCCTCCTTCAGTCCAGTGTCGGCCTTCCACTGGTTGTGAGCCGAGCTGAAGAGGGGCCGGTGGTTGGCGGAGAAACAGGGGCTCTCCAGCAGCTTGACCTTCCAGCCTCTCAGGGCGGTCTGGACAAAGAGCGAAGAAAAGAGGGGCCGGCCCAGAGGGACAGAGAGATTAAAGAGATCCTCCGTGCGAATGAGGACAACTGCGTCTCCCTGCAAAGACGTGCACACGCTCCCGCTGCTCCCGGATGCAGCCGGCGAGTAGGTGGCCGTCCATTCTCTCAGGTTCACTCGCAGGTGGAGACACTGCACAGCGGATCGAGCCAGGACCGGAGCGGCTACGAGCCTCACGGGCCCCCCGCCCTCACCTTCCAACTCCCTGATCAGCCTCTCAATAGCCCGAGGTTGCTCGAGCTCCACCCCATCGGGCACCAGCAGAACAAACTCGGTCTGGACGTGGAACTCGGGCCTGTGGGCCTGCGGGGGCTGGTCCGGGCTGGGGGAGAGCACTAGAAGTCGAGCTCCCTCCGGAAGCGCCAGAGGAGGGTACGGAGACGCGTCGGCCACGGCGAGGAAGGGAAGCTCGGGTCTCTGGTGAAGGAAGGAGGTCGCCACGTCTCCCACGTAATTCTCGAAGTTTTCAAATTCCCGTAGAAGAACGGTCACACGTGGGCCGCGGCCGTGCCCTTCCGCTCCGACGCCTCCTGGCTCACCTCCAGCTCCTGCAAGCAACCCCAGGCCTCCCTCCAGACCCGACGCTGGCAGAGAAGACCTCCTTGTACCTCTACCAAGTTCCTTCCGCTTCTCCATCATTTGCTGCTGGGCCCGGGACACATAGTAGAGAATGAGGAGGTTGAGGATGATGGCGCCGGTTAGCAGGCCCTGGCAGAAACTGACACGCATGGCAACGAAAGTTTGCCGTTCAGTTTCAATCAAGGAATCCAGTGGTGGGTCCCCATTAGTCTAAAAGCACTGCTCTGAGAGACAACCTGCGAAAGACAAGGAACGCATTTGTGAAGTAGTGATTGTGTTTTGCATTTAATTCTACAGGGTTTGAATGCACTTTGAAATGACACAAAGATTGCCTTGATTTCAAACAGCTAGCATTTAATCTAGCCAGTTATTGAAGTTGTTTAATGTGGACAGTCAGTACTGCATGCACGGATTCCCTTTATAAACAAAACATAGCTATCTGCGTTTCGAATCAATGAAAACAGACTCACTTTGTTTCGCATGTCTCTACTTCATTTCTTTTTACAAATAGGTAATTTGCCGGTCGCAGCCCATCACATTGTGCGTGTGTCATTGTGTTAGCGTTGAGCCCATTCACCTGGGATGTGTTGGTTTTCATGGTGGTTGGTACCTCAGTCAGCTCGAGTAGCACGGGAGCAAACCTGGCTGAGTCGGTAGCAACAAACAGACGATCATCTACATTGTCGGCTAATATCGTTGGGATTGTGATCAAATTTGATCCTGCAGCAATTTAACAGGAAATTCCACATCTCAGTACCTTTGGAATATTTCCTTACTGGGTGACTTCGAAAGGCTGTACGGCTCACCATGGTCTGTGAAGCACATAGTAAGACCAGGCAAATATCCGACTCCAGTACTTCAAAATAAAATATTCACCCTCAAAACAAATTCAAGGATATTTATAACAAATATGCATCGCCTATATATCAAACCACTCCATTGTCATGGTTTGAGTTGTTATTTGCTAAAAAAAAAAAAAATACAACAAATAAAGTTACATTCAATAATATATTTAAAACTCAAAAATATAGAATCACACCTTACACTTGTAATCAAAGGAAATCAAATCAGCTGATGTTTTACTAGTTATGAAGGTTTCCACGGGAATAGCAAGGGACTCACTTTGCTCACCATTATTGGTAACTTAAAATTAGAATATGAAAAGTAAACCGGAAACAACGTTGTAGATAATCATGACTACCTTTACCATCCTCAAACATGCCTGCTCACAAAATGGCAGGAAGCAGACTTCATTAGTGACATGAGTCATGTGTATTATAGAAAGCACGGCTCTTTATTTGCCAGCTAGGCCGGACATTTCCAACAGCAAAACACAATGAGGAGAAAAACATTCCCAGAAGAAATAAGAGTCACAAACAAAAGAACCTTTGATTTCAATTTTTGATGACGCCACTTTAGCAAACCTTTGTCAGTGAGAAGTCGAGTTTAATATAGTAAATTGTTGACACGACGCCGCTATTGTGTTGCTTTGCTGTGTTTTATTTTGAAGGTTTGTGAAGGGAAATGTAGTATTTAGCCAAGTGAATAGTAATTTAGCTCGGTGCGTGTGAGGAGGAAGAAAGGAGGGCAGCGGACGGTGAAGTGCGGCGGGGCTGGCACAAGGGCACCGAGCAGCTTTTTTTTATTTTTATTATTATTATTGTTCGTGCTCTGCCCGTTTCCAACTCCTTATACTGGCGAAAGGTTGAACGGTTAAAAAATGGAGGCGGACAGATCCGGCGGAGGACCAAACCCGAACTCCGGAGGCAGCAGCGGAGCGGGGCGCAACCCGAACGGGCCCAGAGCAGCACCGGGCCAGGCGACATCAGCTGCGGCCACCGGGGCCATGGCTGCGGCGGCAGCTGCGGCGGCCGGGGCCATGCCCGGATCGTCGCAGTCTCGGGAGCTGCAGGACGGGGACTCGGGTATGTCGCTTCCCGGGATCCTACACTTCATCCAGTACGAGTGGGGACGCTTCCAGGCCGAGAAATACCGCTGGGAGGCGGAGAGAGACGAACTCAGGGTAAATATTTTTTTATTATTGTTTTTGTTTCTGCACTCAGTCTGGGCCATTGACGACGAACATAGGCCATGACGAATGCATGTCAACGGAGCTCCTTTGGTGTTTTGCTTTGCGACACTACACTATCGGTTCCAGGATGACAAAATGCTAACGGGCTAACGTTTGCACTTTGTCGTAGGGTTTGTTATTACAAGGCAATACATCCAAATAAAGAAACTCCTTACCTCCAGCTGAAGCCCAACAAAACCCAAACAACCGCCAGAAGGCCAGACACTTAAAACAAAGTATGATCCAAAAGCCTTGATCTGTGCGTTTTAGCCTTTAAATGTGGTCCTATGTTGTTATATTCCATTCCATGAGATCTATACTATGATCTTAGAATATAATATAGGTCAGCCTACCTAAGTAAGCAAGTTGTCCTTCATATATAGACAGGTAACGTAGCTTGAGGTGTGGCTGCCTTGCAGTGTCTTTATATTGATACAGGAATATATCAAACACAAGTCTGAGCCAGCCTTCTATCTTAATAGTGTTATGTTGGCATTTATATGGGAACATTGTATGTAAGTAGACAATAGTCCTTATTTTTATAACCCAAAGGCACAAATGAACTGATATGTGGTCAAAAAAGACCACATATCAGTCTCAGACAGCTGTGTTTTCCCTTTTGCATCACTGCATTTATGAAGGATGGCTATTGAGAGTTGTTTAAGTGACCCCATATTTGGGAAAATGACACTGGATTAGTTTGAATGTATTGCTTTTTTATGTTCATTCCTTTGGCAGAGTGAGAGAAAGGGCTCAGGGTGACCTTTGAACACTGGCTTTGGCTCCCTTTATATACACTACACAGCTACTAGTTTTTGCACAAAATAACATCAAAATCCCTTCCGATGAAGCGTTATCAGGCATCATCTCGAAGGGTAACTGTCTGTAGTGAGGTGTGAGTCTGTATTTCTAGCAACATTGGAAGGAAATCCACATTTTTGGATGAATCACTGGTGTGGTGTTTGAACATGACTGAGATGGATGTAATGCAGTGTTGCTTTACAGTGTCACTCATACTATTTTGCCTGAGATTATTATTGTGTATGTGCAGCTCATCCTTTATGTTGGAGAAGTGAAATTGTGGTGTTAAAGGCCAAGCATTTTAAATCTGTAAAACGGCTCAAAAATATATGTGAATCTGTGACTCAGTGCCATAAAAAGCCTGTGAGCATGGAATGAGTCCTAATAGCTCCGGTTATTCGGAGGCCAACAGCAGGAGACAGAGGTTGTACTATGCATCTGCCCTAAATGCATGTGGTTAACTGTGTGCAGCAGAGCATTGCAGGGAAAGATTGTGCTTACTCATCAAATAGTTTCAGGTTTAATAAACGTGAGGAACACAAACACATACACATGAAAAATGTAGAACAGTTCACCTTTTCATTGCTAAACCCATACGTGGCCCTCCTCCTGTAATTTCGCTTTGCTGGGATTCATTGTTATTTCTTTGTTTGTGGCTTTGGTGAAAAAGCCCCTCTTTGGTCACTCTGCTTCTCACTTTGCTCCAACTCAAACCTATGTGGTTATAAATAGGAGCTTGATAAAATATGGATGAACAAAAACAAACCGCCCGTGCTCTCTTTCCATTTGCCTCACATGTGAGGAAGAGTGGGAATGGATGTCCGAAGCGGGCCACTGCTGTGTTCGACATGCCATTAGTGCTTGTTATGGAACTTTGTTTACGTGCGCGCCTTTGCTGCACATGGTCTGGTTTCACGGGTCCAATTAGCACCGCGTCCTCTTGCTGAGAGAACGCGCGGCTCACTGGAAAGCCAGGCTCAAAAAAAATAAAATGACCTAGCTTACTTTTTAACACCCACAGGCCACAAGCCTGTGGCTGTTGTTGCCCGCGTGCTTGCATAGCTCCCGCCATGCCAGTTTGCATACCCTCTGGCCATTTCCCTTTACAGTGAGCAGCGCACTATTAATGTGTCCCCAGTACAGTCTGCTCATGTGTTACCTTTGTGTGCTTTTTTGGCATTCATATTTCAAGAGAGGACACTGAAGTAAATCCACCACTCGAGTTAGACAGACAATTGCGCTACTATCTTATGTTTATGTGACTGTGTGAAAGTCTCTGTATTTTGGCGTGGCTCTTTGAAACTGGAACACATGTGCCGTCTGTGAGTGTTTTTGGTGTCGAAGGCCACCTGTGGTGGTGTGTCTCCACTGACAGGCTAGGAATTAAGGCCATCCAGCTCTAGGCCTAGGTGGGACGTCCCAGCACGGGAGACAAGTGGCAGTGGCCTCGTCCCTCCGCCCCTTCAGACTCCTACGAAGCTTTATCCGGTTTATTCTGTGAAATCGCACTACTGCTTTGCACTGTCTGAACAAGCCTGTACTAATTAGCTTGATAAAATTATCTTCACGATAATTGAGTAGACAATCAGATTGTGCTGCAGACTCACTGCACCTATTCTATAATGGAAATGGCAAAGCCATGACCTGGCCTTCCTTACATTTTTCAGTAATTTAATTTTGTTACCAGTGTCGGTAGTTGTGTAAAAAAAATGTACTGTTGGCCCAGATGACATCCCTTTCTCATGAATGTGGCCCAGGAGGCCCTTGGTGGCACATCTCTAATTAATAGCTCTACGCTCTCAGCCATGACAGACACATGACATCCATATGTACTGAATTATTACAGTGTTTCCCCTCCTGCCCACACAAACCTGCAGCATCCCTGTTAAATTGCTATAAATATATATTTCTATTTAACCTTTCTTTATCCGTGTACAATTCTGTCTGTCTTATTGGATTTCTCATTTTCTATCTTTTGAAATCCCATTTCATGACGTAAAGTTTTAGACATTATTATTATCAAACAATTTATGGGCAAACTTAGGCAGCAAGCCCAACTTTTTTTTGGGATGTCATTCCCAAGCTAAATACTAACCATTCACTCGTATACACACACACACACACACACACACTCCCTCAAAGAACACTGTCCCAGAAAAGTTCATTGCTCTACTTGTTGGCTCATGGTTTCTCTCGTGGGGATGAGGAGATGGAGGGTGCCCAGTGGAGGAGGAAAGCTGCCCTTGACCCTGTTTTGCAGCTAGCCAAGAGAGGTACTGGCGGAATAGGCTCAGCATCCCAGCTCTCTGTGCTAAATCAAGCTCCAGAAAGGTCAGCAGCATGAGGCCAAATGTAGGAGAACCCACCCAAAGGCAAGTTAGTAGGTTTAACAAAATAATGCCAAGAAAAAACCCCTCTGTGTCTGAGTAAGCAGGGCTAGGCAACACACGTCACCCAAAATACTTTGTTACTCTTCGAGATTGGTCAGTCGTTTGGATGGATCGTTATTGTACTTGCTTATAATTCTCTCTGTAAATATTGCTACGTCTTTTGACCCGTAAACTTCAAGATGCCCGGGTCAATGACTGACTCAGGCAAAGGGCAGAATAACTAGACCAGTGAAAACGGACACGATGACCAGCTCAAACACTTCACTTTATCTTATGTAACAATTAGTATTTTACGTTTCAGTTAATACATTGGAAGAGTGTGCTAATGTGTTCTGTAGAAAGTAATGCACACTCATATTACCTGAGTGAAACCTGTTATCCACCCTCAAATACTGTTGAAAGAAAGAGCAAATAAGACGAGGGCAAAGCCAAAGAACGAGTTGGATGCAATAGATAGAAATATAATTATATAGAGCGAAAAGCACCAGTCACCAGTATACCAGTCCCCCTTGTGCATACCTTTATGTGATCACAATTTGATTATTTTGGTGTACGTGTGCCTACGCATATAGCCTCTTCTTTGTATAAGGGATCTGAGGTGTTGTGCACTCGTGGTTACCTGAACACAACATCACACTGTTTGGCACAGAGGGGTGTGACGTGTGTGTGTGTGTGTGTGTGTGTGTGTGTCTGTGTGAGCAGGTTGTAGCTCGCCTCTGTGCGAGAAGCAGTTCCAACACGCGCCCTGCAACTACTGATGTAGACACATTCCAGTTTGCTTGTTTTTTCAAAGTGATCCGGCAGCATCAGTATTAACTTCTGAGCAAATAAGGTTGACTATATACTGCTAAAATGTTGTATTGGTTGGATACATTTTTTTAATGACGTAGATGCTTCTTTGACATACATTTTGACGATTATAAAATGAATCACTGATTATGTCAGATATACAAATACATTATTCCATTTAATGTTGGCATACTCAAAACTCAACATACAATACTATTACTTATTGTGTGTAGTTGGAAGCACTCGGCTAACTAGTTACTGTAGCGGCAAACCCTGCTTTTCTAAACCACATAACTATAGCAAATGATTTTGCATATTCCTTCACAGCAGTTCAAATAAGGCCGAACTGATTTTTGTGTTTTGTGTCACCCTGGCTTGTTAAATGACTCAAGGCCTTCTCAGCCTCATTCATCAGTTATTTTACCACATTTAATGGTCCTGGAGAATTTCTAACCAAACAACTCCTTGGGTTAGGCCAAGCATATTGCCACATGACGATATCAGTATTTCACAACCTCTTAGGTCATGCCTGCGGTGTTGACATCCTCGCTTTGACAGTTATCTCCAAAATTCTCAGATAAGCGTATAAAATCACATCGCATTAATCAGGATTACTCAGCAGCAGTAGCAGTAGTAAGGTTTGCTTGGCAGATTATCCTGTGTTCCCCTAGCCCTCCTAGCTGATTACATGACTGTGTGTGTGTGTGTGTGTGTGTGGGTGTGTGTCTGTCTGTGTCTTAGTGTCTGTGTCTGTGAGTGCGCATGCGTGCGCTTTCCTGGCTGATTGACTACCCTTTCAAGTAGACCGAGTGCCTGCCCCATGAGATAGTGTTTTTAGACCGCTCTAGTTTTACAGAGCTGTGTGTGGGAGCAGACTCGTGGAGTGAGACAGGGGCCTGCATAAGAGAAATGGACTGTAAAACGAGCAGTGTCAATGCTCCACCACCCCTTGGCACAGAGAGAGAAAGGGAGAGGTTTAAAATACAAAACAAGCATGCCAACTATCACCTACATGCAAATCACGAGAGAAGAAACCGGGAACTCAACAGAGTGGGCTCCTCCAACCCAACAGAGGTCAGGGGGATTTGCTGCATGCATAAAACCTTTCGTATCCACTTTGCGAGGCGTTTCACATTGTTGTCAAATGTTGCCATATGATGAATTTCCCAAGGGGGTATCGCCTTGACTGTGTTGCCACTATGAATGATCCTATTAGCTTTATCTTTTCTTCTCACGGCGCCTTGAGTTTTTGACTGCGAAATTGTTACTACAAACAAAGGGTGTGTCATCTTGCCGTCTGACCGTTTTGTCTAGTGTGGGTGTTGTGTCTGTGCTCTCCCATGTTTGTAAAGTCAGTCAAGATTTACAAATCGTCTTGTCTGTAGTCAGCCCTAGCGAGGAAGGAAACCGATGTCAAACGAGAAAGGAAGCACACAGAGGAAGGATGTGCCTAAAAAGGGGGGATTTGAATTTGGCTGTTTGGCTGCGTCTTGTTTTTCCTCTGCGGATGATCAGTGAGGCCTCGGTTAGAAGAAGTTTAAAAATAAGAGCCCTGTTCCACAACCCTCTACTTACTCCTCTGGATTCTCAGAAGTCATTGTGGCTATGCTCGTCATGTCAAAGTTTTTTTCTTGTATGCTCACGGTCTCTCCTTGTGATCTTTGTTGACATCACATGCTTCCCTAACCTTTACCTTTAATCAAGCCAGTAGAAGCTTTTTCACTTCAATTCGGTGCTGCCAGTGTCGATCTGGCATTTGGAAATATGATTACGTGTGTAGTTGTGGCATGGTGGCCTTTTTAAAATGAACTGTGTGTGTGTGTGTGAGTGATTCCTTACCATCTTGCGCATCTGTGTTTCAGTCTCAGGTGGCGTTCCTACAGGGTGAGAGAAAAGGGCAGGAGAACATGAAACAGGACCTGGTGAGGAGGATCAAGATGCTGGAGTATGCCCTCAAACAAGAGAGGTAGGAAAAAATGTCCAGAAACGTACTTTTCTGTCCCGGTCTTCTTACATCTGTATCAATTCATCCAGCTATCCTAATTGTTTGCATGCTTTTCAAGTAAAGTGATGGTGAACTATGTCTTTCTTTTATTTGGATATCATTTTGCCCTCGTGTGGTCTTTTTGTGTTGTTGCAGGGCTAAGCACCAGAAACTTAAGACAGGAAATGACCAGAGTCCCGGAGACAAGAAACCAGAGACAGAGGCAGACCAATGTATGTTTAACCAAAACCATATATATACACTGCTATTTGGAAAGGTTGCGTAATCTGCTGCTGTTTGTGCTTTTCTCTGTTTCTGCCCATGCACGGGTATTGCCTCACCACTATGTTCTATTTTCTTAAGTGCCCAACGGGCCAGCTGAGTCGGACTCTGAGCCAGCCAATCAGATGTCCTGGAAGGAGGGACGTCAACTACTACGAAAGTGAGACTTCTTCATCTCCTGCTTATTTTTTTATCAGTACCACAATAATGTGTTCTATCAATAACGTGTGATTAATTTATACTGGCATGGGTGTGTGTTTGTGTTATTTTTACTGTTTTTGGTAGATATCTGGAGGAAGTGGGTTATTCAGACACAATCCTGGACATGCGGTCGAAACGTGTGCGCTCCTTGCTTGGGCGAAGCAGCCCAGAGGCAAATGGACCCCCGGTCAGTGAAACCTGTTCTGAGCCCGAGCCCCGGGCAGGTGGGGAATCACTGTTGGTCAGACAGATTGAGGAACAAATCAAGAGGTGAGATTACGGATTAACACTTTGTACGATGCATCGTGTTTTTTTTCCACTGCTGTTCAGAAAAAAACATTTTGACAAAGCAGAGAGGTTCACCTCCGGCCCTACCATCATCTTTCTTTTGGAGAAAAATCATCTCCGCAATAGTGATGTAATGTAATAATGTCGGAATAATATGATGCTTTGTAGCATATATGAGATCGTCCTACTGTTTTTATCCATTCGGACTGTAAAACTACCTGTCTGTTGGTAGGAATGCGGGCAAGGAAAGCACTCAAGAGCGTCTCGGTGGCTCGGTGCTGGATAAGATCCCCTTCCTGCATGGTTGCGAGGATGATGATGAAGACGACAGTGATGAGGAAGATGACTTCCAAGGTATGGCCACTGACTGCATCGATGGATCGCGAAAGAACAAAAAATCACGTGTAAAGGTATGATCAATGATACATTTGATGTATGTGATCGAATGTCAAACATTTAACTGCAAATCGCATTCATGTCTTGCCACATATTTCAGCACATTTTCTTCACTTTATTTCTCCAGATGGGTACGGAGCCCATGACCACAGACCTGGACCCAGAGGATGAGGAAGACGAAGATGACTCTGAAGATGCCCTCGGAGAATTCGACTTCCTGGGCTCGGGGGAGGATGGGGAGGGGGCGGGAGAGGCCCGGATCACAGGGGACAGACGGGAGTTAGGTACGCTGTTGCCATAGCAACATCATCAGCACCAGCACTGCCAGAATCACTGCCACCAGTGTATTTGTCCTAGCTGACCCCCCTCCCCTTGCTCACCTTTTTATCTTTTACTTCTCATTGTGTCTTGGCATCTCTTCTTGTCAATAAAACCAGCTTCTTTTCCCAACCACCTGTCTCTCTGTCCTGTTTCACAAGCTGTCAGTCTGTGACTCTGTAGAGCTGTGTAGCTGTCATCTCCGTCTTTAGGCGTATTTCCTGTGGTACGGGGTCATTTCACAGGTTGCCGCGCATGCTGCCCTCTCTTTTTACATGTCCACATTTCATTCTTTAAGTCCTATTTACACTGTAGTCCTGTGCTTTTATTGATTTCATCATTTGCCATTATGAAGCTGTAAAATTCTGTTGGTGTGTTACATTTTTAAAGAATGAAGCCTATGCCCCCCATGTCCGTCTGCATTCGCCTGTATCATCTGTCGGCCTCTCCATCCTTCCTCCGTCTCTGCATGACTGGATGTTTTGTGTCTCTCTCCTCTTGCCGGGTTCAGAGAACCGCAGGAACCATTTGCAAGGCATGATGTCGGACTTCCCCCCTAAACCTACCCCGCCCCCTTCTGTATCGGGACAGGCTCGCCCTGGTGAAGGTAAGACGTCCACACCCATTATTTCCCCATAGAAAACCATATTTGGTCACCTTCCAACCTTTTATCCAACATGCACGAGAGGAGTGAAGAGGGTCAATCTTAAATTTAGGAGCGGTATCGTTTTCAACCCAATTTCCAAGCTTGCGTAGGGGTAGTTTTATTAGGTTTCTCATAACTTATAAATATTTCCTCTGGTAAATAGTCTGGGAGTATGCCAACATGATGGAAGCACTCTTGCAATGGATCTAAGGTTCATTGCTTTGTTTTACTGCTTTCAGAGTTTTTATTTATAGGCTCTGGATGTTTAGACAAGATTTAGTATTTTGTCCTTTTTCAACTCCCTCCTGCAGGTGGCGCCCTGGGTTTCTCCTCTGATGTCTTCATCATGGACGCTGTTGGCGGAGGGGACATGAACCTTGGTGAACTGGCTGATCTCACGGTTGCCAATGACAATGATCTCTCCATGGATGTAATTACACATTTGTTCTGGTCACCACACAAAATGTACTTGAGTCTACACATGCACACTCAAAATGTGTTGGTGTTTACTCTTTTTCTTGTAAATGTTTCAGATGCAGGATAACCGAGAGGAGTTCAAGAAGACATGGAACCCTCGTTTCACACTACGCAGCCACTTTGATGCCATCCGTGCTTTGACCTTTCACCCTAGCCAAGCGGTGCTGCTCACAGCCTCTGAGGATGGAACACTAAAACTTTGGAACCTCAACAAGGCCATGCACTCTAAAAAGTAAGAACCCATAGAGCCATCCATTCATTCAAACTTTCTTTCAAAGGCACAGATTCCTTCTCGGTAGCCGTAGGACAACCAGACACAGAAATTAGATTTCCAATAAACAGGAAATAAAAGTACGAAGCCAATTTAAAAAGGGCTGTCCCTCCACAGGAACGCAGCTTTGGACGTTGAACCCATCTATACATTCAGAGCACACAGGTAAGTCTGAGACACACATTCAAAAATCGCCTCAAACCTGCCACTGACACGCACGGATGCAGTGAAACCTCTGATTCCTCTGTGTTTATATTCCAGTGGAGCTGTTTTGTCACTGACCATGGATGAGGATGGAGACTCCTGCTACAGTGGCGGTCTGGATGGATGCGTCAGGTGTTGGAAGATGCCCGACCTCAACGTGGATCCTTACGATAACTATGGTCAGTCTTTCCCAGCTCACTATTTAGCAATAATATTTTCCATATTTGGAGGTATTTTGGAGGTGGAGGTTTTTTTTTTTTTTTTTAAGTCTGTGTCTTCTTCTTTTAGACCCCGGCATCGAGAGCAGTGTGCTTGCAGGCCACGAGGACAGTGTCTGGGGCCTGACTTACTCGGCAGTCCACCGTCGTCTCGCCTCATGCTCTGCTGATGGCACCGTTCGCATCTGGGACCCTCAGAACTCAGCTCCCTGTCTGTCCGTCTTCAATAAGGAGCGAGGTAGACATCTGTGCTGAATGTGTTGATCCACTTATGAGCTTTCTTAGCGTGTTCAGGCGCCACCATTTATTTTCCTGTCCTATCTCAGAGCACGGAACACCAACCTCGGTGGCCTTTGTGGCTACTGACCCCAACCAGGTGGTGGCGTCGTTCGATGGTGGCGAGACATTGCTCTACGACCTCAACACAGAGCAGAGCATCACTGCACTGGAGACGCAGACCAAGGATGGTATGTTCCAGCCACCATACCCCACCATTTTGATTGGTCACTTCTCCGCAAAAATAATATCAGACTGGAATTTAAATAAAAATGTTGTTGTTTGTCTACTTTTGCAGGCAGTGAGCTGATCAACCGAGTCGTCAGCCATCCGTCTGAGCCCGTCTCCATCACGGCGCATGAGAACCGCACCATCCGCTTTCTGGACAATAAGACAGGTATCTGCAGGACTCGTTTCGTTTCTACTGGTTTTCTGTCTATTTCTCTCAAGGCCTGCTTATTTCTGGCATGTGAATACAACTAAAGAAGCTCACCATCTGTGTTTCCACAGGTAAAGTTGTCCACTCAATGGTGGCTCACCTGGATGCGGTCACCTGTCTCACTACAGACCCCAAAGGCACTTACCTCATCTCTGGAAGTGAGTAACAGTTTTTCTGAGTTTTTGTTCCTCTTTAGCAGAACATCATAGATGTGAGCTTCTTCGAGGATAACACATTTCGAAATGCTCTAAATTACGATGCCATTCCCAGTCCTGTGCACACTGTAAACGCGGCGCATTAAGTCTTGCTGGTTAAGCAGTGGAAAGAATACCTGGTCTCTCTCTGCCCCCCTGCAGGTCATGACTGCTCGGTGCGCCTGTGGATGCTGGACAACAGGACGTGCGTGCAGGAGATCACAGCCCACAGGAAGAAGCACGATGAGGCCATTCACGACGTGGCCTTCCACCCTTCCCAGCCGTTCATTGCCAGCGCCGGAGCAGATGCACTTGCCAAGATCTTTGTCTGACAGCACCGTCGACATTCTGGTGAGATGGGGGTGGGTGGGGGTGCGAGAGTAAATCAGTGGTAGGGAACACAGGTTGGGAACGGTGGGAGTTGATTTAAAGAAGGCATGCATTTATAAACATGTCTGTGTGTGTTTGTGTGTGTGTTTGTGTGTGTGTTTGTGTGTGTTTGTGTGTGTGTGTGTGTGTGTGTGTGTGTGTGTGTGTGTAGTTTATTTTTTTATAACAAGCTCACCAAATCAGAGGTGTTTTAATGACTTGATATCTTTCACTTTTACGTTAGTGTCTTGCAGTTCCGTCGCTCTGTGATTTAACCTTGATCCCTCTTTTTTTCTGCCTTTAGAGTCCGCTAACTACAACTGGGTCAAAAGTGACTGAAGACAACAGTGGACACATTTCACCTGCCTAGACACACACAGACACACATACTCTCTCACTCACAAAACACACTTGTCCCCCACCCCACTGGCTGGGTCATTGCCAGAGGACGTCACCTCCCCTTGATCCATCAATGTTCTCTGATGCCTCAGTGACTTCTTGTAATACTAATCACATTTTTAAAAAAATAACTAACTACTCCGTTTTCAAATAATAACGCCAATAATCTAGAGTAACACTTTTCTACACTACAGTATTTCGTTCTGCTTCTTTTTTTTCTTTTTAAGTCTGCAAGTGGTTATTGCACAGCCCCATGTATGTTTGCCTGTGTGCTTGAACTGCTGACACATTTCATAAAGAACCATGGAGGAAACACTCATACTGCACAGTGCCCGCAATGCACAAAGGCACCACTACATTTCTTTTTGGATATTTTTCATTGGCTGAAAAATGGGTTGTCACTATCATTCATAACGTATGCTGGCATGACTTTAAAAAGTAAGGAACATGTCTGAACAACCTCTGCATTGGAAATCAATGTATTACATTCCAAAGACTCCAAGAGTAGTGTGTGTGGTGTCGTATTTGGAGTTGGAGAACGTTGAAATAAGTTGTGTGTGTGTGTGTGTGATCTAAGGAGGTAGTAGATGGTCTCTAACCAGTGTTGAACAGATAGCTTTAATTCCAACTGTAATTCAAACTTTATCACCTAGACACCAAGTATGTCCGAGTATTGTATTGTCCCCATGATTTTGCCTCTAATTATACACAGTATGTGTGCGTGTGTGAAAGATAGATTAAAATGTCACTCTGCTGTACAATGTAAATGTACATATTTACACAATCATAGTTGCACCATTTCAAATGTAAAGTTTGAACTCACCCCATATTAACAAGCTAAAGATGAATATCACGAGAGCACGGTCATTGTCTGTAGACTACAGTGGTGTAAGGCCAGCTTGTATACTCAAAACAAATGACAGATCTGTTGTTTGGCACTTTTTACTGTACAAAAGAGAGTGTGTTGTGTGTGTGTGTGTGCGTGCGTGCGTGCGTGCGTGCGTGCGTGCGTGCGCACCAGGTAAATCATGGTGCTAGGAAAAACCTCATCAATTTTGAGTCAGAATCAGGGACCCGTGCGTGTTCACGTGTGTGCTTGTGTGCGTGCGTGAGTGAATAAGACGGACTGTTTTTCCTCACTCATCGGGCTATAAACGTACATCGAGTGAATTAATGTTTTCACTCACATTGTTGCATCATTTCACATATTTGCAGAAGTAACAGTCACAGTTAACGTTTCTTGTCAGAGCAATGTGAATAATGTCAAAATGTATGGGTTTAGGCCTGAGGTGTGTACAGAGCTGAAGATAATGAAAAGGGTTTCTTCAGGTGAGAGCTGTTCATTTTTTTTCCTCCTCTTAAAGTTGGTGCCAGTTTGTAGGCATATAGACATGTATTTATTCAGTCTTTCCGAACGGCTTCACGTCAGTTGGGTGTTGTGGTTCCCAATTCTTGTTTGACGTGAATCAGTTGCACAGTAGCACATCACTCAGAGAGCTATTGGTTGGAAGCCGGGATAAAGAGCTCCAAAAAAGACATTGGAGGAGAAGTCCATTTTGAACTCATCCACTTTAGTCCGAGATAAAAACAGTGATTTAGGATGTGTGGGTGTAAGTCACATGATTCAGCAGAGTCATTTAAAATGACTCTTGAGAACATGTTTGTGGTGGTAATGTTGCTCCTTTAAGACACTTGACTATCTCTAGCCTGTCCTGCTTAGATACTGAAAACTGCAGGACGCATGTTTGTTTGTTTATTTGGGGTCAAAAATGACTCCTAACACCTGGCCTGAATTCTAATAACTTGTCTCTTAATCTG
Organism: Colistium nudipinnis; assembly: GCA_016785305.1. NCBI lineage: Eukaryota > Metazoa > Chordata > Actinopteri > Pleuronectiformes > Rhombosoleidae > Colistium > Colistium nudipinnis. The sequence continues at coordinate 661,777 of JAFBJU010000190.1, forward strand.
TTACCTCTAGAATATGGATAAAATGTGATGCTAAATCCGTTATCAAAGGGGCCAAGCCCTGATCTTCCTCTTTAAGATCAGAGGGTCACACTAAGGGTCAGACATCAGATTTAAACATTTAAAGAGCCTCCAGGTAAACACTCAATTCTTGATGACAGGGCACACTGCCATTTATAGTTCAGATGTTCTTTTAAAATAGGGTGGAGGACTGCTGAGCACATCTTCTCTTTGACTCGGATTTGTCAAAGATATGTAAACAAACACATATACATAGCTGCTGGTAATAACCTGCTGGATTATGCCCATATTAATTACCATTTGGCTTCTCATAGTGGACACTGTGTCCAAGGAGGTGGTAGAGACAGAGGGGGTGCAGAGATACCGGTTGCACAGGTATTCAAATACGATCTGGAGTAAATACTTTTGTGTGTGGAAGCTGCTGTGGCTCAATTTTTTTCTTTTTAATGGGGGGGGGGGGGTAATTATGGTTTGGTCTTTTGTGTACTGATCTACTGTCACTCTCTTAAAATCAAGACAAATCAGTCTGACACATCAAAAAAGAAAAACATTGAAACAGGCTGCAAATGGTTAGTCGCGATGCCATTGTGTGCTGTAAATGTCCATCATTGCCTTGTTTTCTTCCTTGCATTTCTTTTCCTTGTTTATGAATATGATCATTAAGATGTAAGAATACTGTAGTATCATAAGTGAACCATTTTTCCTTGCTAGGCATAGAACTTGCTTGTGATTGATAATGGCAATGTATAACTTGTAAAAAGTAAAATGGTTAAAAAACTCAAAAAAAAATAAGAAAATAAGTTAAAAAAAAAAAAAAAAAAAAAAAAACAGTCAGAGGCCAAGGTAAAGGACTCATTTCTTTGTGTTTTTATTTTTTTATTAGCAATTTATCACTGTGTGATATTTTGTACATCATATTAAGCTGTATTCAAACAATTTCCTCTAACTACAAGGGATAAGAGACCTGCTTTTTATTAATTTTGTCTTATATATTTTTGAACTGCATTCTAGCTTGTATCAAATGACTTTCTCTTTTTGTTTACGGGTCCCTTGTTGTATGTCATTAAGGAAGAAAAAAACAAAAAATGAAGATTTTTGTACAGTGAATTTGGGGATTCTGTCTTGCCTTTCTTGACTTCCATGGTTAACCACCTTTCAAATATTATCGGAAGCATAATTCTTTACATTAGGGTTCTACTGTAAAGAACCTGTAATGGTTCTGACGCATTCTGTCCATCAATTCATTATCGATACCGCTGTGGCCCCTGGAGCACATCCAAGCTGAAACTGAGTCAGGGTGGATTTCCCCAATGAAATACAAAAGTAACTGAAACTTAAAAAAAAAATCTTACCATCTGGCTTTAAAAGAGAGAACCAATTCTTTTTTGTTTTTTTGTTTGTCTCGCACATGGCTTCAGGCCCTGTGTCAGCCACCCCACTAATTCAAGTAGTAGAAACGAACTTGCATAACCCACCACCTTCAGTTGTACTGCCCTGCAGCTGGCTACTCACTTAATGTATTCATTCTCAGAAAAAAAAGCCACAAGGCATTACTAAGTTGATATTTCTTGGCCTTCAGTGTTGATGTTTTGTTTCCTCATTTGTGAAGCATTTTAACACCATCAAACTCCACCTGAGTGCTATGTGGATTTTTGCTGTGTTTATTCGTGTCTATTACGAGTTAAACCCTGTGACTGCACGGATACTATCTTCATCATGTCCTACGGCATTGCCCTCTTGTGGTAGGAAGTTTAGACATGGCAAACATTGTTCGCTGCTGCCGAGTTATTGTAGTCGCATCACCATTATAGCCGAGTGAAATCACATTGATAATCATAATATAATACTCCTGGGCAGAGGTTATGCCAAAGAGGATGAACTGTGTGTTCTTTAGGAGTTTCAATTTGACCAACTTGGCATGTTTTCATGTTTGAGCGAGAAAGTCACTATTTTCTTTCACAGTTTGTGAAATAAGATCAGCGGTGCAGAGTCACAGTCATTCTGATGATTCTAACCAGCCAGTTTTAGTCTGATGCATCCAAATCAGTGTGTAATGTGTAAACCGCCAAGACAGGTTCTCCATTTATGCTGAAACAACAACTGTCGGCCCTGCATGACAAACAACTCTGCACGGGATGTGATCATAGTCAGCGGCATGAGGGGGATGTGTGTTGGAGGAAAGGCGTTAGGATGACCGAAAACATGACAGGAAATACAAATTCACACAGGGACAAAGGGTGGAGGGAAGCCGAGTAGGGGTTTTTGAGTGTTTTGGTGCCCCTCAGGCAGTGTAAGAGGATCTTTGCTGGCCCTCTGCTCAGGGAGGTAGCAAACAAGACCAATAACTTCTAACCAAAGGGAGGGGGGCGAGACAGAGGAAGGGGAGGAGGAGGTGAAGTTTGGGAATAGGGGCAGAGAGGGCGGGACTTTCTGAGAGCGCATTGGTTTCAGGCCGTGTCACTCATCTCACTTCCTCCTTGGCTGTGGCGAGATCAGAGCAGAGTGGGCAGGAGGAAGGAAGGGAGGGGGAGAGGGAGGCACCCTCACACACAAGTCGCTCTGCACTTTTCACAGAAAACGCTCAACCGGGGCTGAAACTGAAACAGGGCAAGAGTCGTTTAGAAAAAAAAAAGGAGTGCATGTTTCTTGTTCTCCTTCTTTCTCAGAGTTTCCTGTTTAAGGAGGCCATTTTGTAACTTAGCCGGGCGAAGGAGCACAACAAAGTTTGCCATTGTTTTTGTTTGTCTTTTTTCCCCCCTTCTCTTCCACCCTCGGGAGTTTTCGACTTTGGACTTTGGAGTCTGCAGAACAACTTCTTCGGAGACGGGAAGTTGAAGGAAGAAACGAACAAGGTAGTGTGTAAGGGGGGTGAGAGGAAATACAGCAGGAGTGTGGCTTCCCCCCTCAGCGTGTGTTTCTTTCACGAGTGTGTGTCTCTCCCTCTTACACACACACACACACACACACACACACACACACACATTGCTCATGCCTGGGCACTAAAAGAAGTCTGACGGTGTGAGAGAGCGACAGAAGTGGCAGCAAAGAGGAAAAGCTACCGCTTCCTGGATAAGGATTTCTCCCCTGATCCGTCAGGAGCGGGGTGGACACACAGTACATAGGACCCTGCACACCTTTATCAGTGTGTGTGCGTGTACCCCCCTCTCCTTCGCCGAGAGTTTGAATGAGCGTGGGCCTACTGTGAACTCCAGACAGCACCTGGGCGTGCGCGCGCGTATGTGCGATAGTGTGTAGCCAGCAGACGGGACTCTGAATGGCCAACGCTAGCCCGTGTATGGCCTCGGGGGCCATGGCCCAGGTTTTCTTCCCTCCGGGGGGCTCCTCGCCACCAGGCTCCAGTGTGATGCAACAGACCCTCATACCCATGCCGTCGATTCCCGCCCAGGGTGGATTTCCTGTGCTGGACCTGGCAACCGCGCAGGGGCCCGGCGTGGTCGCAATGCCCTCCTTGCCTCCCGCTCCCGCAGGTGTGTCCTTCATCATCCAGATTGGCCTGACCAGAGAGTCTGTCCTAATGCCCCAGAGCGCTGACCTGGCCTACGTCAAACAAATCGCCTGCTCCATCGTCGACACCAAGGTAAGACCTGTGTGTGAGTATGGGTGTGTGTGCGTGACTTTGAGACTTTGAGTGCATAAAGGATTGGCGCCTGCACGCGTGTGTAATGTGCGAGGCCCTCAAGTCGCACTTGCATTTTGGTATACATTGCTTGTAAGGTGAAACGTTGTATACTTGCTTCTGGTCGTGTATTACTCCAACCCCACCACTGCCACCAAAACCTCTGTTTACCCTCCACTTCTCTCGAATGAAAGGGTTTTCAGCATGCAGACGGACAGAGCATTTGGAAGTGAGAGCTGTGATGGACAGTGAGGAAATGTCACATTTTTCTGCCCCAGTGTTATTATAGCAATTAGCATTTCTTCCTGGCACAGTTGGACTAGAACACTGTGTTCAGTTTGATGGTCTTAGTGTTTGAGACAGAGGCACAGTCTCTCATCTATCTGTCCGTACAGGGGCAAAGCACATGCGTTGCACATACAACATTAAAACATGTTGGGGTCAAAAATAAAAGCAGTCATTTGTCCAGGTGGGATGTTGATTGATTGATTTCAATCAACACCCCATGTGGTATTTGTTTGCTTGCACAGTGGTGCAGTGGTGTTTTCTAATGATTCTCAGCAAAAACAACTCTCTGCTGATATTTGTATTTTCTACTTGTTCCCACAGCCCCAAAACATGTATGTTGGGTTCGGTTAATTGATAACTGTTTCCTGTGTGTGAAAGTGTGAAAGTGGAGGATTGTAGACTGATAACTCAGCAGAGGTCAGCTGGACCAAGCCCTTTAATCAATAGGCAACATAGCTGACAAAGGTCTCAACATGCAGTAAAACTTTGATATCCATACGTGCGTGACGCCTGTCACTGAATAATCAGAAGGAAAATGTTTGGAATTTAAATGTAAACTCTGTTTATCTGCTTCATGCATATATCTGTCTTTTGTCCTTTGACATTGGTGTCAAAAGTCCCTTCCTCTTTACGGCAGTGCAACGTCCGTGGCAACACTTAGGGCCATCATTATTTTATTTGTTTTGTTGTGCGCCACTTATATGTTTGTTCTTATTGAGTGTGTTGTGTGCGTGTTTTTGTGTTAACATTTCAGTTATGCAGTATCTTAAAACTTGCACAAAGAGGATTTCCGGCTACTGTCGAAACACATGCTTAAAATGTAATCCTACACTCAGGTGGTAGTGTGAGCAGGCCACGTGTTTTGATCTGCCAATTAGTCTGGCAGGTGATTAGATTAACAGATTTCCACAGCCTGCTTGGGGCAGCTTTTTAAAACTCTACAGCTGCAGATCTTACAGGAAATACTAGTAGCTCTCTCCAGCCACTCTGATGATCTGTTTTTGTGCACAGCAGTCTGTTTTGCCCCTCAATCAACTTCTTTCTTTTCCTGCAGCTGGTTTCATTCAGTGAGATACTCAAATTCAGCAGGTCGGAGCATTTGATTGTGGATTGCCAGTAGCAAATTTGACCGACCTGTACAGCAGTGAGAATGGAATCAGTGGCTGTACTGTGGCTCACTTCCAGTTGTTTCAATTTGATCTGAACAAAAATGGATGGAACGAGTAAGAAGAGTTGCTTACCTCCATTAAAATCTAAACAACAGCTTGTTTCTGCTTGGGCAGTTCACTTGTGAGTTCACGGTTCCTCTTTTGTTTTTTTCTCTTACAAAACAAAATCTGTACTGTACTTTACCATTATAAATATGTTGTCCTTCCTTACATTGTTTGCAACCAATCACTCAAATAAACAAAACTAGTAACTGTTGTCATGCTTATGACAGAAGTTCCAAATCAGTCAAGCCAGCGACATGATTTGCAAGTCTTGCACCTTCTTCACCGTAAAAAAAAAAAAAAGCCTAACCTCTTCAGAGTTCACAATTTACTCTATAAGAAGAAAAGAAAATTGTTTTGTTACCTCGTAAATCAATTCTATGGGGGCATATTTTATGTTTGAAATTAAATTTGAAATTAAACTCACATGGAAAATTAATGACATCCATGAAGCAAGGAGATTCTACTGCCCCTTTACATAGGTCACCATGATAAAGGGCCAAGGTGCCATTTTTTTATTGGATTTATTGCCCTTAAGTTTGAAAAAATGTAGTTAAGAAAAACCATTGCACTTTTCCAAAACGGTGACAAACGATGAAAAAACTGTGAAGCGCATAACCGTGATGAGTAAGAACAGAAACTCAACACTCTTGTACACTAATCACCTGACCATGACTTTCATAGAATCACTGTAAAGCAGGTGGGACAAAGTAAATATGGCATTGGTCCGCTTGAGAATTTTGTTTGCATATTAAAGCTCGGGATGGGATAAGGGACAAGGGACTATGACTTAAATGGCACTTGTTTGGTAGCATAACTAAAGGCGAGCTGGCAATTTGAAAGAATGGTAAACTCTGTAAGTAAGTGTGGGTAATAGCATCTTTTTTCTAATACCTTTAGTGCATATGTGTGCCTGCAGCAGCATAAGATATCATTACAATTGAGTTTCATGGCCACAATCGCACAGATCCTCTAACATGGTAACACCCATCTAAACTTAACTTTTTCTGTAGTTTAAGACAGAGAAAGGAATCTTGGTCCCACAGCAGATTTTTAAATAAACATTGGGAACCCGTTTGTGGTTCCTGTTCCAAAGCATCTAATTTAGAAAAGAAATAAGCATTCCCTTTATTTTTTTTTACTCTACCTCAGAATCTTTGGCTTCTTCAATCTCAATCTCCTTGTGACTGTCCTGTTAAACATTGTTCAGTTGGTTGTACGAAAGATGAAACAGGTGACATAAGATTGTGATGGTAAGTTAACAATAAGCATTCAGCTCGATAACTAGAAAATATTAATTGTCTTCTTGTTCTCTATGGCTCGCCTCTGCCAGTTTCCTCCCTCCCTGAAAGAGATGAAAAATAGTTATTGGCATTATTTTTGGTTTCTTTGTCCCCTATAGCTGAGAAACGGTAGAAAAAAAGGTCCAATCCAGAACATAAATCCTTATCAAAGTTTTATGTTTTAGTTTTATTTCTTCAATATTATTAATTACAATATTATTAATTATATATAATATATTCTATTTGTGTTGAGAGTGGCATGGTGGAAGAAGGGGTCGTATCCAGAGCACAAAAAAAAAAAAAAAAAATAAAAATCCTGCAGGAGGGGGAGAAAAAAAACAACAACCCTAATTTACACAAAAAAAAACCTCTCAGAACATGATCTTTTTCATGCCCTGTCACACAGTGGCACACATTCAGAAATCCCCCAAATTCCCGGAACCCAAAACTCCTGCCGTGCTAGGGGCTACGGCTTTAGGTGGGAGATTTGTACAATAGGCGGCTTGTCCCGGTTTGGTCAACTGAGTGCGACATGTGTTGGACTGTGTGTGCACGCATGAAAGCCTGCATTAGTGTGTTTAGAAAGGTAGTGGAGGCAGTTTGGTACCCCACACCCCCGCCCACAGTCATCTCTCTCATCCCAGAAAGGGTGAGTCACCACCTCTGTTTATTCACAGGCTCCCTCCTTGTGTTCCATTGACATGTTTTTCCGTTTACTTTTCTGTGGAGGAGCACACCAAACCTCGGGATTCAACTCCCAACACCAAATCTGAGTTGATGGCCATTCTACAGGTTTGGCCTGTGATGTCTTGATCTGACCTTTGACCCCAGTCTCTCAGGCTAGAAAATCCCCCTTCAGCAACAAACTGTCTGGGCCCAACAACCCAGCTTTAGCTCGGTACCTGACAATCAGGTTGCCAAAATTCATTTAGCTGGCCTGTCTCCAGTTAGTCTGATCCTCCTCCCCCTTATGGAACGAAAACAAAGTTTTTCCAGGGAAGCCAGGGATCTGTCTCAAACATGATGCATCTTTGATGTGTCGGCTGTTTGGTTGGCCTCACTATAACTTCTTTTCTCTTCCTTTCAGGATTTCTTTTCCCCATTCCACCCCATCTATTTTGCTCATTTGTCGTGTTTTCTTAGAGTTTTATTTAAAATTATAATGGCTAGATAGAATATATGCTTCTACTTTACAATGGCATCTGTTTCTGCTTTCTGTTGTCATGAGAACAATTTCCTATTCTTCCTCCCCCTGTGCCTTTCCCTCTCTACCTCCTCTTTAGATAGTGTACTTCCTCTCCTTATCTGCTCATCTCCGGTTCCTGCTGCCTGCCATGTCGCTCTTCTCACACTCTACCTCTTCTTCCTCTTTGCATCCCATCTCTTGCTCATCTACTTCCCTCTCTGTGCACGCATCCACCTACTGCCACTGACCTCCCTGTCACTGTCACACTTTCTTCACACTATCTGCCTTCGAGTGAGTGGGGAAATTCACACTCGTGCGTAGTTGTACAAGCATGGCCGTGTACTCTCTCGGAAGCACTGAGTCAATAATCCTATACACACATTGGTCAAGGGCTAGAATGATTAATGTTTTTCTATGGATATTAGAATCTAGTGACGGTCGAGAAGCTACAGAAGAATGCAGTCAACATACTGTATGGTCAGGTCTAGCGTTGTATTCCCTCTTAACCGGGGTTTCCAAAAAGGTGTGTCGGCTGAACAGTCGCTTTTCTTTCAACACCAGCGAACTTGTTGCATTTCACCATTAATGAGATGCACGACAATGTGGGTTGACGTCATTGGGTGGGGGTGTGTTTGTGCGCACATGTCAACGTGTGAGCACAAGAGAACCTGTTGAGTCCCGTCCGTGTCGGCGTCTAAACGCGTCTGTAGAGCTAATCTGTGATGAGTTACGAGACATTTAACAACCAGTCAGCTGTGTCAAATCCAGCAGGGGATACACAGGCTGCGTGCTGCCGCTTGTCATTCAGTCTTTCACAAAATATGTGAGTTTAGCCTGCTGGAAAGGCCAGTTCTAAAACGTGTTTTACCTTGGAAGACATTCTTAATAAAAACATAAATAGACACAGCAGGGCTGGCGTTAGATTTGTTATTTAGGTAGATGGTTAAACACAAATAAATATCGGCACACACACACACACACACACGCACACACAGCTGCGATGGAGATCCCCTGCCCTGGCTATTGTTTCCACCTCCGTTGTGGAAGGAGCTGTTTCTTTATCTCTCTCCCTGGAGAAGCTCTTTGGCCCTGGGAATGGGATCACACACACCACCTCCCGTTTACCTCACCCTCTTTGCGCATGTATTCACACACACACACACATACACACGTACTCACACGTACTCACACGTACTCACAGGCACTTGCACTGTAATGTAAATAGCTGGCCCTGATTTTCCAGATAAAGGCTCAGTGTGAGAGAGGCTTGTATTGTTTGTATGAAAACAACACAGTTCAATGTCAAGTGTGACTATAGATGAAGACTTAATTTGGTCTGAATTGCAACCCCAGTGGATCAACGCTTTGATCCACAGAATTGATTTGATGTCACTGGGATGTTTTCTGACTGTTAGATCCTTAAAAACGCCTCCTGTGAACTATAGTTCACAGCTACTGGACAAATACTCTGCACTTATCAGGCAACCACACAATGAATACATTCAGGTCAATTAGCAAGAAACTGTCAGGTGTACATGCACGTGAACAAGCAAACCCTTAGGCTGCATGACATTTGATGACGGTGAGTGAGGGTAAAACAGGCCCTGACCAAACACGGAGGCCTTTATCAAACCCTGCACTGAAACTTAAAATAGTTATTTGATCTAACTTAACTTGGTTAAAGTAAATTGTGGTTGGTTGTGTGTGTCTTTATTGGGTTGTGAGGACTCATTTTGGTTCCAATTAAAAACTAATGAATCAATAATGACAGTTGAGGCTTAGTTTTAAGGTTTGGATAAGAATTTCATCTACGTAAGCCGGTCAGTTGTGCCCTCACAACTATAGAGGGATGCGCGCGTGCACGTGTGTGCGCGCTTACGTGTGCACGTTAATTTGCTTGGTAGTGGAACAGCTTTGCATGACTGACCGTGCCTGGTATCTCCTGGCTTTTGCCGCTGTGCTACAATGGAAGCTTAGGCTGCGCAGGGACATTTGATTATTCAAAGCACACAGTGCTGCCCTGCAGCTCAGTGACAGGATGTTTATCATAGGGAGAGAAAGGGTGGTCGGATCGTAGATGGAGATTCAAAATGTTTGAACGCTGCAGCTGTCCTGAAAACAAAGGATAACGATGCACAAAGAGATCAAATGTTTAGCAGTGCGTTGTGTCTTAAAGGATAATTACAGTTCTTAGTGGTCATAGACATACTAATGAGAGAGTCCTCAGCACAGATCCAAGGCATTAGGTGGCCTCTGGATCAAACTCTGTGTTCAAAGTGATTTTTTTCAGCTGTAAGAAGTACAAAAGACACACAAAAGTGCTCCAGAGACGCTCTCACTAACCTTGCCTGTGGCCAATGCTATTTACATGACTCTCTGTAAGTGCATCAGTTAAGCCCAGAAATTAAGAATCACTGTGATTTAGCTTTAAAACACCGATGCAAACTGTCATGAATGTTACTGGGGTTTAGAAAGAAAATGTTTAAGTTTAATGTGCTTTTTTTTCGCATTAGGAACATTAAGAGATGAGAAATTATTAGCCAAACTGATAACGACTGCCGAGCAAATAATTACACACCTTGTAGGAATAATGTCAAAACTCAGATTTGAGTTTCTGGAAAAGTGGAATCATCTGTTAAGGCCAACCAGATTCTCCATTTGTGTGTTTGCTGAGCCCCCTTTCATACCCCTGCATTCCTTCTCTTTTTCTTAACACAGGAGACCTTATGATACTAATCCAGCGATTAGCATTGGTCAAAGCGGTTTTGTGCAGTAATCCAATTGGGAGCTGCTGAGCAGCATTCGGTGACATGTAACCATGTGGAGAGCTTGTACCAGCCAGTTGGATAATTGTTTTGTGTGCATGGACAGCAGGCAGATTTGGGTTGTGGTGTGTGTGTGTCTGCATGTAGAGAACGGTCATTTGAGAGGGGAAATTGGTAAACGAAAGTCTTACCACAGTAGATAAACACATGACCTCAATGCTGAATCTCCAGAATTTTCACCAAAAATACTTTGCTTGTATTGTGAACACCATTAGAAGCCTTAATGCTCAATTTCCTTTGTAATTTATAGTACAAGGGTACAACATACACACAAAAATATGTATCCATGTTACTTTCTCAAGATTTCGTACCCCAAGAAATAGCTATATTAAGAGAGAATAATTTACATTCATTATTATTTAAGTTGATGGAGGTTGCGGGTACACAGAACACTGAAAGTAGTATGGTTTCTTACAGTATAGCATACAATCTAGTTTAATATACATGTATTTGAGCACATATTAACATTTTTTGCTATATTTCTATTTAAAAAAAAAATATATATACGTATATATATATATATATATATATATATATATATTCTTTTTTTACTAACCGTTGATGTGCACAATGTGTTGTAGAAAACATATAAAATCACGTTATTTAGCACCTGCACTTTCCAGTATGCATAAACACAGGAAATTCTCATTAAAAAGTGGCATGGTACAACTTGTATTTTTTAAGTGTTGCTCTAATTACGTAAATAGCATGATTTCCCTTGCTTTAAGTATTTTAAGTCCTTTCAGCATAAATAGTGAAATATCTCTGAGATAATTTTTTGCTATGACAAAATAAATTAAACTTAATGAGAGCAACTTAATTTCATTTATAAGAAAACATTTTTTTTTTTTCGTTATTTGTATTTTTCAATTAATAGACAATTCTGCTTTCTAATTAGCAGACTCTCCTCTTCCCTCTTGTTTGACGGCCTGTTGTCTGTCTCTGCCCTCTTGTCATGAATCAGTGAGTGTGTTCGTTGTGCACAGCATAAATCTAGGGTTCATATCGGCTTACCTGCCCACAACCAAGCCAAGGAAAGACAGAGAGGAGGCAGAAGGATGGTGGGGGCTGATGGATTCAGGAGCTGCGACTTGCCAAGACTGGTTCAGAACAGTAGTGCGTGTCTCCTTTATCCCCAGACCCCCTCTCCCATGCCTGGTCATGGCTCTCATGTTACCCTTTGCTCCTCCTTGTTGCTTGGAGCAGAATGAAATGCTTTATGCTCGAGACTAAGCTTTTTCCAAACACTAACACACGTGAGTGCGTCTGTGTGTGCGCGTCTGTGTGTGCGTGTGTGCGTGTGTGCGCGTGTGCGCGTGTGCGTGTGTGTGTGTGTGTATTATGTATGTTTGAATTTGGTCATGGAAGAAAAATAATTTACATTCCTCTGTTCAGTCTCTCAGGCGTACACGGTTATCTCTGGTATGTAGAAACTTGCAGGTCAGGACTGTAAACCTGATTGTGCCTCAGCTCTCCAGGATGACACACTCAAAAAACATGAGTCAGTAGAAATAGGAAAGTCAAAGCATAACATTTTGAAGCATGGCACGTTAGTACCAGCCAATGCAACAACTGGTACTACAACGTAAAAACTATATGCATGCTCAAGCGTCTTTACTGCTTGGAGTCTGTGCTCCAAGAACTGAATATACTCCCTACTATATTCTTTTGGCTCGCTAAAACATTTTAAACCTTAAAAACTTCCTCGATATAGAACATCATTTTTTTTGTGTATTTATCCCCGATCTTAATTTAATGTTGTAAAACAACAGTCTCCCCCAATTGGCAAGTAATTATACATTTAAGTGATAGTTAAAAAGCAATAAAATATGAGCATATCGGATTCTCATGCATATCCATATCCTACAGGCAGTATTTTCCTTCAGTGTACTTCTGCAATGTATTTGCATGTCTGGGGCTAATTTGTAACATGTATGGATGTCATCTGGCTTAAAAAAAAGTAACAAAAACTTGCAGCTTTTTCCCCCCCTTCCCAGTAGATGCCACGTCGACTTACACTTTTAAATATCCCGACTCCTTCCTGGCAAATCCAGGAAGGAGTCATCTTTTGACCATCATCATACTAGATGATCCTGCTACACAACCTCTCAGCTTACGTTGAACCTCTTACCGCAGTCAGATTGGTACTTTCTCTGCTGTGTGGTTATTTGTGTTTGTGGTTTTGTCTTCAAACAGGAAGGCCATCAACCCTCTGATCACAGGTGTTTATGTTGCAGCATGAAGCTGTTGGTTTTTAAAAGGCCCACAAACCATGTTTATCAATGGTAATAAAAACCGTCAAGCTCTCTCTCTCTCTCTCTCTCTCTCTCTCTCTCTCTCTCTCTCTCTCTCTCTCTCTCTATATATATATATATATATAGCTTTGCACTTGTCTTTCCTTGTATACACACTTTCTTTGGTTATTTATCCTCATTTTGTCCTCCGTCTTTGTGTCTGCCAAGCCCAAGACTTTTGCTGACGTCAAATATTTCTGTCACAGAACCTCTCACTTAATCACTCAATAAGTGCGTTAACGGCTCATGCTTATGTGCCCTTCTTGTTATCTAGACGGCATTGTATGCAGCGCATATTCTCCCGGTGACTGAGGGCACGGGGAGGACAGGGATTGCAGTCATTTTTGTCATCTGCTCCGTCTCTTCGTCAGCTGGTGACCTCACTATGATTATAAATAGACTGCCGGGCCGGTAATACGTTTGTTCCATTACAAACGCTGTCAGCACAAAAGGAAAAATTCCTGTATTGAGACAGGTTGTTGTCAGGAGCTAATGAGGGCACGCCATTGACGTCTTTACGTGCCCATTTCCCCAGCAACCCCTCTTTAAACGCCTCATCATTTGGGAGGTGGGATTTTTCTGAGTCCCGTGCCTGATATGTTAACAAGGTTTTTGAGAGTTGTGATTCAACACACGTATGGTGTATGTAGATGTCTAACGCATAATCTGCATACGCACACACACACGCGCACACACACACACACACACACACACACACACAGCCTTGAGCGTGTGTGTGTATGATTTGTTGCAAAGTAAGACGTGGATGTTTAAACGATGTCTGTTTGGTGGGATGCAGCGTGTTTCCTCTGGACTATAAAGTGACCCAATCAGGATCCTGTTTTGATAACCAGACTGTGTTGCAGAAACATATCAGCGTGGTGCACCTTGTAAGGCTGTAGGGGTCCACTGTGTTTATAGTGCTCGGTGTGCAGTGTCATACACGTCTTGTGTTTTACCCGTGCCGAGTTGTTGATCATGCAGTGTCCTCCGTTGGAATTTGGCCCGTCTGATTCTGCGGAGTATGAGGAGAGTACAACTCTGTGTAAACACAAATCCAACTCCTGTCACTCTGTTACATCTCAATACTCCATGAGACAAAATTCCGCAACAACTACAAAGGATAGTTAAAAAGGTTAGAGCATAATTTTTAATCTGTTCCAATACTTATTACCTGCCCCATGGACATACAACTAACAATACAGTTAATTTTTTCTAATTCTTCTGTGGTTAACATGTTGGGCGGTATCAGTGTTGGGAATGCTCTTCTATTTTATAATATCTTTATTTTGTGTCATTGTCATCACAGTGCTTTCAGTTGCAGTTGTAACGGCCTTATTCCTGACATGTCAATGTTTGTACCCACTGCTTTGCACCTTTGAAACACTTTAAACCACATGCTCACAGTTGCCGTTTCCTGTATCTTGGAGGATAATATTAATAAATGATTGCCAATACTAAGCATTACTGCGCTAATCTTTCAATGTATTATTCATTTTTGTAAAAAAAAAAGAACATGATATATTGATAGAACACTTCTGTTTGAACAAGCACAAGGCTCCTTCTCCAATGCAGACAGAAACGTCCTTTCTTTGTGGACCTTGTCGAGTAAATTTGTTGACCTGAACAGGAGTTTGCGTGTCTGTCTGAGTGAGTGTGCTTGTGTAGCTTGTGGTCGAGCATGGCTCATGCTATGCTGCCGGAGGGGAAATGATGGGGAGGATGAAAAGCCGAATGAAGCGGCTTTCTCAGCGGGACACAGGTCTTTGTGTTCTTCATATGTGCATCGGCTTTATATAAAGAGGGTCTATATTAAGCCCACCCCACAACCGTTTTGACAAGCCCCCGAGGTTGAAATTAAACAAACTAAGTAAAGCATCAATGCTGACTCTTTGAGTCTAAGCTTGTTTTGATCAGGTGATGGCAACCTGTTGCTCGCCATGTCCCTGCTCCTGCTCCGTTTCTTGCATGAACTTTCAGTTAAATCGTTTAGTTTGTCTGCACTCTGCGAACATCCGACATCTCGGTCTCCACCTCTGCCGTCGCTGTGTTCTGTGTCATGCAACCAGGGGCTGTGTATTGGTCGACGAGGAAATAAACAAACAAACCAACCAACAAAATATTGTGCACAGAGGAGAGAACATGGCAGTCGGTGCTGTGGCATCACATGCGTCTGTGTGTTTGAACACAATGATTCCGAGCTCAGATTTCTCCCACAAAAGCCCTTTTTTTCCATGACATCACGCTGATATCAAGAGAAAGATGTATACACAGAACGATATCTTTGTTTAGTTTTTTTTTTTCCCCAAGCGCTTCAAATCTTTTGTGAGAGTGTGTGTTTTAATAATGACTCATTGACTGATCTGGATAAAGTTGTTTGCCCTCATTGACTTTGCAGCAGCGACAGCAAACAGAAAGTTCTTGTTGTTGAGCGTGATGGTGTCAAAAAAAGTTGTATTCTAATGTCTTCCTTTTTCGAACGTTTACTCCAGTTGTGTACGTGTAGATGATTCCTGTGTTCTTCTCTCTTTCTTCTTTGTCAGCAAAAAAATATTGTCATAATGTCCAGAACGGAACACAGCGTCAAACTTTTGAATTTATAATGTTTATTAGGGATGATGCCGACCAAGCCCCAGTATCGCATCAGCTTGTGAGCAAAGGAGTGGACTACAGTGTTGGTGTATTTTTGATCTCGGGGAAACATTGCGGCATATTCTTTTCAATGCATATAGTTGTCTTGTTTCTAATACGAGTCACTCAGGACTGTGGTTAAAAAGAGGATATGGGTTAGAAAGTAAGAATGATAACAAAGATTTATAGCTCAGAGGAGATGTCACAAAAATGTAAAAGCATAACACGCCAATAGAGAGGAAAATAATGGTGATGGGGGGGAAATGAGGGGCAGGGTTTTGGGTAAAGCAAGCCTAGTCCATTATTCATTTAACTCAAAATGGCTTCGTGGACCCAAAGAGCTGCAGGAATAGTCCAGGCATCACCGGGTAACCTGATCCCTGGTAACCCAAAGAAAGCAGCCGGAGACACAGCCCTGTCTCCAGGCAAACCACACTACTCTATACTACAGTATATAGTATAATACCATCGGCTCTTCGTCTGCACACTTTTGACATGCTGACTAACGCTGACAAAAGTAATGTGCGGCTTCTGTGCTCTTTCCACCCTGTACTTTTATTGTGAACTGAAAGAGTGCATGCAGAGGGGGAACATGGTGATTTTCTGAGGAAACTGTTTTTTTCTTTTGGGGAGTTGGGATATTGAGCTTTTCAGAAGCACTGTATAGACTTGTGGTCTGCGCAGACGTGGCTGCTGCAGTTGAGGTCGGTCCATTGTGTATGCTTTGGACGGCAGGCGCGGGGGACAATGTGTCTCGCGAGGAGTGAGTGGTCATAGATACCGCGTGGGCCTGATACTGGCCTCAAGTGCTATGGGGCTTACAAATGACTGAGGGTTTTCTGTGGGTGTGGGCAGAGCAGGGAGTCTCCTCTGATCTGGGTTCTGTGGGTGTGTGTAATTACATATGGCAGCACTTGGCCTTATTTGTGGTAGTCCAACGTACTGATGCATTACACGTTATTACATGATTCATTCCTGTCAGTCGATGTGTGGTTTTCAAGTCTGCCTTTGGTAAAGTTTGGAGCCTCTTCTTGTTAGTGTCTGCATCGTCTCATTTACTCACGGCCAGACACATTGGTAGACTCGTGTGGAGGCAAACGGTTCGCTGAAATGACAAAAAAAGAAAGGAAACGCACGAGCTAAAAGAGATTTAATCGCTCACTACTGTTGGGATCTAGACTTGCTGGTATTGATGGTATACTGATGGTATTGGTTTTATCTGGCTTTTGTGTCGCCCACAACACTGAAAAAGTGCAATGATTACAACGTTGGTGTCTCTGTGCTGAGAGAATGTCCCCAGGGACTCGTACACATAAGCGGGACACCTTTTATTAAAAACTTAATTCATGGATCGTACAGAGTAAGGCGTGAGTGATTTGGAGAAAGATGAAGTTGCTTATTTTTTTTTTTTCTTCTTTTTTTTTTTTAATCGCGTGCAACCACTAATGGCTCAAGGTCTTTGATCAAGTAAAGGGAGCTCAACAGCTTCAAACTTGGGTATAAAAAACGCCTATACTATACTATATAGTATAGTATACTATAGTGTATATATATAGTATACAGTATATAGTATACAGTATATAGTATACATATAGTATACTAAACTATATGCAAGGTTAGATACCAGTAGATGTATTTTGTGTTGACACCTATAAATGAGTTGTTTAAATCGGCAAAAAACAATATTTTATATTATCAATGTGTCACATAGCCTGTCAATTGCGGTGATACATCCACATAGGTTTTATGACCAAGTCTGAACTGGATTTGCAATCATAAGGTGGGTATCAAAAACCCATCAAATTAGTAAGTATCCAAGTTCTGTTGAGATTGTGTTTATAGCTTGTTTCCCAAAGTTATTGGAAGTTTCACGTCTGCTTTGTAGCTATAGCGTCAGACAAAACAAACCTTTGAAAAAGTTGTTTTTCCTCCTAATTATCTTTTAGTTTCATACAATGAAAACACAACTTTAAGATCTTCTGCACATTTTGGAAAAAAATGGTCCCCGTTTGCTTTTTGTGTCTTATTGTTGACTGTGTGGTCAGTCGCTGTGGCCCACTGGTGGGGCGTGGTGGACTCACTGTGTAGCTTGGCAGCAATACAAGCCTGGCCTGGATTTCAGATGTGGTGATGTGGAGTGCCTGTTGGGAAACTGACGGGGTGTGTGTTTGTGTAGGTGTGGTAGAAAAGAAGGGAAATGGGGGAAGACAGGGTGTGTCTTTTGGTAAGTTAGGAGGAGGTGTATGTGTGTCATTGTTTCGTTCCAAAGTGGAGGGTTCCTTCCTGTAAAGTTGTAAGAGCCTGGCCATATAGTGTATCGTTACTCAGACACAGGAAAAACAACAAGGGAGATGTCTGTGTGTGTGTTTTTCTATTCTATTCTATTCTATTTCAGACTTAGAGGTTCTGCCTATTCTTCAGGTTTCTTTCTGTTCTTGTCCTCGAGTGTCTCATTAAAGTGTTACCACTAAAATAAATGAATTTCATTTTAAAGCTGGTGTATCGGTGGCGTCCTGTGGCCACTGAAGTGTAGCAGGCAGTATTAATGATTCAGGAGAGCAGGGTTTCCCTTCGCTGACTTCTGACTGACACTCTCATCTCTCTGGAAGAGCTTCATGGAAACACAAGTGTGTGTGTGTGTGTGTGTGTGTGTGTGTGTGTGTGTCTTGTATATAACCGATGTGTGGGGCTTAGATAGGATAATGTTTCCCCTTTTGTCTTGCTTTCTACATTGACAAAGTTGCTTGATTTGGAAACGAGTCAGTGTCTTAAATATCATTGGTTACTGGAGCGTGTGTGAGTGTCAGCCTACATTCTCCATGCTCACAGTATGTACTGAATAGGATGTTGTTATTAGATTAGATGATTAGACTCAACTTTTATTGTCAAAGTGCAGAATTTTGGCCTACCTGTAATACTCACTTGAAGGAACTGTGGAGTGTATGCTTTAAGCTATTTACATATTGTGAGGATCCAGTACAATGTCTTTAAATTGCATTATATACATACACAATTTAATTTCCAACTTTGAGAAATCCCTCTGCACATGGGGGTAATATTTAGTTTTTCAATGAGAGTTGACAGCTTTGTGTGACAATTTTAGTTTTACTCAAATTCATGCTTTTTCTGTCACCAACTGAGGCTCAAGTGATTTCAACTTTTTCCAAAGTTGAAATCACACTGTTAATCAAAATTGTACCCTCAGCATCGATCTTCCTAACTTTCTTTTCTATTTTCTTTGTGTTTTAGTTCCCAGAATGTGGCTTCTATGGAATTTACGACAAGATTTTGCTGTTCAAGCACGACACGACTACAAACAACATCCTGCAACTGGTTAAAGCTGCCGCTGATATCCAGGAGGGTGATCTGGTGGAGGTGGTGCTCTCTGGTAAATTACACTTATTTTCCTACACATAATGTTTTTTTTCAACATTGTATCCATCTTTAGTCTGCACATTTACTCTTGTGTGACTGAATCTTGAAATTCACTACCATTGTCTATGCCTGTAACCTTTTTAAGCGGCGGCCACATTTGAAGACTTCCAGATTCGGCCCCACGCACTCAACGTGCACTCGTACCGGGCCCCGGCCTTCTGTGATCACTGTGGAGAGATGTTGTTTGGGCTGGTCAGACAAGGGCTCAAGTGTGACGGTGAGAAAAAACAGGGCAAAATGAGAATAAATACAAACATACGTGTTGATGTTGTCCACGGACTTCCCCTGAGAAATGAATCGTGACACTCACCAAATGTTCTCCTCCACCATCTCCTCCTCTGCCCTGTTGTTCTGCTGCTCCCTCTGCTGTGGGACCTGTGATCAATGCTGCCCTCTGCAGGATGTGGACTTAACTACCACAAGCGCTGTGCATTCAGTATCCCAAACAACTGCAGCGGGGCTCGTAAACGCCGTCTCTCAACCACCTCCCTGAGCAGCAGCCAGTCCCTGCGTCTCTCCACCACTGAGTCGGTGTACAGTGTGGGCACAGTCTCAATCTGCACAGAAGAAGCTCCTCTCATCCGCTCACATACGCAAATGGTACGGCTGGACTCATGCACACAGGGCTCTTGTCACAGTCTTCAAAGTGAAGGGGGATTCCAACATTTATTTGATCATACAAAACAACTTTTTTTTTCCCCCAATTTTTTGTGACAGCTCGGTAAAACCCTCTTTGATTCAATTTAGCCCTTTTTAATTTCAACAAGGTATTTAGGCTGACACTGAATGCCAATATGGGTTTTTACACTTCAATATTTCAACTTAGTTAGGCAGGAATATCCACAGGTTTTCCTGTTTCACAAACATTTAATTCTTAATTTGAGATGCGAGTCTTACAAAAACCGTGTTTAAACAAAATCAATCCCATCACACTTTAGGCTGCATTGTGATATAGCTGAACCCTAAAACTAATCAGCACAATGAAGACAAACCATTATTGCAAACTGATTTCCCCTATTCATCTACTCTTATCACACAGAGAAGCTGCGGGGGAGCAATTTAGTTAAACAGAAGTCCTACGCTTCCAGAGCTTCAATAGTTTTAGCTAATAATGTATAAAATAACAATGTGGTCAGAAATATGAGTACACGAGCCACTTAATTTAATGAAAATATATTGTAAATTTAATCTCAATGTTTTACAGTCCAAACATAAACTTGCTGTTCTGATTCCTTAACATTGTTTTTTCTTAGCTTAGTTTTCCAGCCACTAAAGCTGCTGTTTTTCAGAAATTTTGGTAGTTTTCTAACTGGTAGTCAAAGGTAGATATTGTTAGACCTACACCCATTTATCACGCACAACAAGTTTTGCAGACTATCTTTATGTCCTCTCTGTTCTGCTAGCCACGGACCCCTAGTGAAGCACGGCGCTCCTACACAGGCCGACCCGTTCATCTGGACAAGATCCTGATGAGCAAGGTGAAAGTGCCCCACACGTTTGCTGTCCACTCGTACACGCGGCCCACGGTGTGCCAGTTCTGCAAGAGGCTTCTGAGAGGACTTTTCCGACAGGGCTTACAGTGCAAAGGTGAGCCACATTTCAAGATGACCAGTGTTAAGCAGGATATTGGCTGAATAGCATCTGATTTAAAGTGTAATCTAATCAGAACAAACCATTATTTTTTTTTAAATTCCCCTTAGACTGCAAGTTTAATTGCCATAAACGCTGCGCGTACAAGGTTCCAAATGACTGCCTTGGGGAGACTATTGGGGGTGAGGCAAGAATTCATTTTATCAAATTTCTAATTGGTCGATGACTATCAAGGCCACATGGAATTGATACTCATCTGCGTGTTTTTCATTGTAAGAACTAGATTACAATTATATATAATATAATACATTAAAATGAACTGAAACTCACTGGCACCGTTGTTTTTATCTTCTCAGACAACAGAAGTAACTGTGGTAAGTATTACCATGCTTTGTATTGCTGCATTAAAGCTGTACTTTCTCCTTTCAGCTTGGTGGTGGAAATAATATAATTTTTCACTGCATTTTCAGCATCATTTAACTGAGATTAAAGTTGCACTCAACTCCTTTGTTTTTTTGAACCCAGACATGTTGAGCCCCAGTGCAGATCCCGAAGTGCCCATGGACTACTCGAGTGAGTACGACAACTCGGACAAGTCTTCAATGGATGATTCAGATGAGGCCTGCAGCATCCCTGGGTCGTTTTCTCCCGACAACAACCAGGATGGGACAAGTGGAGATCAGAGGTAAATTGCAAACCTTTCACAAACTACAAAGCGACATCCCAGGGATACGATGAGCTTACGACACACAATTTTGCGTCTTTTAGTGTTTACATCCCGTTAATGAGAGTGGTACAGTCAGTGAGACAGACGACCCGTCGATCCAGTACGGCTATCAAAGAAGGATGGATGGTTCACTACAGCAACAAAGACACACTGGTAAGAACATGCATGCACTCACTTTCTATTTTAGGGGTTTGTTTAGTTTATTTTTCTACAGTGGCTGGAAAGTAAAGGACTTTTTAGTCTTTATTTTCTCTGCCCACCTGCTCCTCTTTCAACTGTTTCAACCTCGATCGTGGCATCTGCCTGCCCTGCCTTCATTGCTTCCTTTTCATGCTCTACTTGTGCCGTTTGTGAAATGTGGGTGTTTTTATTTATTTATAAGGAATAAATAATAGTTGAACATTGATTATGAGGCTGACTCTTCCTGAATACGTAATAGCACTCAATAGATCTGTGGTGTGGTTTAAGCTAAAAGCCCATTTCCTGCCATTTATTTTTTCAATACTCTATGTGACCTCAAAGAAACTTTGCTGCCTCCGTAGACTTTTTCACACACTTTTTGCACTGGCATTCCTTTTCTTTCTTTTACTTTAGTGTCTTTGCCTTTCTCTTTGTTGTCTCCTTTTCGTCTTGCAGCTCATAGTCCTGCTCCTCCATCTTCTGAGCTGGCCTCTCTTCTCTTCCTCTGGACATCACCTCCAAACTTGAAATGTATCAACAAACTTTACCTCAGATCGATTTACCATTCCCCACCCTCTGTCTTCTACCTATCTCACTCTTCCACATCCTGTTATAACCTTGTTCTCCCAACTCATCCCACCCTACTCCAACCCCTCAAATAGAGAAAGAGGCACTACTGGCGCCTGGACTGTAAGTGCATCATCCTCTTCCAGAACAACACCTCAAATAAATACTACAAGGTAAATACAGAAAAAAAAGTTTACAACAATCTATGGTCTTGAGTCATTCTTAGAAAGTGTGCAACGTTTTTTTTATGGCACAATCATTTGTCCTTCCTCTTGCAGGAGATCCCTCTGTCTGAGATTCTGGAGGTGCGTCCTGCGGGGAACTTCACTCTCGTCCCTGCAGGCACAAATCCCCACTGCTTTGAGCTCATCACTGGCACTATGTGCTACTTTGTCGGGGAGGACCCCAACACCCTCCCCTCCGTGTCCCCCAGCAACCCCCAGACTCTCCCGCAGACCCCTCCCTCACCTAGCCAAGTGGCGCCCAATAGCGGTATTGGACGCGAGGTGGCCAAGGCGTGGGAGAGTGTCGTTCGCCAGGCCCTCATGCCCGTCATCTTTCAGGATGCACCACCACCTGAGGGCAACACACCTCATAGTAAGTTGAGAGGGGCCAAATAGAAGTAGTGCAAGGACCAAATGTGAAAGTGTACAATGAAACAGTGATAATAACGTACAGAAGTTGTGTCTCTACTTCCACCTGTTGATAGAAAAAAGACTCTTTCAGGAAATGTGGCTATTTGTAAGTTTCAGATGTTGAGCTGAAGTTAAGCACTTCCTTTTTAGTGCTTGATTAAAAAAAAATATATATATATGCCATACGGTAGTGGTTGACAAGCAAAGGTCAAGTACATAAAGGCATGGAGTTTGGCGTGAAACTGTTTAACAATTATATGGTTTTGTTTTTTTAGGACAAGCCTCTGTCAGCATATCAGTGTCCAACAGTCAAATCCAGGAGAACGTGGTATGATTTCTTTTTTTAACCAATTTCCTTTATGATTCATACACTTAAAAAAAGAATGATGATTAAATCAAATATATCCCTTCAGGATATTGGCACAGTGTACCAGATTTTTGCTGATGAAGTGCTGGGATCTGGGCAATTTGGAGTAGTTTATGGAGGTAAGCCAAATAGTCTATTACCGTATTTTCTGATGGTTGCATTGAACCGCTTTCAATTAAATCTGATGTTGTACAACACAAAACTCACATAACACTGACAACACTAATGCCTGTGTGATGGCAGATACAGCACTCGGTTTACTTGTCCTACTGCATATTTGAATATGAATGTCGTTTGAAGCCTTTTGTGGTTAATTTTACCGAAGTGATGTTTAGAGGTAGTAAAAAAATAAAAATGACAACCTTGCTGAACACTGACGAGAGTGGAAAAGAATCGTTGAGGTTCTTGGGCATAATTCTTATTTTTTACTTTTGTTTTAACTTAAACTTAACTTCATCATCAGTCCTGCAATGTTATGAGTGGTCAATGGGGTACCATCTTAAATAGATCATAAACTGTGATTGGAATGATCCCATCTCAGGAAAGCACAGGAAGACTGGGAGGGATGTGGCGGTCAAGGTGATCGACAAACTTCGCTTTCCCACCAAGCAGGAGAGCCAGCTGAGAAATGAGGTGGCCATACTACAGGTAAACACACACTCACTGTTCTATCTCAATTATATACAGACTAATTATTAAACTGTGCACACAATAGTAACGGTTGCTTTTCTGTATAAACCCTAGTGGCATTGAAACATTTTCATTGACTCAAAGGGGATGTGAGTCTCAGGAATTTTCCTAACATCTCAACTTATATTAAATACAGAACTATTCTTCGATTCTCAGGAACAGACAGTCTAGGGTCAGCGTAAACAAAACATTTGTGGAATCTACCACATTCTGCACTTAAGCAGTGTGCGATGGTCAGACTTATCTGATATCTGCCTACCAGTGTTGTCTATTCTCAGTGATAACCCTTCACCATCATTATATAATATTTCCAAAACAAATGCTTTTAATGTTCAAGTTA